>WOXC01002128.1:0-181948 GCA_011680675.1 Gymnobelideus leadbeateri
ACTGAAGCTTAAGTGAGGATTTCCTTGCAATGAGTAGAAAAAGTCCCTTCTGTCCCTTGTCACAAGTTTAAAAACCTCACAGCTTGTATAATGTAACCATTTGGGGTCCGCTGTTTAACTTGGACTAGTGTAACTCATTCATGTAATAAACTGAAAAGAGCCATGCTGTCTAGTCTTGAAGTCCCTCATTTAAACAGAGGTGTAAAGCCTGGCAGTGCCCAGCCTGAAACACAAATAATCTAATGTTTCAGTCAAGTCCAAAGCCCTGGTAACATCTGAGACCATGTCTGTCTGTCCAGAGGCTCCTTGGTGCCCCTCTTCAGAGTTCCCTGTTCATTTAGGAGAACATTACTACTCTCTGAGCTGCCTTTGGTGATGCTCAGAAGAGTAGGTTAAAGTCGCCACCATCCAGTCCAGGTACCACCAAGATCTAAGAGTTAGCCTTTGGAAGCAGAACAGGGATTCCTCTGGTGATTTGCACCAGCTGACCAGGAAGGAGTTTCATTTTGGGGCAATGGCAGGACATTTTCCTTCTTAACATCACACAAACGTCCAAAGTTGTCTGACCAGACTTTTTTTTAGTAGTAATAGTGCCCTACCTCTGGGGGGATGAACAAGTGGAGAAAACACCATACTGTGAGGCCAACTTTACCTGAATTAAACTTTTGACAAGGGAACAAATTTTGAACTAACGTATCAAAACAGTCAATGTAGTAACTGCAGAGCTTGCAATTTACTAGCAACAGCTGCCCAATGATGCCATGTGAAGTAACAGACTGGTTTGGTTTTGGTTTCTTTTTTTTCTTTTATTTTTCTTTTTTTAGTTTAAATGTTATGTAATGTATTTAAACTCTTATTTAAATAAAACTGGTTTTCAGAAAAAAAAATACCTTCTATGGTCACGTATATAGAGTTGGAAGAAAATGAACACCTGACCCTCTCATTTTATAAATGAGAAAATTGTTCCCCAGAGAGACTGACTTTTACTTTTTTCTTTTTCTTTTTTGTTTTTAATTTATGTAATAAAATAAATATTTCTTTTTTTCTTCCCCACCCCTCCCTAGAAATTGGTACAATTAGACACAAACAAAAATACACACACACACACACACACACACACACACATACACACACACACACACATATATATATATATATATATATATATATAATCATTCTATACATACTTTTACTTACCAGTTATTTCTCTGGTTGCAGAAAGTATGTTCCTTCATATGTCCTTCATAGTTAATTTGGGTATTCATAATTGTCAAAATGACATTCACTCAGTTGTTCTTAAAACAATATTGCTTCTGATGTATACAGATATTCTCTGGATTCTCCTTATTTTGCTCTTCATTATTTCATGTAAGTCAACCAATGTTTTTCTAAGATCATTGAGCTCATCATTTTTTATACCACAGTAGTAATTCATCACAAATATATACCACAACTTGTTTGGCTCTCCAATTGATTGTTGTCGCCACAGTTTCCAGTTCTTTGTCACCACAAAGAGAGCAAGTATAAATATTTGAGAATATATAGATTATTTTCCTTTTTTCCCTAGTTATCATTGGAAACAGATCTAGTAATGGTAATGTTGTATCAAAGGGTATAGACAGTTTAATACTTCTTTGAGCATAATTCCAGATTGCTCTCCAAAATGGTTGAATCTGCTCTCAATTCTGCCAATAATGAATTAGTGTCCCAATTTTTTTTTATTAAACAAATGCTTTATTAACTTCTGTTTTACATCATTCATTTCCACCAGATTTTGAGTTACAATCATTTTCCCCCTGTTATTCCCCTACCCAACCTCCCAGGATAGCAGTCCTACAAGATATCGCTTCCCCCAATCTGCTCTCTCCCATACCTTCTCCCATACCCCCTTCGACTTTTCCATTAGAGGAAGGAGAATCTTTGTGTCCCAATGCCTGCACGTCTTATCTCGCAATTATAAGCAAAAGAGTATTAATAATAGTGTTTATATATATTTGAAACATTTAATGTTAAGACCTCGACTTTCAGATCCATTTCCTTCTTCTCTTTTCACCCATTCCCTCTGGGGAGATAAGTAATTCAGTATATGTTGTACATGTATAGCTATGCAAAACATTATCATAGTAGATGTATTGTGCAAGGCTGCTTACAATTCCCTCCCACTCATCCCACCCCCCACCTGGTCCATTCCCCACATGATCCTGTCCCTCTTCTATAGTGGGTATTTCCAACCTCCCCTCCCCCCAAGGATGCCCTCCCATCCATCATCCCTCCTCTCATCCCCCTTCCCCCTATTCTGCTGCAGGTTGAGATATCCCATTTAGTATGTATGTCATTCTCTCCCTGAACCAAATTCAATGAGAATGTGGTTTTGCCTTTTTGCCTTCCTATTCTTCCCCCCCTTACAACCACTTCCCCTTGCTTCTTCTACATAAGATAGTTTATCCTATACCCTACCCTGTCTCTCCCCATCTCCTCTTGCCACTTTCCTCTCTCACCTCATAATTTCATCCCTTGAGTATTCTCCCTTCCCAACAATTCAACCTATGCCCTCTATCCATATATAACTGTAACCATCTACATACACATTCACATATGTACTCATATGACCACACACCCTTCTTCCATTATTTTCATAGTGAGAAAGATATCATCAGTCACAGTTATTGCTTTTCCATATAGGAATGTAAATAGTTCAAATTTGATAAGTTCCTTTGGATTTCTTTTCTCTGATTACCTTCTCAGGCATCTCTTCCTTCTTGTTTCTGGATGTCAAATTTTCTATTCAATTCTGGTTTTTTCCTCAGGAATGCTTGAAAGTCCTCTATTCCACTGAATGACCATATTTTCCCCTGAAACAAAATACTCAGTTTTGCTGGGTAGGTGACCCGTGGGTTCATTCCCAGTTCTTTTGCCCTCTGGAATATCATATTCCATGCCCTTCGATCCCTCAGTGTAGAAGCTGCCAGGTCCTGGGCTATTCTGATTGTGTTTCCACAATATTGAAATTGTTTCTTCCTGGCTGCTTTTAGTATTTTCTCCTTGATCTGGGGATTCTGGAACCTGGCTATAATATTCCTGGGAGTTTTCTTTTTGGGATCTTTTTCAGGAGGTGATTGGTGGATTCTTTCAACCTCTATTTTGCCCTCTGGATCTAAAACATCAGGGCAATTTTCCTTGAGAATTTCTTGAAGGGTGATTTCTAGGTTCTTTCTTTGATCATGGCTTTCAGGTAGTCCAATAATTTTTAAATTGTCTCTCCTGGATCTATTTTCCAGGTCAGTGGTTTTTCCCATGAGATATTTCACATTGCCTTCTAATCTTTCTTTTGTTTGGATCTGCTTAACAGCATCTTGATTTCTCATAAAGTCACTAGCTTCCATTTGCTCCAGTCTAACTCTGAAGGAATGAATCTCCTCAGTGAACTTTTGAGATTCTTTTTCCATCTGGCAAATTCGACTTTTTAAGGCATTCTTCTCCTCATTGCCCTTTTGGGCCTCCTTTGCCATTTGAGTTAGTCTATTTTTTAAGGTGTTGTTTTCCTCAGTCAGGCTGTTGACCCTCATTTTATACTTTTCCTGCATCCTTCTCATTTCTCTTTCCAATTTTTCCTCCACTTCTCTTATTTGATTTTTAAAGTCCTTCTTAAGGTCCTCTATGGCCTGCAACCCGCTCATGTTTTCCCCTGGGGCTTTTGGAGCAGGACTTCTGACCTCACAGTCCTTTTCCCACTCTATGCCCCCAAAATAGGAGTCTAGGGTTGCATTTTTCTGTTTCTTTTGCCTTGGCATGTTGCCACTTAATTACTTGACTTTTGGGTTTGTTGCCACACTATGGCTTTAAGGCCAGCTAGAGGAATTTTCGTCCTGACCGTGTGGGGGGCAACTTCCGTTTCTGGCAAGCTGTAAACCCACTGCGTCTGTAAACTACAAAATGGAGTGTCTCCTCAGCGGCTTCTAGCCCCCAGGGGAGGAAGCTGACTCATTCCCCAAATACAGGTCCCAAAGTCCAAAGGACACTAACCTCTTACTTTGTCCTAGGCATGTCTATGTTGATAATTCTGGAGTCGCCACAGCTACTGGTGTTCTGGGGTTCCTCCAGCCAGCTGTTGGCCCTGGTGCCCCGGGGCTAAAACCTCGGCTCATGGGGACCTCAGCTCAGGCTGGGCTCAGCTTCCCACGCTCTGCGTGCTGCGCACTGCCAGCTCCCAGACCGCTGCGCTGGTCCTTCCTGCAGGGCTGCTGGGCTGTCCTCAGTGGGAGGTTAGCTTCTCTGTGTCGTTCTGTGGGTGCTGGGGCTCCATAAGTTATTCAGAGTCCCCTTTTACACAGTTTGGGGGGAATCTGTGGGCAGAGTGGCTTGGATGAGCTGTTTCTCCTCCGCCATCTTGGCTCTGCCCCTAGTGTCCCAATTTTTACATATCCTCTCCAACATTTGTTACTTTTTACATTGATCATTTTAGCAAATCTGAGAGGTGTAGAACAATATCTCAAGGTTGTTTTAATTTACATTTCTCTAATCAATAAGGATTTAGAGCATTTTTATATGAGTATAAATTGTTTTGATTTCTTTTTGAAAAAACAATAACTTCCTATTCATATTCTTTGACCAAAAATTTATCAATTGCAGAATGACTCATATTCTTACATATTTTACAAAGTTCTTTCATATTTGAGGTATGAAACCTTTATCTTAGAAGCAGCTAATACAATTCCTTCTCCCCTCCCCCAATTTGCTGCTTTTCTTCTGATCTTGGCTATATTTATTTGCATGAAAACTTTTTAATTTAATGTAATTGAATTTGTTTTATATCTTACTCTGTTCTCTATTTCTTTTTTATTTATAAATTTTCCATCTATCTATAAGTCTCATAAGTAGTATGTTCCATATTCCTGAAATTTCTTGCAATATCTTTATATCTAGGTCATGTATCCATTTTGACCTTATCTTGAAAAATGGTGTAAGGTATCAGAATATATCTAATTTCTACAATATTGATTTCTACTCTTCCCAACAATTTATTGCCAAGTAATGAATTCTTATCACAAAATCTTGTGTTTATGCTTCTCAAATACATGGTTACTCTATTTTTTTTTTTTTTTGCTTTTTGGAAGGCAGTTGGGGTTAAGTAACTTGCCCAAGGTTACACGGCTAGGTTTTTTTTTTGTTTGTGTGTGCATTAAGTGTCTGAGGTCGGATCCGAACTCAGGTCCTTCTGACTCCAGGGCCAACACTCTACTCACTGCGCCACCTAGCCGCCCCATGGTTACTCTATTTACTTGCTGCTGTAAATCATATGTCTCTCTATTCCATTGAGCTACCTTTGTATTTATTTTTAATTTTTTTATTTTAGATTCAAAGACAAGAACATAGAGAATAGAGAAAAGAAACAAAAACATATCATAAACTTAAATATTGAAAGTTAAATACAAAGAAAGGAGCAAAAGCATATTGTGTGCATAGCAGAATACAAGAGAGGATTCAAAATATGTAATAATAAATTTTCATTTTGAGAAAGCTTGTACGGGTGGGTAGGTGGCACAGTGAATAGAACACTGGCCCTAGAGTCAGGAGGACCTGAGTTCAAATCTGGCCTCAGACACTTAACACAAAAACTAGCCATGTGACCTTGGGCAAGTCACAACCCCAACTGCCTTCCAAAAAGCAAAAAAAAAAAAAAAAAAAAGAAGAAAGAAAGAAAGAAAGAAAGCTTGTATGACAAATAATATACATCGTGTTAAAAGTTTTCCATCTTTTCTTTGTTTCCTTGTAAGTTTTCTTTTGTTCTCTGCTGTGCACTTTTTTCTGCTTTGTTCTTTTTTTCCCTTCCTCCATCACCATCCCCAGAAGGCTACAATAAAGTTTAGATATGTTTCTTTATAGCTATAGAAATAAACATACATATATACATTCATATGTAGACATATACTTTCCCAAACTAAATATAATACTGATCTTTGTTTTTATGTTTGTGCATTATTTCTTCCTTCCTATCCCTCCTGCTTTCTCTACTTCTACCCACTACCTTGAACTCCTATTACTTGCCCACTCCCCTCCAACAATTCCTCCCCTATCCTCCCATTCCCATAAATCTAAAGACACTTATATATGCTCATTTTACCTGTTCCCTTACCTTACCCTCTAAAGATCCCTCCCTTGTCCTCTCCCCACTTCCCTGTGCTCCTACTATTTATTTCTTCTGAATTCAAAAATTTTTACTCTTCAAAATATATACGTATTATTTTCTCTTGCACCCATTCCCGATGAAAGTAGGTTACCATAACTACCAACCCTCCTCCCTCATATAATTCCTCTGTATTGACTCTTTTTCTTGTATCTCATTTATTTAAATTAATTTTAGCTGTTCCTAAATGGTTTTACTTTTTAAATTCATATCATATTCAGGATTACCCTAATCTCTCTTATAATAATCTTAAACATATATTTAGCATTTTGCATATTTAAAAAGTAAATAGTCCTCCTTATGCACCCCTTGTAATTGGTCTTTGTTATGTGCCTTATATTTCTCTTGGTTCTTGTAGGTGAAATCTTCCATGAAGTTCAGGATTTTTTCTGACAAATTCTTGAAAGTCTGAAAGTTTATAAAATGTCCACTTTTTTCATTCAGGATAATACTTAACTTTGCAGGTAGGATATCTTTAAGTGGAGCCCCAGTTCTTTGCTCTTTGATATATTCTGTTCCAAGCCCTGCAGTCTTTTAATGTCTTCACTGCTAAGTCTTGTGTGATTCCAATTCTGGAACCATCATATTTAAATTGTTTTAATCTTGATGCTTTTAATATTTTATCCTTGAGCTTGTAGTCTTGGAATTTAACTATGATATTCCTATGAGTTTTCCTCATAGATCTTTTTAAAGTGATGATTAATGGATTTTTTTCTATTTCTACTTTTCCCCTTTGTTCTAATGTTTCAGGACAGTTTTCTTTAATTATTTCTTATATTATTGTATCAAGATCCTTTTTTTTGTCCATAACTTTCAGTTAGTTTCATTATTTTTATGCCTTTTACTTCTTGATATATTCTCTAAATATGTTGTTTTTCTTATACAAAGTTTCACTTTCTCTTCTATTTTTTCATTATCCATATTTTGTTTAATAATTTTTTTTGATTTCTTATAATTTCACTGACTTTATTTCATCCAATTCTAATTTTCAAGGTGTTATTTTCTTAAGATTCTGTATCTTCTTTTCTAATTGGTTGACTTTCCTTTCATACCCTTCATGTTTTTCTTGGATTATTCTTATGTTCTTTTTTAGTTTTTCCTCCATCTCTGTCATATGACTTTTAAAATCTTTTAAAATATCTTCTATGAATTCTTTTTGGGCAGGTGACCATTTGACATTACTCTTTGGGGGTTTCTTTACTTGAATATCCTCCTCTGAAGATGAAACCCAGTCATATCTGTTTCCATAATAGCTTTTTATGGTTGTATTCTTTCTCTTTTGCCTGTGCATTTTTGTTGTAATGACTTAATATTTGTAATCAAATGGGGTATGGGAAATGGTGCCTCTTGCCCCAGATGTTCAGTTTCCCTCTCTAGCCTGGAACCAAAACCAATCCTCCAACTTCCTGTAAGTGCCCACGACCAGGTGCTTTCTGCCTCACTGCTTCTGCACTCACCAGGACTTTGTTGGTTCCTTCTCACTTCTGCTGCTCTTCACAGCACAGATGGGTCTAGCATTCCTTGTTAGCAGAGGTTTCCTTGATCCTCCTGGGCTCAGATGCCCAACTCCCCTCACTATCCCAGGGTTAAGGCAACCTCTGGAACAACTAACACTAGGCCTTCCCCGTTGTTGTCTAAGAGGCTTGCCTGCTTGTTTTTTTTTTTTTGGGGGGGGGGGTTGAGGGCAATTGGGGCTAAGTAACTTGCCCAAGGTCACACGGCTAGGTTTTTGTTTGTGTGTATAAGTGTCTGAGGCTGGATCTGAACTCAGGTCCTTCTGACTCCAGGGCCAACACTCTACTCACTGCACCACCTAGCTGCCCCCCTGCCTGCTTGTTTTTAAAACAGAACGCAACCTGGAGATATTCAGGGGGACCAACCTTTATCCTGGGATTTTTCTCCTGATCTTCTCAAATTTTTCCAGGCAGAGCCCTTTGTGTCCCTATTCTCATTTATCTACACCTGCACTTTGTTCACCTTAAGGTGCTATTTTAACTCTTTTGTAGGGGAAAAATCTTAAGAGCTTGGAACTTTGTGACAGACTATACCATCTTCCCAGAATCCTCTCCCTACCTTTATATTTCTTAGCCAGTACCAGATAATATTTGATACTGCTAAGTCTCTGTCCTTTTTTTTTTCTTTAGTTCCTTTGATATCCTTGACTTTTTGTTCTTCCAAATAAATTTTGTTGGTATTTTATTTTTCTAATTCAGTAAAATATGCTTTGGTAATTTAACTGGGATATCATTGAATATATAAATCAGTTTAGGCAAAACTCTTCATTTTTATCATGTCAACTTTTTCAAGGTCAGAAAGATAGCAAACAACAGATGCACTATTAGACCACATGCTCTGAATCTAAATACAAGCACTTTCTCTTGCATCACAATAAATTAGAAATTGGTCAATTTTATTTTATGTTCTTAGCTGAATAGATTTTAAAATTTAAGGAGACATATTCAGAAACAGAATTCTATGGGGTGCTAAATTCCACAGAATTGAGAAGGAATAATTATAGTTTAGTGAATTCAATATAAGTAAGTTTGAATAGAATTAGATAACAATAGGAATCCCAAAGATCACTGTGAAAGATGTAATAGCTGATATGTCATTTGCATAAAAGGAATATTATAAGAAATAAATTTGATTTGATCACTTAAAATAGAGGATAAGAAAGTGACTCAAAGGAAAATATAATTGTTAATGATTATTCAAAAAGTTTCTTTGTCATATTTTATACCGTTCCCTGAAATGGATAAAATCACCTCTCTTGGAAAAAGACTTTTGGAGTCACAATTGATAGCTGCATTCTTAGCTTGGCCTCTTGAGAAAAATCAGGTTTGGAATTTGTTCCTGGAGGGGAAAAATGTTTATCAACTTCAGGGTGCTTCCCTGTGTAACTGCCTGTGTTTTTGGATTCCTTCACAGTACTTTTCAATGTACTAGATTCCATATTTCAGATGTTAAGTAGTTTTGGCCTGTCTATATAATATTGGACTAAGAAAAAAAAATTGACTATAAGACAAGAAGATTTTGGCCAGAAAAAAATATGATTAAAGCATCAGCACATGTGATTATGTGAGAAAAAATGAGCCATCAATTCAGGATTTATATCAAAAGAATTTTTGACAGCTCTCAGAATATCTATCCTATTTTTCTTTTAAAAATATTTTGGCTTAATGCCATATCATAAGATCATAGATCCAGAACTACAAGGGACTGACCTCAGAATCCATCTTGCCCAACCTTCTCATTTTGAAAAGGAGCTGAGAAGACTTTAGACAATGTACACTCAATGGAATTCATTAAAGGAAAGGATAAGTACCTTTCTTGAATCATTAACTTTGCAAAATAGAAAGGCAATTATAGACTACATTCTTTACCCCAGCTCATTTTACCGATGAGGAAAATGAGGCAAAGAGGTTTAGGTGACTTGCCTAGTCAAACAGTTAGCAAGTATCTGAAGCCAGATTTCAACTAAGGAAGATGAGTCTGCTTACTATAGATCTGTCACCCTCTGCCATCTAATTGCCTATTAAATTTGTAGATGATAAAATGATTAACATATTATATTTGATCTAGTAAATCATTAAAAAACTTTTATACTATTCTTATGCAGAAGATGGGAGAAGTCAGGTAAATAATAATAATAATAATAATAATAATTAATATATAGATGAAACCAGCCTTGATTGAATAATTACTTTGACTTCAAATAGTAGCCTTTAGTAATTTAATATCACCTTTTGCAGGAAACATTTAATGGCATTCTCTAGGGGAATTTCACTTACATTGTGCTATATAAACTTTTCAAAAATTATGTTGTTGAAGGCATAGATTATATACTTATGAAAATTGCACATAATCCAAAGGTTATATAAATAGTATATTGGATGATAATCTAGATCCAAAAATACCTTGATAAGCTAGAACTCAAAGTATGTCCAGGTTACCCCTGGAAATACCCAAGACTGTTTTCTGGGGTCCCTGAAGTCAAAACTATTTTCATAGTAACACTAAGAAGTTTTCTTTTTTAATACCAAAAATATGATAGATTTAACTTCCATAAATAGAAGCTCTTTGGGCACTTCAATAATATGGAGGAGTCCTGAATAAAAAATAAAGTTTGAGAATCATGTATTTAGAGCATTGGATTGAATCTAATGTGAAAATCATTATAGACAAAATGTAAAATTTTAGGTGGGTTAAACAAATCAACTTTACAAATTTAGAATGGAGGAAGCATACTTAGCAGTTTAAATAAAAAAATACTTGCAAAATTTAGAAGAATTCAGACTCAATATGAGACCCAATGTCATGCAACAACCATAATAATAACAGCAATAATATCAGTAATAATAATAATAATAATAATAATAACTATATTATACTGGGGTGCAATGAGAATCAAATAAAATACAAATAACTTAATAAGCTTTAAATTATTTTATAAGTTACATTATTATTAGTATGAATTTCCATATTAGGAAGTATGGCTTTTCTCATTCCCGTTGTCAAAAATTTTGAAGATTTTGAAGCTACATCCAAGGAAGAAGATAGGTACTATTAGATTCTGCATTCATCTTTTAAGATACTAGGTAGAGCTCCAATAAGAGTTTTGAAGTATTCTGAACTGGAGAATATAGTTTCCTAACATTTCATTCCAGAGAACTTTCATCATCACATATTATTGAAAGAAAAAATCAGGTATGGTACAGTTTTGAAAAAAGACAGTTGGACATAAATGTGTACAATGTGATTAGTTATAAAATAATACCAGCCAACACATTCAGCCAATTGCCTGAGTATGTTAAGGGAACTCACATGACAGCAATGACAGAAAGAGTACAATCTGGGAATTTATGTAGGAATGATGTATGCAAATTTGTGGAAATGTATGTATACATAGACACATGATCTAATAAATTCTGCCATGAAGAAGCAAACCCTGGGTCTGAAATCAAGAAGACCTGAGTTCAAATTTGGCCTCTGAAACTTATTAGCTTTACAATGTCACAGTTGTACAAGTCACTTAACCTCTATCTACCTGTTTTCTCAAGTGTAAAATGAGAATAATAATAGTGCCTACCTCACAGAATTGTTGTGAGACTTGTAAAACAGCACTGTGCTTGGCACTTACTACATATTAAATATGTATTTGTTCTTCATCTTTTTCTTTTTCTAACTCTATTGAAAAATATTACTACCTCACCTCCTACGCCCAAGAGAATATAAGTTACTGGATTTAAATGTCTGTTTCATTTCCATATTTTTTGCTTCATTTTCCCAAAGTCCTCTAGCTTTTGTATTTCTGTCTTTTTATATCAATACCTAGTATATTTTGTGGCAAACAGTTATTTCAATTTTTGTAGAATTGAATCTAGTTGAAATACAGACTAATTGACAAGAAATAACAAGGAACTTGATTTTTCTAGGCCATCCCCTTCCTTTGTGTACACTTATCCTCTAACCATTCTAAGCATTTAACTTATCATTTGAATATCCAGAGAAAGAACAAAGGACCAACCATAACCTGTGAGTAGTCTGAGCTGCCTTAATATAGACCCACCTGGCCAGTTCCATTGGGCAACCCCGCTTGTCTTTTCTCTCTTCCCTTCCTCTCCTCTCCCTTTACCTATTCTCCCTTCCTCTCTGCTACTCTCCTCTTCTCCCTTACCTGAGGGTTTTCTGCCCAAAAGAAGGTTAATTTTGATGACCTATGAAACCTACCAAGATAACTTGGGGTTTACTAGTTAGATTTCTTTCTTAAAGGCCAGGTCTTAAACACAATTCACTCTGGGTTTCACTGATTGGACAACAATAGATCCTTGCCAAAGCACCTCTTAATGCCTTTTTTTTTGAGGGAGGGTGCTTTTGACTTAGAGTGAATATAAATCACAACTGTTTCTCTTTTGACCAACGACCCTGAAGGACTTCCCTGGGTGGGGGATTAGCTAAAGGGGCCATCCCTTGCACTTTTTCGTTTCTTCTTGCACTTCTTAAAGAGGCTTATTCACTGAATGGACCTTACCTCACTCAAAGTGAGAGCCCTAAAAGACCTTAGCTTAAAAAAGGTCAAGGTCTCCCATTGCATCCTGGCATCCTCTCCAGTCATTCTGATCTATATTTTGCCACTGGACCCTGAAGGCTCTGGAGGAGAAAGTGAGACTGATGACTTTGTAAACCCCGCTCCCCCCACTCCAATTAAATTGCAAGTCATCTCAATATCTCCCTGATGTCCTTATCCTCTTTGAGAAGGAAGGTGAAACAACATAACACAATAATTTCTATAATACCTCTTCAATATAATTCTTAATAGCTAAGAAGGGAAGAAGCTTGAGGAATAGGACTAACACTTTTCCTTGTGCCTCCCTATACCTTGCTACATAGTAGATTTTGGATATAGATGGAAGGTAACTGGGAAAGTATCTAGCCCAACCCCCTCATTTTAGAAGGAAAAACTCTAAAGACAAGATAAGGTAAATGACTGTTCAAAGGTCATAGATGGAATAAATGGCAGAAGTTGAATTTAAAGGTGCATCCTCTACATTTAAATCTATTGCTTTTTCCATTGTACTATATTAGTGCCTGATAAATATTTTTGATCAATTAAAGTAAGATATCTAATATTCTTCATTTTCTTTAAGATATCAAGAAACTTTTTTTTAAACCTCACCAACACAAGATTAAAACGAGAATGTATCATATTGTGGCTCAGATCTCTCTAAGATCTCCTCATGGAACTATAGGAAATATAATTTTATTTTCCAAAGCAGCCTGAGTTATGAATGTTTCCTTAAGAAATACTCTGAGAGATAGTAAATCAAAATTTTTTACATACTTTCCACACTTCAGTAGACTTCTATTAAACCAGAGTATCCACTAGCGCATGTGAAATACATATTTCTGCATCCATAGAAGACCATGGAATGATGTGCTTAGGTATTATGGGGAAAGCATTAAGTACATGACAGCTGTTTGTGATTATGTGTTTCTGGTGAACATGTGTTTGTGTGTCTGCCACGTGCATTGAAATATCCTTAGCATCCTTCTTGGCTAGATCCATATCCCAAGGTGTCCAAGCTGTGCAAGGAATCAATTTTCAGTAACCACAGTCCAAAAAAATAAAAATGTAAAGGCATTAAAAATACAATTACTATTGAAAATAATTTTCAAAAATACAGAGATATTACTGAATACATTTTCCACAGCATGAGTTGGTGTGAAAAACATCTGAAAAATACTTTCAACTGAACTAATCCATTGCTGAGTGTATCACTGTTCATTGAATGTTAAACATGCAGTAAATGGATCGTTAGAAAATTGGAGTGTGGTGTCAGAGTTCAGCAGTCTTCTCTGAGAAGAATCCTTAATCCTTCATTAAGCCCATGGGTACCTTAAGCCAGTATTTCCCTCCCATAAGCCTAGCCTGGAGGGCTGCTGGCTTTGATGTTATTCACAAGGGTGTCTCATAGCAACATCATGGGAAAGTTTACTTCAGTAAACAACTGAAATGGTTTCTTCATTAAGGAAACAAACCTCCCTTCAATTCATAGCCCATTCAAGGTAGAAATAACCTTAAAGTTCCTGAAGTCCAGTCCTACTCTTTTTGCAGAGGAGAAAAGCAGAGCCAAGATAGGAGAAGTGACTTGCTTGAGGTTACACAGAACCAAGACTAGTGTCTGGGTCTCCCAATTCCCAGTTCACATGGCCTTTTTTTCTGAATTATTTCCACTGGCAGATTTTTTTTAATTTCAAAAAACAAAAAGACAAAAAAGGATCTATTATTTTTAGATGTACACAAAGAGTAAGAAAATTATATAGTACCCTTTCTTCTAAACTTAAAACTTATCAATAGCTGATGTTCATATATGGCTTCATGTTTTGCAGAATGATTTTTATCTATTACCTCATTGTTATTGTTGAGGTAAATGATGCAGGAAAGGAGGTGATGTGATGTGAAAGCAATGATTCTGAAATAAAATGATTAGAGTTTAAATTCTACCTTTGATTCTTAATAGCTATATGACATTGAGCTTAACCATTGAGGCTTAACCAATCTCAGTCCAATTCCCTCTATTAAAAAGGAGAAAGTTGGGACACCTGAAAATTGAAATACTAGTTTTATATATGTGATCTTATTTTTAAAACCATTCTAAAAATGAGAAACTGATACCCTGAGATGTTAATTTTATGTAGACTCTTTCATATGCCTAAAATATTCTCTAAAGAAGCCTGACTATTGAAATCCTTCTTCCTCTTCAAAATACAACTCAAGTACCATCTCTCCCCTGCAACAATGAAAATATTATTTTCTTTCTCAAATATTACCATGATGCTTAAGTTGTTTTTCATGCGATTCATGTCACATACCAAACTATACCAAACTCAGATATGCACATGACTGATCCTGTCTTATTACATTGTTATCTCCTTGAGGACAAGGACTTTGCTATTTTCACACTTGTACTCTGATTGTCTAACATAGTTCATAATGGCAAGTAGTAGATGATGTATATGTGTTTGCTGAATTTATTTCTTTAAGTAAGTGAGTGAATCATCTTCATCCAGTACAAAGATGCCAGACATGGAAGTGGAATCAGGACAGTTGACCTGTTCCAGGGCAGTGTGCTTACTACCACCCCAGTTTGCATTTAAATACAAATGCTCTTATTCCTCAATATTATCATGCCCCCTTAGTTTTAAGCAACTTTCAATTCATTATTACAAGTTTAAGATATCCATGAAAAAATCACCAGAGACCACCAGATGTTCCCTACTTCTTTTCTGTTTTGTTTGGTTTTCCCTGAAGTGACAAAATTCATGATTTCATGATTTTTAATAGGCACTGTTGTATATCCTGCACTTTTTTTCTTTCTGAGATGCTGCTGAATCATTGTTAATTAGGATTCCAATTGTTTATTCATCCACAAATTTGTCTTGGGGACTCCAACAATGACTTCAAACTGGGACCATCCTCTCCTCTTATCCTGTACTCTGGGAAAACAAAAATGATGTATATTACAGTCAAATTATAATTTACCTTTTTCTTTTATCTTCTTTTCTTCTCTTTTCCTTTCTTATTTGTTCTCTATATACTTTATTTCATATTTCAGTGCACATGACTTATTAAGTTAAATATCTTGGTGAGATGAGTTGTAGGTTTTGCCCATTTTGAAACACGGTGAAATATCAGAGACTTTAGGAAGCCTTTTTCTTAGCAGAAGTTATGGAAAAGTCAAATATTCTATAGTGGATCTGTTGGACCAGGCCACTTTCATTTTCCTTGCTGATGAACCCAACAATTAATTCATCAATCAACAATAATCAACAAGCATTTATCTAATATCAATTATACGCCAGGCACTAGGAATAAGAAAATAATATAATGTTTACTCTCAAAAGGCTTATTTTGTATTGGGGAAAACAGAAAAATGAGAAAAGGAGGGAAAGGAGGGAGAAGAGAGAGAGAGAGACAGAGAGAGACAGAGAGAGACAGAGACAGAGACAGAGACAGAGAGACAGACAGACAGACATTTCAATTTGGTAGGCATCACTATTACTTCATCAGAATATCCCAGAGTAGGTCAATTGCCATCTGACTGGTCTTCTAGGCTTTGGGTACTATCCAGAGCCCAGAGTTCTCTGGCAAGGGTAGCAATGGATTGGAAATAGTCCCCAGGATCTGACTCCAACATAGACCACATTCCTAGGAAAGAACTGGAAATTTTCAGAGTTTCTTAGGGGGTTGAGGCATAGGTCAATCTGCTGGTTCTCTTTGTTTACAGTCATAAAAACACAAGGGTATCAATCTTAAAATCCCTTTTCAGTAATAAATCTGTTTTGTGATGAACCACCATCACTATCATCAGAGATATGTTAAGGGTCTCCTTGAGAAGATTTTCTATAGCTAAAAGTATCTTCTGAGTATCTACAAGTGGCAGGATTCAAACAGAGCATTTGAGGAAGCCTAAACAAAAGACAATAATCTATTTTGGCTGTGTTTATTGTAGTACAAAGAAACAATTTTTTCTTTCATTTTAAAGCTGCATGTTTTAATTCATTGTTGAAATTTTTACCCATTTATTGATTGTGTTCTCTCTTTCTTCCAAGGTCACAAAACAAATGATTTAACCAATCTCAGATACATCATTCTTTCTAGATTTCCACCTCTCTCTATATAAATTGTAATCAAACTAATTCCACAATTCCTTATGGAAAGAGCCTGTCAATTATTTCTCTAATGACTCTACTCTTTATCTCTTTATTTTCTTAGATGAAATCACCCTTCCCCAGTAACCATTCCCAGATACATGTCTCCTATTAGAATGTAAGACCTCTTGAAGACAAGTGTCTCTCACTTGTGTATTTTTATCCCTATTTTTATCCCTAGTATTCAGAATAGCTTTTGGAATGTAATATTTAAAATGCTTCTCATTCATATCTTCTTCCATTAATTATCAATATATTTGGAAATCCAGATTAATCTTTTTGGATTATTTACAATATTACCATCTCTATTGTTGTTGTTCCTAATATTCCTAATAATTAGCAGTTGGTGTCAAGGTCATAAGATTATCTGGTGAAAGGTATCAGTCCAAGTTTATTCATAGGACTAAAAACTATAGATCTTTAAAAATTCCCAGAAAAATACCCTACTTCTGGTACATTCTCTAACGCAGATATATCCTTCCTCACATACATTATTGTATTTTGTTTGTGCATCTGCCTTGTACTTCATTCCTCCCCAGCTGTCCTTTTGAATCTCCAAATCTTTCTCTATAATGTTCAAGGAATATCTTGGAAGCACCTGGAAGATATAATAAATAACCTGAAAGCACATCCTGCCACTGGAATTTGAGCATTGGAGATATATTCCATATCTTTGAACTCTCCCTCTGAATGGCTGGTTTCTTCCATAATCTCTCTTATGAGGAGGAAATTCAAGCTATGCATATCTTCATTTCTTTCCAGACTGCATTCCTCACTGTCCAAGATGTTCTTTACCTTACCCATGTCATTTCCTCTCCAATTCCTTTTTCAATTCACTTTTAAGTATTGTTTTTCCCCAATATAATGGATGATCCTTGTGGGCATGGATTATCTTTTTTTCTTATATTTGTATTCTTAGCCATTATTCTGCTGACACTAAGGTAATGCTTAATAAATGCTTGTTGACTTTATTAACTGCACTTGTCACAGTATGTTTTGTATCGTGGATTTTGTTTTGTTTTGTTTTGTCTTTTTTTAGGAAGACCAATGAGTCCATCAGAACAAGAAACTCTAACTATAGACATTCTCTCCATGAATTCACTCCAGCATCTTTCTAAATACCAATTTACAGTGAATAATAATCACATAATATAATGTGCAGGCTCATAAGATGATAGACCTAGAACTGTAAAGGAAAATCTGGTCGTCTAACCTAACCCCTCAGATAATCATACTGAAGCCCAGTGAGTTAAGTGACTTGCCCATGGTCACTTTTCCATGGTTATTAGTAGATTGTGGCAAGACCAGGATTCAAATTCAGGTCATGTTTCTCTAGATTCCTTATACATTTTAGCTGTAGAAATTAAACCCAGTTCTTTCTTTCTGCTCCAAATCCATTTTCTATAACCAATTCCATGCTCTTTCATGTATGCCTTATTTAACCTATTGTAGGAGCATAGATTTAAACTTTGAAGGGATTTAGAAGTTATCTAATTTCATTCTCTCATTTTACAGGTGAGTCAATAAATGTTCAAATTCATTGAATTGATATGTCTATGATCACACAGGTGGCAAGGTGCAAAGTTTATCTAGATTTCATCTAGCTTAATCTAGATCTTCTGGATCATAATCCAGTGATCTTTCTTTTGTTTTTGTTTTTTTTTTTTAATTTATTAATTTATTTTAGTTTTCAACATTCACTTCCATAAGTTTTAAGTTTTCTCCTCTCTCCTCCCCAAGACCGCATGGAATCTGATTGTGGGCTCTACACATACATTCTTATTAAACACATTTTCACATTAATCATGTTGCTTAGAAGAATTATAATGATTGGCAGAAACCAAGAGAAAGTAAAACAAAACAAAACAAAACAACAAAAAAGAAAATACCCCATAATTTTTTTTCTGGATGTGGATGACATTTTCCATCATAAGTCCTTTGCAACTGTTTTATGTTCATTGCTCAGAAGGGATGTATCCTTTTGGACAGGAACACTGGTAACTCCCTTCAGTGTTTTTGCATATGAAACTGCAGGGTTTGGGTGCCTGGTTGCACTCATTTAGATCTACACAGGTGCTGCCAGTGATATCTAGAGTATAGCCAGTATTACAGTTGCAGTGGTAAGATCCTTTCTCATTAACACATTCTCCATTCCAGCAAACAACATGAAAAACCTTGCGTTCATTCCTTGCACATGGTGGCTGTTAACTGTGTACAATGTTCTCCTGGTTCTGCTCACTTCACTCAGTATCAGTTCATACAAGTCTTTCCAGTTTTTTTCTGAAGTTGGCCTGTTCATTTCTTATAGCACAATAGTATTCCATTACATTCATATACCACAACTTGTTCAGTCATTCTCCAATTGATGGGCCTTCTAGTTCTTGGCCAGAACAAAAAGAGTCTGGAAATCTTTCTATGACTATAAGCTTCTTGAGAGCAGAATATGTGTCTGTTTACTGGTGAATTCCTATTGACAAAGTGAAGTGCTCTACATACTCTGTATACCTAATTTTTTAAAAAAATTAACTTTGTATGCTTCCTAATTTGAATTTTAGGGGCCTCCGATAGCATTACTATTTAGGCATCACATTAATAATCTGATGAAAATGCACAATGGGGGAGAATATTAGAGGACTGAGAAAGTAGAAGTAAAAATCTCAGATGATTGCTTTTATGATGATATGTAATGATAGAACCCCTTCCTTTTCTAGACTTTGAAGAATCATTTTAATTATAATTGAACTTAAGATGCAGATCACATTAACTGGTCAAACTCTAAATAATGTTATCCTTCATGCGAAACTTGTCTTCATATTTCTTCTTCTCCCTGAGAGTCTCTTCCTGACACAAAACACAATATTTCCATGTTATCTCTACATATGTATGAAAGGTCAATTGTAATATGTCATGCAGGTCAACTTGTTCTTCACTACCAAATATAACTTTAAACAAATCTCCACGCATCCTGCTTTTAGATGGTTGGCAATCATACTAGAAGAGAAGCATAACCTAAGTTATACTTGTTATTTGATTTTAGACAATTATACTTATACCAGGAAAGTTTCTTAATTCCATTAAAAGCCCCTACTTAATATGCTTTGATAGACATTTTAGAAATGCAATATCCTGTCAGAATTGCTAAGACGTAGTCACTGTAGGGCACCTACAGCAGAATCTAATCAACTTTATAGAACACACTACTGATATCACACCTAGCAAGCCTTTAAAATGAACAGTATAAAGGTCCTGAGATACAAGCACACTTGGGACAGTTAGGAAGGCCCCAAAAGTATTGTATTAAAAGTGTTTGGGGCAGCAAGGTGGTACAGTGGACAGAGTTCCAGGCCCAGAATTAGGAAGACCTTGGTTAATATCTGGTCTCAGACATGCTCTAACTGTGTGATTCAGGGCAAGTTACTTCTCTATTTGACTATTTCCTGATTTAAAAAAATAAGGACAATAATAACACCTATCTCCCAGGGTTGTTGTGAAAATCAAATAAGATAATGATTGAAAAGGGCTAAGCATAATATTTGGCACATAAAAAGCACTATATAAATGTTATCATCATCATCATCACCAACATAGATAAGTATGTGCTAATCTTGAGACCAGGAGTCAGCATTATTGCCCATTACTTTGTACGGTTGATTTTTATTGAATTTATCTATCACTAAAAACCTCGGATATAATTTACTACCTAACCATAACCCCACTTCAAGCCAACTTGTAAAGTAAACTTTCTCATTTGAAATGTGGTCTTTAAATTTATTCAAATATAAATTTATTCATCTTTAATTCAGTTTATTTATTAATGTTCTTGCTAGGTGAAATTTTTTTGCATCATGTTAGCTTTTCATTCAATTTAGGCTTCATGTGCAAATTGGATGAATAAATTATATATGGCATTACTGAAATTATTGATAATTTAAAATAGCATTCCTTCTTCAACTCTTTCTTCATGAGTTAATGTATTTCCTTCTGGCACAGTGCTTTAGAGGGTTAGGGTTATGTAGGGCTATATAGACAGAGTACATGTATTCCTATGGCAACCAGCACCCTGACCCTCTCTCTCTCGGTGTTTTGAAGGAACATTGAATCTGACTTTTATTATTCAGGTTATTAGAACCATCAGCCACTGATAAGAAGTGGCATTGTCTGTGTCATCACTGTCTATGTCATCAAAGAAAAATATTAAGGGGGAAAAAGGCAATTTTCTATCAATGTTCAGCAAATAATTCTACTATTAGGATCCAATTTTTTTTTTTAGAAAAGTACTTTAATATTATACACAAGCATATTATATATTTGAAGTTCTTAAAAAGAAAATAGACTGGATTATTGAAAATTAAACAATAACACAAAGTGGAGGATATATTGCCTTTTTATCATAGTTTCCTAAATTTATTTTTAAAAAATGAAGCAAAATTTGTTTAATGTCATTCACTATCACATGTCTCTGCTTTTGATTTTGACCATGATCTTGTTCAAGGGTAATCTCCAGAAAGATTCATGGTGAAGGTCATGACAAGGAATATAATATGTGATGTAAAAGTAGTTATTAACAATTTCAATTTTCTGTCCTCTTTATTCCCCCTCTGTTTGCATTCTCTCACTCTCACTCACAGATCAGCTTCCATGAATTTAATTATCACATTTATATAGGTGTTTCAAAGATCTTTATATCTGGCCATTCTTAATCTCCTGAACTACAATCCCATATTAGCTATTGGGCATTTCAGAATGAATGACCTATCAGAATCTCAAATTAGACATGTCAAAAATAGCATTCATCATTGTTCCTCACACATGTAAGCCTCATCCAAACTTTTTGTTTGTTTGTTTTAAATATGATTGATATTGTGACCTATCATGCTTGCATAGTGAGCAGTGTGCTGCAGTACTCACTCTTCCCTAACCACACATATCCTTTCATTTACCTTATCTTATTATTTCTTACTTCTCAACATCATTAATAAAATACCATCTAGTTACTCACATAGAGACCTCTAGAGTTTTGCCTTATTAATTTTTAAATCAATTGCTTTATTAACTTCTAGTTTACATCATTCATTTCTGCAAGATTTTGAGTTACAATTTTTCTCCCAAATCTTCCCCTACCCACCTCCCCAAAATAGCAGTGCCACAGGATATCCCCTCCTCAGATTTGCTCTCTTCCATATCTTCTCCCATTCTCCCTACAACCTTCCAGTAGGGCATGGTGGATCTCTATGCCCCAATGCCTGTAGATCTTATTTTCCAGTTACATGTAAAATAATATTGCTAATAGTATACACACATATATTTTAAAGATTTGATTTTAAAACTTTGAATTCCAGATTCACTCCCTTCCTCCTTTGACGCGCAACCACATAGGCAGATAAGCAACTCAATACAGGCTGTATATGTGCAGCCATGACAAACATTTCCATAGTAGATACACCGTAAAATACGAACCACACTTCCCTCCCTCGTATGCCACCTCCCACCCAAGCCATTTTCTACCCTTTTCCCATTCCTTCTGAAAAGTGGGTGCCTCAGTGGGGGAGGGGGTGGAGCTAAGGTGGAGGAGTAGAAACTGCAGTTCCATGGGGCTCCAGCCCACACCACTTCAAAATTATGTAAAAGGAAGACTCTGAATAACCTCTGGAGCTCCAGAACCCACAGAACGACACAGAGAAGCTAACCTCCCACTGAGGACAGCCCTGCAACACAGCAGGGAGTGGCCAGCACAGCTATCTGGAAGACAAGCCAAGGACCATGTGAGTAAGAGGTTTTAGCCCCAGGGTAGCTAAACCAGCAGCTGGCTGGAGGGACCCCAGAACATCAGCAGCTGTGGCATTTCCAGAATTACCAACATATACATGCTACAGAAAAAGTGAGAGGTAAGTGCCCTATGGACTTTGGGACCAGCATTTGGGAATTCATCAGCTTCTTCCCCTGGGGGTGAGAAACCACTGAGGAGCTGTGGCACAGCTGCCATTTTGCAGCTTCAGTTGTAGCTTCAGCTCCTGGCCTGTGAACTGTAGGGGGATCTGGCAATCAGTCTGGGGCTCTTGCTTTAACCCCCCTGGATCTGGATTGCTGTCTGGAGTGGAGGTCTTAGGGTGTGTGTCCATCTTGTCAGAGTGTGTGGGGGCTTCAGGGAGGGCACCCAACTAATACCTCTGGCAGTTGAGAAGACCCCAATGTTTCAGAGGGAAGGTCCCCTGTCTGGTGGCAGAGTCCTACTGTGGCAACAAGCCCAAAAGTTGAGTAATTAAGTAGCAACATGCCTAGGAAAAGGAAACAAAATAAACAGAAAAAATTTCAACATTAGACTCCTATTTTGGGGCAAAGAGGATAGAAACATGGAACGGGAGAAGGACTGTGAGGTCAAAAATCCTGCACCAAAAGCCCCAAATGAAAATACGAGCTGGTTACAGGCCATAGAGGACCTGAAGAAGCATGGCAAAAGGCTCAAAAAGGCAATGAGGAGAAGAATGCCTTAAAAAGCCGACTTTGCTAGATGGAAAGAGAAACTCAAAATCTCACTGAGGAGATTCATTCCTTCAGAATTAGAGTGGACCAAATGGAAGCTAGTGACTTTATGAGAAATCAAGATGCTGTTAAACAGATCCAAGAAATTGAAAAAAATAGAAGGCAATGTGAAAAATCTCATGGGAAAAACCACTGACCTGGAAAATAGATCCAGGAGAGACAATTTAAAAATTATTGGACTACCTGAAAGCCATGATCAAAGAAAGAACCTAGAAAGCATCCTTCAAAAAATTCTCAAGGAAAATTGCCATGATGTTTTGGATCCAGAGGATGAAATAGAGGTTGAAAGAATCCACAGATTACCTACTGAAAAAGATCCCAAAAAGAAAATCCCTGGTAATATTTTAGCCAGGTTCCAGAATTCCCAGATCAAGGATAAAATACTACAAGCAGCCAGGCAGAAAAATGTCAATATTGGGGAAACACAATCAGAATAGCAAAGGACCTGGAAGCTTATACACTGAGGGATTTAAGGGCATTGAATATGATATTCCAGAGGGTAAAGGTCCTGGAAGTAAATCCAAGAATCACCTACCCAGCAAAACTGAGTATCTTGTTTCATTGAAAAATGTGGTCATTGAGTGGAATAGAGGACTTTCAAGCATTCTTGAGGAAAAAACCAGAGCTGAATAGAAAATTTGACATTCAGACACAAGAAGCAAGAGATACTTGAGAAGGTAAACAGGGAAAAGAAATCAAAAGGACCTTATCAAAGTTGAACTATTTACATTCCTACATGGAAAAACAATAAGTGTGACTGATGAAACCTTTCTCACTATGAAAATAATTGAAGAAAGGCATATGAACATATGAGTACATATGTGAATGTGTGTATATATGTTTATAGGTATACATGGATAGAAGGCACAGTCAAATTTGGTGGGAAGGGATGATACTTAAGGGGTAAAGTTAAGAGGTTAAAGAGGAATGTGGCAAGAGGAGATGGGGAGAGACAGGGTAGGGCAAACTATCTCATGTAGAAGAGGCAAGGGGAAGTAGTTTCAGGGGAGGGGGAGAACAGGAAAGCAAAAAGGCAAAGTCATATTCTCATTGAATTTGGCTCAGGGAGAGAGTGACATACATACTAAATGGGATATATCACCCTGTAGGAGAGTAGGGGGGAGGAGACTGAGAAGGGGGATGATGAGGTGGGAGGGCATTCAGGGGTAGGGGAGGTTGGAGGCACCCACTTTTGAAGAGGGGCAGGATCAAGGTAGGGAATTGACCAGGTAGGGGTTGGTGTGGGTCAGAGGGAAGTGTAGTCATTCTTTTACAATAAATGAACTATGGTGATGTTTTGCATAACTATACATGTACAACATATACTGAATTGCTTATCTTCCCAGCAGGAGTGGGTGATAAGGGATGAAGGGAATGGATTATAATTCAAAGTTTTACAATTAAATGTTTCAAATATATGTAAATACTATTATTAATATTATTTTGCATGTAATTGAGAGATAAGGTGTGCAGGCATTGGGGCACAGAGATTCACCTTGTCCTAATGGAAAAATCAAAGGGGATATGGGAGAAGATACAGGAGAGAGCAGATTGGATGAGGCAATATCCTGTGGGGCTGCTATTCTGGGGTGGTGAGTAGAGGAAAAATGGGGAAAAAAATTGTAACTCAAAATCTGGCGGAAATGAATGATATCAACCAGAAGTTAAAAAAAAGATTTGGAAAAAAAAATGGATGCCTGCAACCTCCCTCTCCCCCAGCATGCCCTCCCCTCCATCATCCCCCATTTCCCTCTCCCTCACTCTCCTGCAGGCGAGATACCTCATCCAGTGTGTATGTTACTCCCTCCCCAAACCAAACACAATGAGAACAAAATTGACCCATTCTCAATACCCTCCTGTTCCTCCCCTCTACTGCAACACTTTCCCTTACCTCCTCTGTATGAGACAGTTCACCCCAATCTGTCTGTCCCTCTCCCCTCTCCCCATATTCCTCTCTCACCTCCCAACCCCACCCTCTAAGTATCATCCCTTCCCATTAAACTGGTCCTATGCTCTCTATCCATGCACACCTGTACACATACATACACATATTCACATATGCATTCACATGCCCATATACCCTCCTATATAAACATGTATATGTATGTATGTGTGTGTGTTTACACACACACATACACACACAAACACACACATATTTATACACATTTCTATTCCCTTCAATTATTCTCCTACTGAGTTTCATAAGTTGCAATTATCATTTTTCCATGTAGGAATGTAGATAGTTCAACTTTGATAAGTTCCTTATGATTTCTTTTTGCTGTTTACCTTCTCATGCTTCTCTTGCTTCCCATATCTGAATGTCAAATTCTCCACTCAACTCTGTTTTTTTCATCAAGAATGTTTGAAAGTCCTCTATTCCACTGAATGATCATATTCTCCCCTGAAACATGACACACAGTTTTGCTGGATAAGTGACCGTTCTTTTTCAGTCCCAGGTCCCTTGCCCTCTGGAATATCATATTCCAAGCCCTTTGATCACTCAATGTAGAAACTGCCAGATCCTGTGCAATCCTTATTGTGTTTCCACAATATTCAAATTGTTTCTTCCTGGCTATTAGTAATACTTTCTCCTTGACCTGGGAGTTCTGAAACATGGATATAATATCCTCAGGAGTTTTCTTCTTGGGGTCTTTTTCAGGAGGTGATTAGTAGATTCTTTCTTTCTTTCTTTTAAAAAATGCTTTATTTATTTCTGGTTTTCATCATTCATTTCTGCCAGATTTTGAGTTACAATTTTCCCCCATTTTTCTCCCCTACCCACCACCCCAGAATAGCACCCCACAAGATATCCGTCATCCAATCTGCTCTCTCCCATATCTTCTCCCATACCCCCTTCAACTTTGCCATTAGGGCAAGTTGAGTCTCTGTGCCCCAATGCCTGAACATCTTATCTCACCATGACATGCAAAATAGTATTAATAATAGTATTTATTTATATTTGAAACATTTAATTTTAAAACCACAAATTTCAGATCCATTCCCTTCCTCCCTTGTCACCCATTCCTGTTGGGGCCCTTTAAGACTCTACCCGAACTCTGAGAACCCCCAGAAAACTAAGGCAAAGGACAGAGCAACTCAAGCAGGGTTGGAGGCACCTGACCATGTATTCTACTTCTGTGATTTTGGGGTATTGAGTATGCGCGGCTAACAGGGGAGCACTCCCCTGCCATGGGAAGCCTGCTACTGGTGAGGCACCTGGGAGAACAGAATCAGGGGAGGGGAAAGGAGCTAAAATGAGGGAGGCAAGGTGAAAGGAGGAGGAGGGAGCAAAGAGGGGATTGTTACTGAGAAAGAGATTAAATGACAAGACATTACATCTTGGTGTCAGGACTCCTTTGTCTGTTTGGGAGGAGCAGGCTCCCCCAAGTGGTTTGTGGGGGCGAACCAGAGGTCACAGTGGAGTGACTGGGAAAGGAACTCTGCGAGGGGTCGTGGTGGGGTGACCAGAAGGGTCGTAATAGGGCGACCAGAATCTCAGAAAGCGATTGGAGTGCTACAGAGGCAGCTGGAGAGGTGAGTTTGACGTCAGCCCTGAAAGGCGGGCCCTAACACATTCCCTCTGGGAAGATAAGCAATTTGGTATGTGTTGTACATGTATAGCTATGCAAAACATTAACATAGTAGATATATTGTAAAAGGCTGCTTATAATTCCCACCCACCCATCCCACGCCGACCTGGCCTATTCCCTACTTTGATCCTGTCCCTCTTCTATAGGGGGTACTTCCAACCTGCCCTCCCCCCAGAATGCCCTCCCCTCCATCATCCCCCCTCTCATCGCTCTTACCCCTACTCTCCAGCAGGGTGAGATATCCCTTATTATGTATGTCATTCTCTCCCTGAGCCAGATTCAATGAGAATATGGTTTTCCTTTTTTGCCTCCCTGTTCTTCCTGCAGCCACTTCCCCTTGCTCCTTCTACATGAGATAGTTTACCCTACCCTGTCTCTCCCCATCTCCTCTTGCCACATTCTTCTATCACCTCATAAATTCACCCCTTAAGTATTATTCTTTCCCACCAAATAAAACCCCTGCCCTCTATCCATGTATAACTGTATTCATATATACACACATTCACATATGTATTCATATGCCCATATACCCTTCTTCCATTATTTTCATACTGAGAAAGGTTTCATCAGTCACAGTTATTGTTTTTCCATGTAGGAATGTAAATAGTTCAACTTTGATAAGCTCTTTTTGATTTCTTTTCCCTGATTACCTTCACAGGCATCTCTTGCTTCTTTTGTCTGGATGTCATTTTTTTAGGTCAGTCTTGCCAATCTGATGTGAGGTACAATTTTTGAGTTCTTTAAACTTGCATTTCTCTAATTAATGATTTGAAACATTGTTTATTCTTATGTCTAAGTAACTTTCATTTCTGCACTTAAGAATGCCCTTATCATTTTTTTAAACTTTTATTAACTGATGAAAGATTCTCATCATAAATTTAATCAATTAATTATACATTTTGAAAACACACTTATCAGAGAAACTTGTTGGAAAAAATTTCCCCCCATTTAAGCCCAGGTCTGTGTGAGCCACGGTTTTAGCCCCAGAGCAGCTGGGCCAGCAGCCAACTGGAGGGACCCCAGACCACCAGCAGCTGTGGCAATTCCAGAATGGTCAACACAGACATGCCTAGCACAAAGTGAGAGTTTAGTACCCTATGGACTTTGGGACCAGTATTTGTGGAACGAGTCGCCTTCCTCCCCTGGGGGCTAGAAGCCACTGAGGAGGCACACCATTTTGCAGTTTGCAGTGGCGGCTGCAGCTCCTGGCCTGCGAACTGTAGGGAGATCCAGCAATCAGTCTCAGGGGGTAATCACTCTTGCTTTGGCCCCCCTGGATCTGGATTGTGGTCTGGGGGGGAGGTTGTGGGACAAGTTTCCAGCTTGCCAGAAATGGAAGTTGTCCCCCCACACCTTTGGGACAGAAGCTCCCCTGTCTGGTGGCAGAGTTCTACTGTGGCAACAAGCCCAAAAGTCAAGGAATTAGGTGGCAAAATGCCAAAGCAAAGGAAACAAAATAAACAGAAAAATGAAACATTAGACTCCTATTTTGAGGGCAAAGAGGATCGAAACATGGAACAGGAGGAGGACTGTGAGGTAAAAAATCCTGCTCCAAAAGCCCCAAAGGAAAATATGAGTGGGTTACAGGCCATAGAGGACCTTAAGAAGGACTTTAAAAATCAAATAAGAGAAGTGGAGGAAAAATTGGGAAGAAAAATGATAAGGATGCAGGAAAAGTATGAAATGAGAGTCAACAGCCTGACTGAGGAAAACAACACCTTAAAAAATAGACTAACTCAAATGGCAAAGGAGGCCCAAAAGGGCAATGAGAAGAAGAATGCCTTAAAAAGTCGAATTTGCCAGATGGAAAAAGAATCTCAAAAGCTCACTGAGGAGATTCATTCCTTCAGAGTTAGACTGGAGCAAATGGAAGCTAATGACTTTATGAGAAATTAAGATGCTGTTAAGCAGATCCAAACAAATGAAAGAATAGAAGGCAATGTGAAATATCTCATAGGAAAAACCACTGACCTGGAAAATAGATCCAGGAGGGATAATTTAAAAATTATTGGACTACCTGAAAGCCATGATCAAAGAAAGAAACTAGAAATCACCCTTCAAGAAATTCTCAAGGAAAATTGCCCTGATGTTTTAAACCCAGAGGGCAAAATAGAGGTTGAAAGAATCCACAGATCACCTCCTGGAAAATATCCCAAAAAGAAAACACCCAGGAATATTAATGCCAGGTTCCAGAATCCCCAGATCAAGGAGAAAATACTCCAAGCAGCCAGGAAGAAACAATTTCAATATTGTGGAAACACAATCCGAATAGCCCAGGACCTGGCAGCTTCTACACTGAGGGTTCAAAGGGCATGGAATATGATATTCCAGAGGGCGAAAGAGCTGGGACTGAACCCAAGGGTCACCTACCCAGCAAAACTGAGTATTTTGTTTCAGGGGAAAATATGGTCATTCAGTGGAATAGAGGGCTTTCAAGCATTCTTGAGGGAAAAAAAAAATGAGTTGAATAGAAAATTTGACATCCAGACACAAGAAGCAAGAGATACCTAAGAATGTAATCAGGGAAAAGAAATAAAAAGGAACTTATCAAAGTTAACCTATTTACATTCCTACATGGAAAAACAATAACTGTGACTGATGAAACTTTTCTCAGTATGAAAATAATGGAAGAAGTGTATATGGTCACATGAATACATATGTGAATGTGTGTATATATGTTTACAGTTATACATGGATAGAGGGGATAGGTTGAATTTGTTGGGAAGGGATGATACCTAAGAGGTGAAATTATGAGGCAAGAGAGGAAAGTGGCAAGAGGATATGGGGAGAGACAGGGTAGAATAAACTATTTCATGTAGAAGAAGCAAGGGGAAGTGGCTGCAGAGGAGGGGAAGAATAGGAAGGCAAAAAGGCAAAACCACATTCTCATTGAATTTGGTTCAGGGAGAGAATGACATACATTATAAATGGGATATCTCAACCTGCAGCAGAATAGGGGGAAGGGGTATGAGATGAGGGATGATGGATGGGCGGGCATTCTTGGGGGGAGGGGAGGTTGGAATTACCCAGTATAGAAGAGGGACAGGATCAAGTATGGAATGGACCAGGTGTGGGGTGGGATGGGTGGGAGGGAATTATAAGCAGCCTTGTACAATATATCTACTATGGTAATATTTTGCATGTACATGTACATGTACATGTACAACACATACTGAATTACTTATCTTCACAGAGGGAATGGGTGACAAGGGAGGAAGGGAATGGATCTGAAATTCGAGGTCTGAAAATTAAATGTTTCAAATATTATATATATATATATATATATATATATATATACACACACACACACACACACACACACACACACACACACACACACACACACACAACTAAAGGGTAATTGTCTTAAAAGGCTTTTTTGAGACAAACCCATGAAGTTTCAGCTGATTAGATAACACTACATTAAAGAAAATTCCTTCATGAATAAAACAGAGTAGGGCACAAGTAAAAAAAAAAAAAGTTGTATCTCACATTGGATTGGTGAGTCTGACCAAAAAAAAATGACAATTTCAAATGTTGAAGGAACTAGAGAAAGATAGACATATTGATGGATTATTAGTGTGGAACTGTAAAACATTACAGTCATTCTGGGCAACACTTTGAAATCATCCCCCAAACTTGCGAAATTGTACATAACCTCTATATACCATTGTATGGTTACTAAGTCTTAATCTAAAAGAAAACAAAGAGTAAGTCTTCTATTTACAAATATGTGTGTATGTATACATATATTGCATTTTTATTTGTGAGGACAAAGAACTAGAAACTAAGAAATGTTCATCATTTGGGAAATGGCTGGACAATGGTAAAAGATATGAATGTAATGAAGTATTAATGCATTGCTTGAAATGTAACAAGGTTTCCTTACAGAAAAACCTGTGAAGACTTACATAGACTGATGCAACATAAAGTGAGGATAAATAGGTGATCAATTTCCAGCTATAATACCATTATAAAAATAAACAATATTGCAAGACCTAAGACCAGAGAATTAATAATGGAGAATACCACTCATCTCCTGGCAGAGAGGTCATGGATTCAAGTTGCAGATTGGCAAACATATCTTTGAACATGGCCAATGTAAGCATTTGTGTTGTTTCTTTGTGCTCGTTTGTTACAATAATTTCTTCCTCCCTTCCTCCTTTTAGTATATTTTGAAGAAAATATTCATTATTTTTTAAATGGAGTTTTAAGTATTAGTCCCATCTCATGTTAAAATTACACATTTACCACTAGATTAACTATAGGTATTTTTCTGGGACCTTCCTTCAAAGAGTTAGCCAAGGCTGCCTCAGACAAAGCCAATTTTCTTAAGGGGAAACAGAAAATAAATGGTACTGGAGTTTTTTCTTGAGTAAATAGCATTCAAAAAGGCCAGAAAGACACAGACAAGGAGTAAGGACATGTTGAACTCAGTCATTGGGACCTTGATGTATTGAATGCATTTTTTCTCCTCATGTGCACTTGATATTTCTCTAATGACATAATTATGGGGTCAATTTTGAGAGCATCAACCAGCAACATCTACTCCCCAGCACTTAAATATATTAATTAATTAAAATGATTCCTGAAATGGAAGCAATATTGTGCTTTCTGGCCTTGCAACTATTGTGCCTTCTTCCTTACTCTATGCTTTAGTGACTCTTTCTTCTTTGTTGTCCTAACATACTGGTATTAAATGTATACATTTTGACTAATATAAGACTCATTGTATCTAGTCTTCATTGTTACAGTTCTTTTCCTCTTCATAGAAAGAAGTACACCTTAGACTTAATAAAGTTTTTAATAGGATCATAGAGTTGGAAGGAACTTTACAGGTTACTTAGTACAATGCTATCATTTTACCAGAGAGGAAACTGAGACTAAGGGAATTGGGTCATTTGTAGTCCACTGTAAGACTTAAGACTTGAGTGATAAACTAAAGTTCAAATTCTGCCTGTGTTCCACATCAAGACACTATACTTTTCTATCAGTCTTAGCTTCCTTATATTTATAATAGATGTAATAATAACAACTAACCCACAAGGTTATTGTAAGGATAGAATGAGTATATGTATAGTGCTTTTGCATACCTTAAACTCTATATAAATATTAGTAAAATGGTAGCTATTGTCACTTATCCAGGATCAGATCCAGGTAGTAAATGGAAAAGATAAGGTTTGAACCTGGATATTCTGACTGCAAATCTAGCATTTAATTAAATTAAATGTGCTTCATAAAATTATCCATCAAATAATGTAAAATTGATTATTTTAAAAAAAATATTCACCTGTGATTATATCAAAAATACTTCCAGGGGGCAGCTAGGTGGCAGTGAGTAGAGCTCTGGCCCTAGAGTCAGAAGGACCTGAGTTCAGATCCAGCCTCAGACACTTACACACACAAACAAAAACCTAGCCGTGTGACCTTGGGCAAGTTACTTAACCCCATTACCCTCCAAAAAGCAAAAAAAAAAAATACTTCCAAACATAACCAGAGATAAAAATACATTCAACCTATTATAGAGTCCCACTGTTTCTATTCTAGCAAGTATAATCAGATTGAATAAAAACAAGATGAAAGAAATATACAATTTTCAGGGTACTTTTGCCATATCTTTAAGGTGATAATTTCATTGCTATTGTCTATGATTCATGAAGTAATGTAAATTTAAACCAATAAGAAGTTATTAGTTTTACTTTGCTGAAATTTTATAACCTCAATTTGTCCTCCAGCAATGCATTTTGATCCAAGTGTCTCATATTTTAAATGTTTGCCAATGTTTCTGCTGTTACCTGTTTTCTATTAAGCAGTTAAGCTCAATCTATTTCATTCATGCTAATGTCGAAATTCCATCAGAGTCAAAATGTTTTCTGGACAAGGAATGTAGCAAAGTTTCCACCACATTAGGGCATCCAATAAAGTCATTCTTGAAGTGCTCTGTATGTGTATAAATCAGCATGTTCTGAAGGCGTTTTGTGTGCTCTTCAGTGCTCTAGGGGTTTTTCCTTTCAAAATCTCAAAGAAAGTAAGATTTTCTCAGAGAATAAATAATTCCTTTTGGAAGTAAACCCAGACCTAGATTGTTCATAGGAAAATAATTTATCTTTCTATTCATCCAACCTAAATCTTGCTTTCAAAGTTATTGGCAATTAATACATAATTACTTACTTTTTTGCCTGGTTAATATAGCATAACTTTATGGTTGACCTTAGGAATATAAATCCTGGGGCTTTCTTTTTAAACGAAAGGTTAAGAGAGTAAAACCATGCAGTAAGTGGAGAAACATACTTATGTCCAGCATTGAAGGCTTTATAGGAATTGATGAACTCCAGGGCAAATGGGAAAACTGCACAGCTTCTGAGATCATATTTAGACATCTTATTCACACTGTGGGAACTTATGCTGTGGCATCATTGGACATAAACTTGGTTTTATGGGCTTGAACCCACTCTAATGACAACTTTGATCTCATAGCCATTATGAAACAACAAAAGAACAATGCTGGTGCACTTGCTGGCTCTAATAGCTATGAAGGTAGGACCAAAGCTCAGTCAACTTCATTATTCCATGGGGTGACCAGAGCTGTGTTAGCTCTTTCATTAAAGCCAAGCACTATAAGAATTAACATACAACTTCTTAGGTAAGTAGTTGAAGTCACTGTCTCAAGAAAAGGGGATTGATCTTACTTGTCCACTGGAGATTATATATCACAACAACATATTTTATTCCATTTCTTCTGTGTAATTCCCTCATTTATCACATGGTGAAGCCTGTTCAAAACAAACATTTATGAATCTATTCATTGGGTTTGGGAAGATCTTCACATTTAATTCTTTGGAGACTGTAGTATCCCAAGACTTGTTTCTATGTTCTGTCACTGGGAGAATTTTGGTGCTACAAAGATAGATAATTGTTTCAAGAAGTTTGGGAGTGTTGACAGAATTGCATAATGTCCCAAAGGCAATCTTTTTCTCTTTCCTTCACCTAGGACCCAGTCACAGGTTTGTATTATTTCTTTCTTTTGTTTTAAATCCCTTTTCACAATCAACTCTCTTTAATCAGAAGTCTATTTTGCTTAGAGCTGATTCTTTCCTTAAACTATCACATATTTTATTCTTCTCATTTTAACCCTTTTCTCTGTGTCCCTGTTCAGTGAGATGTATTTTATAGTGAACTCTGTGTTTTATGCATTCCTTAATTTTTTATTTTCAGATCATAAAAATATAACAAAACCATTATCAGTGTCCCCTTTTTAGAGTCCTACTTTAACCTCTGATGATAATAGACTTGTGAGGGGACATTTGTTATTTCTCCTCATATTAGAATGTAAATACTTTATTCTTGTTTAGATGCTTATAATTGCTGGCCTGTTCATACTGTTTTTGTTTGTTTGTTTGTTTGTTACTCTTCACCTCTGTGTTTGTATGTCAAAGGTTTTATATTACTTTGGGATTTTCATCAGGTATGCTTGGAATTTCTATATTTCATAAGAAATTTTTTCCTAGTGGGATTATATCCAATTTTTCAAAGTATTTTACTGTTCATTGAAAGTCTAAATCTTTTACCTTCTGAAAAGATGAATCGTAAGCTCTCTAATTCTTTATTTCAGTTCTTGCTAAATCCTGTGACTCTTGAATTCTTTCTTTCTTATTGCCTGTATTGTTGATCTTTGACCTGTAAGCTCTGGATTTTAGCTGTAATATTTCTGGGCATTTTAATTTGAGAGTATTAGGAGATCTCTGACCAAGACAATGAGGCAAGACAATTATGAAGCACATATTATAAAAAAATACTATATAATCCCAGAGAGAGAATTTTTGTGACTTCATATATCAAAGGAGTATATTCCATTTTTTACCTAGTTCTAAGAAATATGGAAATTTTTCTTTTATGATTTCTGAAATAAGGTATCTAAGCTTTTTTTTTCTTCTTTTTGATTCATGGATTTCAGATAGCTCAATGATTCTTATATTTCCCTCCTTGATCTCTTTCCTAGGCCTTTTTTTTTTTTTACTATGGGATACTTCACATTTTATTCTAATTTTTGTTTGACCTTGTTTTAAGATTTTTGTCATCTTCTATAATCATAACTTTCAATTTGCTTGATCTTAATTTTCAAGTAGTTTGCTTAAGTAAGGCTTTTTAACTTCTTATTCCATGACATTATTTCTTTTTCCCATTCTTTCTTCCACAGTTCCCATTTCTTTCTCCATTTAAAGAAAACAAATCTAGTACTTATTTGATTTTTTTTGCTTTTTTTTTTTTTTTGGAGGGCAATTGGGGTTAAGTAACTTGCCCAAGGTCACATGGCTAGGTTTTTTTTGTTTGTGTGTGTTAAGTGTCTGAGGCCGGATCTGAACTCAGGTCCTCCTGACTCCAGGGCTGGCGATCTACTCACTGTGCCACCTAGCAGCCCCAACTTATTTGATTTTAAATATATTTAAATTACTAACAAATATCTTGCTTCTTATTTTCTGGGAATTATAGTTGAACATGTACCAAAGTTATGGTTTCTTTTGGAATCTGTATCTTCCTTAAGGCTTGTGCCTTGAGTATTCCTTTCAAATGATAGATCTTTATTCTGGAATTAGTTTTTTAATCATTCTTCCAGCCTACTTCCTGACTTCAGACTTTATGTTAGGTCTAAACTCTCTGCACTTCTGGATAGTATATCTGGGATAAGTTTATGCCTTTTTGGTTCTTTATGTCATTCACAGATCCCAGCAACAACTCTGGCTGTTGACATGGAAGTTTTTAGTGCTCCATAAGTGGTCTTTTTAAGGTGACAGTCTTTTTGCTTCCAGTCTGAACTATGTATATTCTTGACCTTGGTTTGGTTTTAGCAACATGCCTCTGAGTTTTATTGGCTGTGAAACTATGCCAAAGGAACTGTACATACAGCAACATCATTACTAGATCTGTATCCCAAAGAGATGGATTAAAAAAGACCTATATATACACAAATATTTATTGGATGTTTTTTTGTAATATCAAATAATTGGAAATTGAGTGGTTGTCCATAAATTGGGAAATGGATGCATTCATTGTGGTAGATAATTTTAATGAAGTACTATCATTTTAAGAAAAGATGAGGTGTATGGTTTCAGGGAGGAAAAAACTGAGAATTTATATGAATTGATGCAAAGTTAAGTGAACAGAAATAGGAAACATTTTACAATATAACTCTAATATTGTAATGATGATCAACTGTGGATGATCTGTGAAATACTGTGATCAATACAATGAGCTGAGATAATTATGAAGGATTCATGAGAACAAATGCTATCTACCACCAGAGAGACAACTACTCATTTCTGAGTGAATACTGAAAAATATTTTTCACTTTCTTATTTTTCTTACTTTTTCTTTTTCTTTATGAAAAGTGGCTAATATGGAAATGTTTTTGCAAGACTTTATATGTATAATGGGTATCTTTGCTTACTTTCTTAAGGGGTGAATGAAAGTTTGAAGAGAGGAAGAGGATGTGGAATTCATTTAAAGTTAATATTAAAAATATATTTTAAAACACTTTTGTAAGTATTTTGTCTACTGAAAGTTCTAAATCCTCTTGGAGGTATTAACGTAGAGAACTGAGTTCTACTTTTTCCCTGATATTCTTGGTTCTGTCTCCTTGCTTTCACTGACCTTAAGAGATGGCAGGACTCTGAAAGTACAGTTGTCCCTCCCAACTGTTTCAGTATTTAAATATATATTCTATTAGTTAATATTAATACAATAATAATTAATATTCTTAATTAATTTTAAAGTCTACTTTTACCTGTAGAATTGAGCTAAATTTTTTAAGATGCTATCATTTGGGACTTAGTCATTTTCCTTTGCTTTTTGATGTATCAGAGTTAAATATTTACTTTTATTTCTCATAGTTGAGACATAGGCCTTTATAATTCTTTGGAAAGAAATCTGTTTGTGTGTGTGTGTGTGTGTGTGTGTGTGTGTGTGTGTGTGTGTGCGTGCATGCATGTGTGTGTGTGTGTGTGTGTGTGTGTGTGTGTGTGTGTGTGTGTGTATAAATGAGAACCTGGATTTCACTAACCATATATTTTAGTGTTTTATTTCTATGGTTTCTCTTTAGTAGTGACATATTGATTCTGTTAAATTGTAATTTAACTTATGGTCCCAGAAATTTAAAAGAAATTCCATTTTATGACTTTTTATTAATTATATCCATGTCTTTATCCCTTATTGTCTCTCTTTGATGTGATTTCCAGCATAGGTGCTTTTCTTAAACATCTGCTATATCATATATTCTATTTTTGAATTTTTAATAATTTGAACATACTATTTTTTCTTGCATTCATTTCTAAAAATCATGTTTCATCCATTATTCTCTAGGGATGTGCTGCTTTTTTAAGGTTTTTAGGTCTGTTTGAAAGTATTGTTTTTCCTTTCCAATGTTTCGTTGAAAACTCTAATTTTCCTTATCTCTGACAAATATTTAGTAGACCTTTCATTCAATTCATGTGCTATTATAGCCAACCTACATGATTTTGAACTTATTGTGGTATAATTATTGTCTATCAGAAAATTACCTTGAAATTCTCTCATCCCATAACCTATCTTCAAAACATTAAGAATTTTTCTTATTTATTTACCTAGTGTCTTAACTGCCTCCCTTGAAAACACACATTATTCAGGACCTTTTACTGTTGGGATGGTGAAGAGCCTCATTAAAACTCTACTTAGAGTAGTCTAAGGGATTGTTGGTAAGGGCTAGCAAAGTTTCTTCACCTAACTTCTATTAATTCCATATTTTCTGACTCTGGTTCAGTCATTATATAGAACCCACAGTGCATGTGCCACAGTGATGCTGGCCAAGTGAGAACTTAGCCAATTCTCAGTGATTTAGGCAAAGCTGATGTGAAAGTAACCCCACCCCTGCCCCAGACCTTAATTCTAAACTTTTCTTTCATCTAAAAATGGTTAGTATCTATTTTAGGGTACTCATAGACCTTGGCCTATAATAAGGAAAGTGGGTCAGTGAAATCAAGGCAACAATTCAGCCATTTGCTTTTTTAGTTTTCCTTTTTTGTGTATGACAAAGTTCTTCACCAGGCATAACTACTTGTCAAACTGAATTCCCAGAATATAAAACATACCAACATCTAAGTGTAAGCAAAAAAAAAAAAATCCCCAAATGGAACAAAATTATTTTTCATTGCACATGTCTTTGCTTTCTTCCAGGAGGAATACATATGATTGACTTGGCTGTATAATGTGAACATTTATTAGGATTTGGAGGCTTAATCTAGAAGCCATTATCACTTCCCACAGACATATAACTTTAAAAATTGTTATTGTTGGGCTCTATCATAGATAATATAATTCATGTTCATCTGCTTAAGTAGGTGGGCAGAGAAGGCTAATGAGACAAATAATCATGTCTAGACAAGGTAACTGCATTTTAGGCTGGCAGTAAAGCTTTAGTAATTTGCAAGATTTATAAACATTCTTCTTACTTGATCTATATCTCTGGCACATCCTATCCATTTTAATAATAATTTACATTTTCATAGTGTGTTAGGGTTTTCAATGTGTTTTTCTCTCAACTTGGTGAGTTAGGTAAAACAGGTATCATTATAGCTAATTTACGGATGAGGTAATTAATATTCATAAAGTTCAACTGAGTTTTTAATATCAACACAGCTAGATTTAAAACTGAATTACACAGATGATACTCCTGATTTCAGATAGACAAATTTCATTATCATTATATAAAAACGTTATGCAAAGTCATTTGAAATCAATCAAAGTATTTACCCAAAGGCGCAATACTCCCTGGAAGTTGGCCAATGATAGTAGAAATATAATCTAAACTTTGTCTTGAAATAAACAAAATAAATAAGACAGTGAAGCCTTTGAAAGATTTTTTTAACAATTTGAATCTGATAATTTTGAAAGGCAAAGAAAGTACTGACAGGTCATGCCTAAATAAAGAATTTTTTTTTAAATCACAATTAATGGATTTAATGGTTTGTAAAGCCCTTAGCATTTGGGCACAATGTTGATGTTAGTATGATTGTTCACATTTTTTATAGTACTTTAATGTTTACTAATCACTTGACACAATTCACATTACCTCACTGATTTTCACAATGACTTAATGAATATGGTAACGTTATTAACCCTGTTTAATAAATGAAAAATCTTAGACTGTTGATAAATGTCTTATTCATCATAGCCAAACCGATTATAAATAACAGAAGCTGGTTTTGAAGACATGACCTCCAGACTTCAAATTTAACACATTCTATTTTACTATCCTATATGTCTGCACTTCTTGAAAGGTGAGAAAATAGGGTTGTTAATGACCAGGCATTCACATACAGAATTTAACACACATCAATGTATCATAGAAACACTATATTTAAGAGCTAAATTTCTTAATGGTTGTCTAATTTGACTGACTATTATTACAAGTGAGAAAAGAACCTCAGGAAGATGAAATGATTTGCTCTTGGTTTACTTTTCCCTAAAATTTAGAGATATTTAATTTAGTATTACTGATATTATGTTAACAAAAGATCCCTAGAGCTCTTTTCAATAATTGTGTTTCTCTTAATATGCTTTGCTCCAGAAATTTTGGAAATTGAAATATGTAGGGCAAAGAAATCTGAAGTCAAGATGTTTTGAATCTCAAATTTTTAAGCAAGAGTACAAATATGAAAGGACTTATTTTGGATCCATTAAATGATGAAATTATTAACTTCAGACATACACAAGAGTATCTTACAACCATGATCAATTTTGACTTACTTTCAAGAATATATGGGAGAGAAAGCCAAAATGTATAAAATACAATTAACTGAAAAGTAACAGAAAATATTTCCAAAATAAAGGCAGAAGAATTTTAGAAATTTCAATCAATTCCACCAGCATTCCACATGAAGTTTCCATTTTAAAAGTAAATAAAAGTCAGAAACCAAGATACTTGTGAGAAATTTAGAATGATTTAAAATTGGCATATACATCCCACTCACTGCTTCCTTTAATTATCTTCTCCTTAAATGAGTTCTAGTTTTTTAGTCATTGCTAAATTTTATTTGGTGAATGGGTGAGTCCTAGTGTAAGGCTTAATAAGAAGTCTTACGTTTCTTCTGAAAAAAATGTTTTAAAACGGAAATATGTTTCTTTGCAAGATTAAATGAAAGAATCCCAAGGAAAATCATATCGATTTTCACATTCACAAAATGAAAAATAGCACAATGGACAAAACAAAAGAAAAACTATACAAACCACTTTATGAAGTTAATATTAAAAAATCCCAAAGATATTGATTTAGCAGCAAGAAGCAAATGGGAAATGATGTTGAATGATGTTGAATCTGTTTCATTATTAAAATGACAACTTTAGAGACAGGCTGGAGTAGTGAAAAGTTGGATTTTGAATTAGAATACCTGAGTTTGAACTCAGTACCATATGTATTAGCTACATAAACATGGAAAATGATTTAAACCTTTTGAGTCTCAATTTACTTGATAAATACCCAGAAGAGTCAGGTAAGTTCTTTACCTGTTGTGTCTGAAAGAAACCTCTCCCAGTCCTCCTTAATCTCTATGACTTCTTTCTGAGACTGTCTCCTATTTATCCTTTATAAACCTCATTTGTTCATAGTGGTTTGCTGTCTCCTTCATTAGACTGTGAGTTACTTGAGAATAGAGAGTATGTTTGACCTTTGTCTGACTTAACCCTAAATCAGAGCCAAGATATGGTAGGAACATGTACCTAAACACACACACACACACACACACACACACATACTCACATACATGAATTCTTCAAAATTTATGCTGTGGATTGCCATCATGTATCCCTTTAGTTTTCTCTTCATGAAGATAAGTCTTTCCAGTCTGTTTCCAATCCAGTTCATTATACCTTTTGTAATATAACCTCAAATAGATTAGGTGCACAAGACACAGTAATCAATGACTATAATAACCTACTGCTTGATAAAAACCAAAGACCCCAGCTTTTGGGATAAAACACACTATTTTACAAAAACTGCTAGGAAAACCAGAAAACCATATGGCACAAACTACGTATAGACCAACATTTCACACCACATTCCAAGTAAAGTAAAAATGGGTATATGATTCAGACATAAAATGTGATGGCATATGCAAATTAGAAGAGCAAGGAATTGTCTACCTCTCAGATTTATGGGGAGGAGAAGAATTAATGACTGAAGAAGAGATGAAGAGCATTACAAAGTGTAAAATAAATAATTTTGATTATATTAAAATAAAAAAATCTTTTTTACAAACAAAACCAATGCTACCAAGATTCTAGGGAAAGCAAGAAGCTGGGAAACAATCTTTGTAGCAAGTGTCTCTGATAAAGGCCTTATTTCTCAAATGTATGCAGAACTGAATCAAATTTATAAGAATGCAAGTCATTCCACAATTAAATGGTCAAATGACATCAATAAGTAGTTTTTCAGAAGAAATTAAAGCTATCTATACGCATATGAAGAATTGTTGTAAGTCACTGTTGATAAGAAAAATACAAATTAAAACAACTCTGAGGTACCAACTCATACCTATCAAATTAGTAATGTGACAAAAAAGGAAAATGATTAATGTTGGAGAGAATTATGGAAAATTGGGACACTAATGCAATATTGATGGAGTTGTGAAATGATCCATCCATTCTGGAGAGCAGTTTGGGATTGTGCCAAAGGGCAACCAAACTGTGCAAAATTCTTTAATCCAGGAATAATTATAATGAGGTCTGTATAGCAAAGAGATCATTAAAAAGGGGAAAGAGTCTACATGTATAAAAATATTTACCCCAGGGGGGCGGAGCCAAGATGGCGGAGTAGAAACAGCTCATCCAAGCCTCTCTGCCCCCAGATTCTCCACAAACTATGTAAAAAAGGACTCTGAACAACTTCTGGAGCCCCAGCACCCACAGAACGACACAGAGAAGCTAACCTCCCGCTGAGGACAGCCCAGCACCCTGCAGGAAGGACCAGCGCAGCAGTCTGGGAGCCAGCAGCACACAGAGCGCAGAGCGGAGAAGCCGAGCCAAGCCGAGCCCAGGTCCATGTGAGCCGAGGTTTTAGCCCCAGGGCGGCAGGGCCAGCAGCCAGCTGGAGGAACCACAGAACACCAGGAGCTGTGGAGACTCCAGAATTATCAACATAGACTTGCCTAGGACAAAGTAAGAGGTTAGTGTCCTATGGACTTTGGGACCTGTATTTGGGGAATGCGTCAGCTCCCTCCCCTGGGGGCTAGAAGCCGCTGAGGAGACACGCCATTTTGTAGTTTTCATAGGCATTTCCGGCTCCCAGCCTACAAATCGTGGGGATATCCAGCGATCAGTCTTGGGGGGTAATCGCTCTTGCTTTAACCTCCCTGGATCTGGATTGTGATCTAGGGTGGAAGTTGTGGGTGGGTTTACAGCTTGCCAGAAACGGAAGTTGCCCCCACACGTTCAGGACAAAAATTCCTCTATCTGGCCTTAAAGCCATAGTGTGGCAACAAGCCCAAAAGTCAAGCAATTAAGTGGCAACATGCCAAGGCAAAGGAAACTGAAAAATGCAACCCTAGACTCCTATTTTGGGGGCATAGAGCAGGAAAAGGACTGTGAGGTCAGAAGTCCTGCTCCAAAAGCCCCAGGGGAAAAAATGAGCGGGTTGCAGGCCATAGAGGACCTTAAGAAGGACTTTAAAAATCAAATAAGAGAAGTGGAGGAAAAATTGGAAAGAGAAATGAGAAGGATGCAGGAAAAGTATGAAATGAGGGTCAACAGCCTTACTGAGGAAAACAACACCTTAAAAAATAGACTAGCTCAAATGGCAAAGGAGGCCCAAAAGGGCAATGAGGAGAAGAATGCCTTAAAAAGTCGAATTTGCCAGATGGAAAAAGAATCTCAAAAGTTCACTGAGGAGATTCATTCCTTCAGAGTTAGACTGGAGCAAATGGAAGCTAGTGACTTTATGAGAAATCAAGATGCTGTTAAGCAGATCCAAACAAATGAAAGATTAGAAGGCAATGTGAAATATCTCATGGGAAAAACCACTGACCTGGAAAATAGATCCAGGAGAGACAATTTAAAAATTATTGGACTACCTGAAAGTCATGATCAAGGAAAGAACCTAGAAATCACCCTTCAAGAAATTCTCAAGGAAAACTGCCCTGATGTTTTAGATCCAGAGGGCAAAATAGAGGTTGAAAGAATCCACAGATCACCTCCTGAAAAAGATCCCAAAAAGAAAACTCCCAGAAATATTATAGCCAGGTTCCAGAATCCCAAGATCAAGGAGAAAATACTCCAAGCAGCCAGGAAGAAACAATTTCAATATTGTGGAAAGACAATCAAAATAGCCCAGGACCTGGCAGCTTCTACACTGAGGGATCGAAGGGCATGGAATATGATATTCCAGAGGGCAAAAGAACTGGGAATGAACCCAAGGGTCACCTACCCAGCAAAACTGAGTATTTTGTTTCAGGGGAAAATATGGTCATTCAGTGGAATAGAGGACTTTCAAGCATTCTTGAGGAAAAAACCAGAATTGAATAAAAAATTTGACATCCAGACACAAGAAGCAAGAGATGCCTGAGAAGGTAATCAGTGAAAAGAAATCAAAAGGAACTTATCAAAGTTGAACTATTTACATTCCTATATGGAAAAGCAATAACTGTGACTGATGATATCTTTCTCACTATGAAAATAATGGAAGAAGGGTGTGTGGTCATATGAATACATATGTGAATGTGTGTGTATATGGTTACAGTTATATATGGATAGAGGGCATAGGTTGAATTTGTTGGGAAGGGAGAATACTCAAGGGATGAAATTATGAGGTGAGAGAGGAAAGTGGCAAGAGGAGATGGGGAGAGACATGGTAGGGTAAACTATCTCATGTAGGGGAAGTGGTTGCAAAGGAGGGGGAGAATAAGGAAGCCTAAAAAGGCAAAACCACATTCACATTGAATTTGGTTCAGGGAGAAAATGACATACATACTAAATGGGATATCTCAACCTGCAGCAGGATAGGGGGAAGGGGGATGAGAGGAGAGATGATGGAAGGGAGGGCATCCTTGGGGTGAGGGGAGGTTGGAAGTACCCACTATAGAAGAGGGACAGGATCATGTAGAGAATGGACCAGGTGGGGGGTGGGATGAGTGGGAGGGAATTATAAGCAGCCTTGTACAATATATCTACTATGATAATGTTTTGCATAGCTAGACATGTACAACATATACTGAATTACTTATCTCCCAAGAAGGAATGGGTGACAAGGGAGGAAGGAAATGGATCTGAAATTCGAGGTCGTAACATTAAATGTTTCAAATATATATAAATACTATTATTAATACTCTTTCGCTTGTAATAGGGAGATAAGATGTGCAGGCATTGGGACACAAAGATTCATCTTCCTCTAATGGAAAAGTCGATGGGGATATGGGAGAAGTTATGGGAGAGAGCAGATTGGAGGAAGCGATATCTTGTGGGACTGCTATTCTGGGAGGTTGGGTAGGGGAATAATGGGGGGAAAATGATTGTAACTCAAAATCTGGTGGAAATGAATGATGTAAAACAGAAGTTAATAAAGTATTTGTTTAAAAAATATATATTTACCCCAGTGATTTTTGTTATGGCAAAGGTTTAGAAACTGAGGGGATGCCCATCAGTTAGGGAATGGCTGAACAAACCATATCATAAGAATGTAATGGAATATTATTTTGCAATAAGAAATGATGAAGAGGCAAATTTCAGAAAAAACCTGGGGAAAAACACTTTACAAAATGATACAAAGTGAAATGTTCTAGAGTTTTTAAAGTACATCATGATATCATCTACAAAGAGTAATAGTTTTGTTTCCTCATTGCCTATTGTAATTCCTTCTATTTTTTCTTCTCTTATTGTTAGTGCAAGCATTATAGTACTATATTTAATAATAGTGATGATAATGGGCATCTTTGCTTCAACCCTAATCTTATTAGAAAGGCTTCTAAATCATCCCCATTACAGGTAGTGCTTGCTGACAATCTTAGATAGATGATATCATTTTAAAGAATGTTCTCTTTATTCCTGTGCTCTCTATTGTTGTTATTGTTGTTTTGGTATGAATGGGTTTCATAATTGTCAAAACCTTTTTCAGCATCTATTGAGATAATTACATGATTTCTTGTTGGTTTTGTTATTGAAAATCTATGTTGATATTTTTCCTAATATTGAACCAATCCTGAATTCCTGGTATAAATCCTACCTGATCAAAGTGTATAATCCTGGTGCTATATTACTGTAATCATCCTGATAGCATTTTGTTCAAAACTTTTTCATCTATATTCATTAGGGAAATTGATCTGTAATTTTCTGTCTCTGTTTTAGCCCTTCCTGGTTTAAGTGTCAGCCCCATATTTGCGTCATAAAAGGAGTTTGGTAGAACCTCCCCTTTGTCTTTTTTTCCAAATAGTTTACATAGTATTGGAATTATGTGTTCTTTAAATGTTTAGTAAAATTCACTTGCAAATCCATCTGACCCCGGGAATTTTTTCCTAGGGAATTCATCGATTCTTTCTTGTGCCAGTGGTTACAGGCCCCCTGACTATTTAGCTGTGTTGCACAGATGTTGCCCTAAGGTCCCTGGGGGGAGGGAGAGAATCCTCATATCAAGTGCTGGTTTGAGGGGATTGGGTGTAGGGTGTCTGGCATTGCTGGAGGCCTTAGGAGCCTGGCAGCTTACCTGCTGTTGAGCTGAGGTCCAAGTGGTGGTGCCTGCCATGTATTTTGGCCTGGTGGGGTGTTTCTGTGTATTAGTGTGCTATTTTATGGTTATTTGGAGGTGAATAAGGGAGAGCTACAATGATTTACTGGCTCTTCCACCACCTTGGCTCCCAGAAGTCACCACTAACTCTCCATATGTTATATCATGCCAACTATTATTTTTTTCTTGTGCTTCTCAAGCATTTTTCTGTTTCTGATGATGGCACCACAATTCTTCTATTTATACATATTCATAATCTTAGAGTCATCTTTGGTTTCCCTCTCACCATAATCCCTCATAGTTAATAGTTTTCCAGATTCTCTGAATTTTACTTTCATAGCATATTTCAAAAGACCCAAGTTCAAACCTAGGTTTAGAAACTTATTATGTGATTCTTGTCATATAACTCAATGTCTGTCTCTTTCAGTGTCCTCTACTAAAAATAGGGATAATGATACCATCTATATCCTGAATTGCAGGGAGAATAAAATGAGAAGTTTGTGAATTTCTTTGCATGGTGACTTGCAGAGGGTAAGTTCCTAATTTTTGTTCCCTCCATATCTGGTCATACACTTGAAATTAATTATATCAACTTTTGTATAACCTGGGCTCTTGTGTGCTCTTTCACTTGACAACAATTTTCTCAATTCATTTAGTTTGTCAACATCCTTCCTAAAATGGGCCACCAATAATATTTAGTGTGTAGGTGTTTAGATATATTTTTGTATACAATTTGTATATATATATATATATTTGTAATTATATGTACATATATATATATACATGTGTGCATATATGTATATATGTCTAATATGTAATTCAAACAAATATTCCAAATGTGGTTAGACTAGTTTGGAGTAGAGTAGGTTTCTCACATCATTTAGTTGGGATAAGATAGTAAAGGATCTTAGATTATCAGCTTGTGAATTTCCACATTAACCTATATAAGAAGCAGCCATTGAAGGTTTAGAAGGCATAAAATTTAGGCAACTTTTTAGAACAATTGTCATGGAGGCTGGGAAGAAAGGGTTAGAGGTAAAGAGGAACCAGAGGCAGGGAAACTGATCAGAGATATAAAATGATTAGGACCTCTGTTTTTCTTTGGGGGCTGTTCTTCTTAGATGCAAAGTTATATGTAATTGCCATGCTTTATCCAAAAGAGGTTGTAGACAGACAAACCTCATCACTTGACCACTTGTCCCCCCAATGACCTAACTTCATATATTTCTATCCAGCTGTTATGTGGTTTTGACATCTAGCCTCCCTGTTCTGGCTTTCCCCATTTTCCTGTTTCAATTGGCCTAGTCTGCTTCTCTTGGTATTTTGCCCTAGTATTCTTGGCTTTTGTTTTGTTCCTACTCCTGCCTTTCCCCTTGGATTTAATATTTTTAGCTCTTTCCCCAAATTCCCATGTATTCTTCTTGATCTGTTCACTATTCAACATATGGTTCCTTCCTTAAAGCTCTCTCTTACAACCTTCCTCTCAGCTGTAGCTTTTCACCATTACCCCTGCACCTTACATGGGGATTTGGATATGTTTTGAAATGAATGCTGTAGACTGAGAAGTGAAGTGCTAGTCAAAAGACACCGCTTCAAATATTGCCACTGTGCCTTACTAGTTAAGTGATTCCAGATGCATTTTAACTTCTAAAAATCATTTTCCTGATCTATAGACCCAAGTATTTATTTGTTGATTCTATGATTTCATATGTAGACTCCCTATAAGGTTCTAAGAATTTTTTTTTAAACAAATGCTTTATTAACTTCTGTTTTACATCATTCATTTCCACCAGATTTTGAGTTACAATCATTTTCCCCCCATTATTCCCCTACCCAACCTCCCAGAATAGTAGTCCCACAAGATATTGCTTCCTCCAATCTGCTCTCTCCCATACCTTCTCCCATACCCCCATCGACTTTTCCATTAGAGGAAGGTGAGTCTTTGTGTCCTAATGCCTGCACATCTTATCTCCCTATTACAAGCAAAAGAGTATTAATAATAGTATTTATATATATTTGAAACATTTGATGTTACGACCTCGAATTTCAGATCCATTTCCTTCCTCCCTTGTCACCCATTCCTTCTTGGGATATAAGTAATTCAGTATATGTTGTACATGTCTAGCTATGAAAACATTATCATGGTAGATATATTGTACAAGGCTGCTTATAATTCCCTCCCACTCATCCCACCCCCCACCTGGTCCATTCCCTACATGATCCTGTCCCACTTCTATAGTGGGTACTTCCAACCTCCCCTCACCCCAAGGATGCCCTCCCATCCATCATCCCTCCTCTCATCCCCCTTCCCCCTATCCTGTTGCAGGTTGAGATATCCCATTTAGTATGTATATCATTTTCTCCCTGAACCAAATTCAATGTGAATGTGGTTTTGCCTTTTTAGCCTTCCTTATTCTCCCCCTCCTTTGCAACCACTTCCCCTTGCTTCTTCTACATGGGATAGTTTACCCTACCCTGTCTCTCCCCATCTCCTCTTGCCACTTTCCTCTCTCACCTCATAATTTCATCCCTTGAGTATTCTCCCTTCCCAACAAATTCAACCTATGCCCTCTATCCATATATAACTGTAACCATATACACACACATTCACATATGTATTCATATGACCACACCCCTTCTTCCATTATTTTCATAGTGAGAAAGATATCATCAGTCACAGTTATTGCTTTTCCATATAGGAATGTAAATAGTTCAACTTTGATAAGTTCCTTTGATTTCTTTTCCCTGATTACCTTCTCAGGCATCTCTTCCTTCTTGTGTCTGGATGTCAAATTTTCTATTCAATTCTGGTTTTTTCCTCAAGAATGCTTGAAAGTCCACTATTCCACTGAATGACCATATTTTCCCCTGAAACAAAATACTCAGTTTTGCTGGGTAGCTGACCCTTGGGTTCAGTCCCAGCTCTTTTGGCCTCTGGAATATCATATTCCATGCCCTTCTATCCCTCAGTGTAGAAGCTGCCAGGTCCTGGGCTATTCTGATTGTGTTTCCACAATATTGAAATTGTTTCTTCCTGGCTGCTTGTAGTATTTTCTCCTTGATCTGGGGATTCTGAACCTGGCTATAATATTCCTGAGAGTTTTCTTTTTGGGATCTTTTTCAGGAGGTGATCTGTGGATTCTTTCAACCTCTATTTTGCCCTCTGGGTCTAAAACATCAGGGCAGTTTTCCTTGAGAATTTCTTGAAGGGTGATTTCTAGGTTCTTTCTTTGATCATGGCTTTTGGGTAGTCCAATAATTTTAAATTGTCTCTCCTGGATCTATTTTCCAGGTCAGTGGTTTTTCCCATGAGATATTTCACATTGCCTTCTAATCTTCGTTTGTTTGGATCTGCTTAACAGCATCTTGATTTCTCATAAAGTCATTAGCTTCCATTTGCTCCAGTCTAACTCTGAAGGAATGAATCTCCTCAGTGAACTTTTGAGATTCTTTTTCCATCTGGCAAATTCGACTTTTTAAGGCATTCTTCTCCTCATTGCCCCTTTGGGCCTCCTTTGCCATTTGAGTTAGTCTATTTTTTAAGGTGTTGTTTTCCTCAGTCAGGCTGTTGACCCTCATTTCATACTTTTCCTGCATCCTTCTCATTTCTCTTTCCAATTTTTCCTCCACTTCTCTTATTTGATTTTTAAAGTCCTTCTTAAGGTCCTCTATGGCCTGCAACCCGCTCATGTTTTCCCCTGGGGCTTTTGGAGCAGGACTTCTGACCTCACAGTCCTTTTCCCGCTCTATGCCCCCAAAATAGGAGTCTAGGGTTGCATTTTTCTGTTTCCTTTGCCTTGGCATGTTGCCACTTAATTGCTTGACTTTTGGGCTTGTTGCCACGCTATGGCTTTAAGGCCAGATAGAGGAATTTTCGTCCCGAACGTGTGGGGGGGCAACTTCCGTTTCTGGCAAGCTGTAAACCCACCCACAACTTCCACCCTAGATCACAATCCAGATCCAGTGAGGTTAAAGCAAGAGCGATTACCCCCCAAGACTGATCGCTGGATCTCCCCACGATTTGTAGGCTGGGAGCCGGAAATGCCTCTGAAAACTACAAAATGGCGTGTCTCCTCAGCGGCTTCTAGCCCCCAGGGAGGGAGCTGACGCATTCCCCAAATACAGGTCCCAAAGTCCATAGGACACTAACCTCTTACTTTGTCCTAGGCATGTCTATGTTGATAATTCTGGAGTCGCCACAGCTCCTGGTGTTCTGGGGTTCCTCCAGCTGGCTGCTGGCCCTGCCGCCCTGGGGCTAAAACCTCGGCTCACGCAGACCTGGGCTCGGCTCGGCTTGGCTCGGCTCCTGCGCTCTGCGCTCTGTGTGCTGCCGGCTCCCAGACCGCTGCGCTGGTCCTTCCTTCAGGGCTGCTGGGCTGTCCTCAGCGGGAGGTTAGCTTCTCTGTGTCGTTCTGTGGGTGCTGGGCCTCCAGAAGTTGTTCACAATCCTTTTTTACATAGTTTGTGGGGAATCTGGGGGGAGAGAGGCTTGGACGAGCTGTTTCTACTCCGCCATCTTGGCTCCGCCCCGCTTCTGAGAATTTTTATGTTGATTTATTATTGTCCATATTTATTGAATCTGTGAAAATTAGTTAATACTGGTGCCATCTACCTCACAGTTTTGAGAATATAAAATAAAAAATAATGTTTATGTTTGCTAAAATAAAATATCTCTAAAAGTAAAGGGATGGGAAATTAGCATGTGGTATGATCTAGTCATATGATGATATTGGTATGGAAAGTTTGAGACTGAAAGAAGAAAAGGATACAAGAGACATTGTGAAGGAGACTGGATAGAAGTTAGTTACTAGGCATGGGTGTCAAGGTAGATGGAATAGGCAAAGTATATTTATGTTTTTAGTTTGGAGAATGACAGTGCACAAAGTAATATCAGAATACCAGGGGGAAAATGTTACTTTTGGGGGATAATCTAAGATAAGATTCCTTCCAAAATTTCCCCCACCTAGTACAGAACTTTCTCCAGCACAGACCATTCATGGTTGGCTCCAGATTAGATTCCATTATCTTCTCATCCTCCTCCCTACTGTGAAGTGAACCTCCTGGAGGCACAGAAAATACATCATCACCTACCTTGAGATTGGGCCATGAGAGTCTGAGGAATTGAGACAATATTTGAACTCTTATTATTCTGAGTATACTTCCTCTATCCAGTGATCTATCTACTAAGCAACCTAGTTACCTCTTCAAAATAAATGTATTAGTGAAAGGAAGGAAAAGAATAGCAAAGTAATTAAATCATTCAGAGGTGTCAAAAAGAGAAAAAATACGAAAAAGGAGGAATTATAAGTGGAATAAATACATAATAGAGAAGGATAAAGACTTTCAAGTTTATGGATAGAGTGATTAGCCTACAAATAGAGGAGGAACAAGTCTTCTCATATTGAAGAAACTATTTATGGAGTTAAGTAACACAACAAAATACTAGACTCAAATCAGGAAGACCAAAAACAAGAGATGAGAGATATTGTAAGACATAGAAAGAGGTAGAATTAAGAAAACATGGGAGAATTGATGCTTCATTAGATTTAAAAGAATCAACTTTTCAGTTACTTAAGAGCTAAACTCATTGGCATAGAGTAAAAGGGGAATATAGATTCGGGATGATAAGGAGAGTGGGTGATTTAGAATAGTTATAACTATAGGTGTAACCCATTCATAGTTATAGTGTGTTATTTTATTCTCTTTGAACACTCTTTCTTAACAATTTTCTCAACTAAAATTGACTCAGTAATTGATTGGAGACAAATGAATAGCAGATCTATACATACAACTCTAACAGTGTATGTAAACCCAAACCAGAGCTCTTCTTTCCTCCTAAATCCACCCTGCTGTCACCCTTGACTTTTCTCTCATTCACTCCCCATGTCGGGTCTGTTATAAAGGCTTATTGGTTCTATTTCTATTTTATTTTAATTTCTGTCCATTTATAGCTTTTGTCCCTTGTCCAGACCTTCATCATTTCTCATCTGGACTATTGTAATAATCTCCTAATTGTTCTCCTTCCTTCTGCTCCATCCCCTCTCTAATTCATTCTCCGTGTCATTGCCCAAATAATCTCCATAAAGTACAAGGCCATCTGTGTAACTCACTCCCTTGCTGAAAACTCTGTAGTAGCTACCTATTACATTGATGTTAAAATACAATTCTGCAGTCCATTTTTTCCAACCTTATTTCACGTTACATTGTTTCACATTCTCTATGTTCCAAATAAACTGTGCTAGTTTCTTCTCCTTGAACAAAGCATTTCATGTCCTATGGCCATGCTTTTATATACTTCTTCCTTACTTCTAGTTCTCTGCAATTTATTTTATAGCTATATAGGTATCCTATAGTAGTATGTAAACTACTTGAAGGATGTGGCCAGTTTTACTTTTTTGTCTCTTCCCCCCTTCCCCATTGAGTAAAATGTTCATGTAGTAGGTGCTTAATAGAAGCTGCCTGGTAGACTCTTGAATCTGTAGTCAGGAAGGACTTAATCTGAATCATGCCTTGGATATTTGCTAGCTATGTGCCCCCGAAAAAGTCATTTGAGTTTTTTGAAGCTCAGTTCCTTTACCTTTAAATGGGCATAATTTATGTAACTATGTCACTGAAATATTGTGAGGCCCAAGGGTGATAATGTTTGTCAACCTTGTTTTTTAACAAATCCTTGAAATGCCATATAAATTTAAGGTTTATCGATAAATGTATCTTGAATTTAACATGTTAGGCAAATGAAAAGGAATGAATGGAAGAATCACTGAGTTGTAGTACTAATGATTTTGCAATCAGTTAAAATAATATCAAAATAAATAAGACTCCTTTCTGGCCATGTTATTTCATATGGAATCACAAAGAAAACATTCTGATTCAAATAAATAACGTGATGAGTGGAAGTATGTTATTGGAATAAATCACTCAACCTGATATAATAAAATCAGGGTTCCAGTCTCAGATACTTGGCTTCTTATCTATGTACTTTAAGGCAAGCCATTGGAACCATCTGGACCTCAGTTTTCTTGGCTGTAAAATAGAGATAATAAACTTTCACTACCTCAGAGGGTTTTAGTGGAGTGCTTTATACACTTTAAAGTGCTACAAAAATTGATATTTTGCATTCACTAGAAAGCTACTACCAAATTGTACAGTAGTATCTTTATGATGTAAGTATAAAAACAAATGCCAAAAAAGCATCACCTTGTGTTGGTTTTTAAAATCTAGATTAGAAGAGAAAGAAACAAAATATTCAAAATTCTAAGAGTTAAGAAGGATGGAAGAAAACAGGTATTAATAATTAAAAATGACTTGCATTCTAGGGTAGTATATCAGTCCAAGTAGGTCTTTAGTTAATGATTATATGCATGCACGCATGAATGAATGAATGAATGAATGAATGAATGAATGAATGAATGAATGAATGGAAAATTAAGTACTGCAGGCTAGTTTCAGGGAAACTACACTGCAATAAAATAAATGCTGGCTTTTTGAAGAAGTACTCTGCAGATGAAGGCTCCACAGCAAATTTTGAGGCTAAGGTCCTTGGAGCTCTCAGATTCTGATCTTATCTGCACTAATAAATAAAGTCTTTACTGAGGGGAACTTTTGTATCAGGGAACAATTCAGTATTTTTGAAGAAATGAAAACTCACCTTGCTTCTCCTTTCCCCTAAAGCCCTCCCACGACCTTCTCAGTTGGCTTTCCAATTAGCCATTGAAGGATTTAAAACTTAGCTGGTCCAAGGGGGGAAAAGTCTGTAAAACTTTCTCTGTAAAGACTGGCTTTTCCCCAAGCCACAGGAACTTTAAACAGTCTGCTGGCACAGTCAGAATAGACAGGTTCAAGCACACAGTGGGATGAAAGCTGCTACTAGGCTTTTAATCTTATAAATTGCTGAAACCTGTGGTGTCTTTTTTATTTCTTCTTCTGTTTAACATACATTATTAATGGATGAAATAAATTGAAAATTGTTTGCTTAAGTTATTTGCAAAGTTAGAATTAGGGAGAGAAGATAAAAACAAAAGCCAAAGACACTGTTCTGATTATTAATCTTTATAGAGCATTCATTCAGCTACCAGGGGTGGGGAACCTGCAGCCTTGAGGTCATATGTGGTCTTCTACATCCTTGGGGATGGCTTTTTTTTTACTGAGTCCAAGTTTTACAGAACAAATTCTTTTATTGAGGGGATTTGTTCGAGAAGTTTGGATTTAGTCAAAAGGGCCACACTTGACAGACCTAGAGGGCCACATGTAGACTCAAGGCCACAGGTTCCCCACCCCTGAAAGACAGTAATAACATCTGTAATCTTGTTTTTACATCCCCTTTACCCTTTCACAGTTTCCTCTGATAGCAATGGAACTTCTGAGCATGCATTTGGATTAGCATCTTGCAAAAGATTGTTCCTTTTTAGTAAGGCACTGAAGTAAGCAGTGTTATAAAAAAGTAGTAGTTCCAGGCTTAGCTCTAGAGGTCCCAGGTTTGATTACTAGGTTTCTGTGGACAGCAGGTCAAACACCAAACATTCTCAATATAATCCCTCATTATAAGACCATAGCCTAGTAACTAAGAGATACTTTAGATGCCATCTAGTCCAAATGCTTCGTTTTACAGATGAAAACTTTGAAGCACTGAGAAGCTGAGTGATAGGTGGTAAGAATCAAAGTTGAAATTTAAACCAAGATCACAGGGGGACCAGTAAAGAGCCAGTAATATTTTAGACACATATTGCTCACTGCAAAAAGGTCAGTATTTTGTCCCTCTGAAAACCCGTTTTACTTTTCCATTGACAAGTCATCTCCTACCCATTTACTGCATGTCATAAGTAACATAAAGGGACTGAACTAAAATATCTCTGAGGTTCCATCTAGTACTGAATCTATGGTTCCATAAGTCTAAGTGAGTCAATTTAGATGGATTTTATACATATTCAGAAAAAAAAAAAACCTTTGGAATATACTACTCATTAATATGTCCCTCATCTCTGAAAATGCCTAATTAAAGGCATGTCATCTGCCCATTTCTGTTGAAACATCTATTCCATAAAATTTCATTAGGCAGTGGATGCATTTTCCTACCAATGACAGTTCTAGCTCTGGTCTCCTGGCATAATACACCTTGCACTTGCTGCCGAGTACTGCTTGGTTCTATGTCTAGACAGGACAACTATCAACAATCCATTAAGTTCAATGAGACAGGGGATATAGGCAGTTCCTGTTCCTGGAAATTCTGAATCATGTTGTAGCAGATTACACACAGATTCTTAAGATAATGATTCATTCTGACAATGGGTACTCATTATCTTTTTTTATTTTTTGTAATGGAACTTATCAAGTTTATTTTAATTCATACATTTCAAAGAAAAACAGTAGAAAACACATCCATGCTATATGAAAATTCAGGTCTGCACACATTCTTCTATTTACAGGCAAAGGGAAGTGGGGACATTATTGACAGCAGCTACAACTCTCGGTCTGGGGGGCTTTGCAGACACAGCCCTGGGCACACTTGGCACATCCTGTTGGGCAGCCGAAGCAGCAGCTCTTCTTGCAGGAGGTACACCGGCATGATGTGCATTTGCAGCAGTCTGCACAGGTGCAAGAGCCGCCATTCTCCCAGCTACATTTGGGGTCCATGGCTGGCAGACAGATGTCAGGCATGCAGTTCTCAAAGGGGAAGAATGAAGGGAGAAAGTTGTTTTGGGTACTCATTATCTTAATGTAGACAACTTCGTTTGCATATTCCTTGCAAGACACATCCCCTACCTAGAGTTATTCATTTTTTTTTTCTTGGAGAGACAATGTTCCATTGATTCTCTTGCTTTTAGTTGAGATCATTCTAACTTTGAGAAGAAAGGGGGAAAAAAACCCTGAAACACTGGCATATATATCTCTTTCTCCCTTTTTATCATAGCACCTAACATACAAATACCAGCAACATAATTTTTCCTGGTTAATGAAAAGGACTTTATTTTTCCCCAAGTCCTAAAAGGAAGAAATAGATATAAGATCAATTGTGTCAAGTAGTTTTGAAACGGTACAGATTTAGAAGAATTAATTAATATATGACCCTGCTTCATACACTTTGGTCATCATCTATCTCTTTCTTCAAATTGAGCCTTGGATTGTGATGCTAGAACCACTTTAGACTCTGATAGGTGGATTTTCACCTCATCTAAAGCAGTCTTTAATTTCACTTCATGGTCACCATTTCCAAGCCATGTTGCTATGTACCCACCTTTTTTTTAAATTTTTTACCTTCCTTTGATGGGCTATGTCCCAGCTATTAGGATGCATGTTCCTTAAGGGCAGGAACTTTCTTATTTGCTTGTGTTTGTATTATCAGAACTTAGAAAAGTGTCTGACAAATACCACTTAATGTAAGCTTTATTTCTCTAATATACTAGCACTAGTATAAAAAATACTAATATTATTATTTCATATAGAACAGAAAAGGGCATTAAAAGGAAAGGAAAAAAAAGAATTTAACTGCCTACTCTGTGCCAGGCACTATACTAAACCCTTTACAAATATTATCTCATTAGATATTCACAACAACTCTGAGAGGGAGGTGCTATTATTATCCCCACTTTATAGTTGACGAAACTGAGACAAAGAGCAATTAATTGACTCTTTAAAGGTCACACAGGGATAGGATTTGATCTCTCCTCTTCTTTACCTGTCCAACACTCTACTATACTGCCTAACTACATAGAGATCAACCTGTATAGCTCGCTTATTTCTCAGATATAACCAAGTGAGATTAAGTGTTTGGTTTAAGATCATACAAAGTATGACAGAGTGACATTTTACCCCACATCTTTTGCCTGCACATCTAGTACTCTTTCTAGTTCTCATTGCCAATATCCATAAGAGTTTATATGATTTAGAGCTAAAAGAGATCTTAGAGATCATTTAGTCTGCCATCTTATTTTTAAAATGAGGAAAATAATATCCAAAGAAATTAAGTGGCCTACCTAAGATGATTCAATTACAAGTATCCATGTTGGGATTTGAATTCAGATCTTGTGATTCATATAAATTATTCTTTGTATGTTTTTCTTTAATTAAACATACTTTTTTTTCAAAATAATTAGTCAATTCATATTTAAATGAGATTCATGAAATTTTTGAAAATATATATTTGAAAAAACTCCTTATAAATCACCCTAATCTAAACATAATGAAATAGGTGAGCTTAAGTTTTTTGAGGGGCCTAAAAATAGGAACCAGTTAATTTTGAACGGGGCTATATTTACTATATTTTATCGCACTCAGTTGTTTTTTTTCTCTCTTTCCATACTCCATCTAGTTAAAAGGAAGCACCTCTTCCACCCCCACTTTGAAGAATTTGTTACTGTCAGGTTTCTATGGATGACGAAACAGAAGAAAACCTCTCCTCTGAAGGCTTCTTATGAGCAGATGAAGAGGTATTTATCACATTGTCAGCTGAGAGCAAAGGAAAGAGGGCTTAATCCACTGCTCACAAATTTCTAGCTTTCCTCCCCATTCTATTGAGCAGAAAAATCAGACAACTGATTTTTAAGTGCAGCAAACAAGTTCGTGTGTGTGTGTGTGTGTGTGTGTGCGCGTGTGCACGTTTAGGGCATGTGTCTCTATGTAAACCATGGGTTTTCTCAATGTGTAGATGCAAAATTCATGGGTGTCATATATAGATATTTCTGGAATTTGGTCCCCCTATCTCTAAGAGACCATGATTTCTGTCCTGAGGTCAGTAGAATAAGGGCCATGGCTAGGCATTTGATCCTTTCCCCATCCATCTTCAAGAGGTGTATAAAACTACAATTTTATCTATGTTTCCAATCACATAATGCTGGTCTGGCATGTTATTTTTTTAGTCAATAAGAGCAAAAACTATTTAAATGGTCACAATTAAGGGAGAGGGTAGCCTTTTAACACATGATTGCTATTTAACTACTTCCTAAAAAGATGCTAGTGACAAAAAGTGTAAAAAGTAGCAAATAGTGAATAACCCGAAACCAGAAAACTTCTATGGATTAGATTATGTTAAAACCACACAAAAGAGAATGAGCTTGATAGTTTGTACACAAGATGGGATATCAAGATCTCAGCTCATACCAAATGAGAGGGTCCAATCTCAACAAAACAAAAAAAAAAACAATTTTATAAAATATCTAGAGGCAAGCTAGGGAACATATTGGGAAACAGGATTCCCCCATAGGAAGCTACCAAAGTTTTTCTTCTCTCTGAATTCTCTGGCAATGTATCTAAACCAAGATATATCATACACCACATATATCTCTCAAAAGTTCTGACATCTTCTCAGTTACACCAAACCCTTGTACAGGCACACATAAGTTATTCCAACATTCCCTCTACCACTCCAGAATCATGTCTACATTTGCATACCAGCATTACACAAATTACCTCAGGTTTGTTTGGAAGCCCAGTTTTCTTGTATGCATGTCAAGGTGCATGTCCTATTGTTTCTTTTATCAGTTACTTAAGTTTTCCCTCAGCTAGCAGTAATTCACACAAATTGTTTAACATGAAATATTGACAAGAGACCCAGAGACAATATAATATAAACTAATTTTTCATTTGGGAAGCTAGGTGGCACAACAGATAAAGAGACTGTGCCTGGATTAAGAAAAACTCATACTCTTGACTTCAAATCTTGCCTCAAACACTTACTAGCTGTGTGACTATGGATAAGTCACTTAACCCTCTTTGTCTCAGTTTCCTCATCTGTAAAATGAGCTAGAGAAGGAAATGACAAACCACTCCAGTATTTGCCAAAAAACAAAAGGTCACAAAGAGTCAGACATGACTGAAAATGATGGAAAAACAACTGTTTCATTATCCATATGTTTTCAAGGAATTTAAGTTTATCTCAAACAAAAGAGGCCATTGATTAATAAATATTTTATAGATAATATATGAAACATATGGAGAGAGAAAAAGAGACAGAGATAGAGACAGAGACAGAGACAGAGACAGAGAGAGACAGAGACAAAGAGTAAGAAAGAGAACATAGTCACTGCTAAATGTCAGGACTTTTCTTAATGGGGGTGAGGGCTAGGAGTGATTGTGACTCACACATAGTTTTCTGTCTAAAATGAACTCCTGAAAAACTAAAGAGCAGGATACAATATGGACCTTTGGGACCATTATATCACCCCTTAAGCCCTTTATGCTTTGATTCTGTGGTTAGGAAGATTTGGATTCAATTCTAGCCTCAAGCATGCATGTGGTGTCCCAGAAACTCTCTAACCAAATACAAACAATTTGTTGATTTGAATTAGTGGAGGAAGATCCTCACTAGACTCCCTTATACTGATGAAACTATAGAATGGGACCATCCTACAATTACCCAAAGCTAAAACAAACTTTTTTTAAAGAACTCCAATCTTACTCTATCTCTTCTAATGGAAATGTATCTATATCTATAGATACACATACATATATGCATATATGTATATATGTATACATATATATATATATATATATATATACATACATATCTATCTACTCATACAAACAAGAACTCCTCCAAAATTTGAAGGGTATATAAAATTTTTATAGATCTGGTATATTATAACATGCCATGGAACTCTTGCTCCTCAAAAATGGATGTTCCCAGTTCTGCCTCAAAGCTATATGACCTTGGGAAAAGTAATTGAATCTCCCTGGGCCTCAGCCTCCTCATCTATAAAGGAATTGTCTTGACTACATGACTTCTATGGTGCAACTCTGACATTCCATAGTTCTATGTTTCTGTGGAAGCTTTTATGGATAGAAGAATGAACCATTAATATGATTGCCTGAAATCATTCTTTGTTTATCGAATGGGAATGAGGAAGGGTAAGGGTCAGTTCTTATTTTCCCCCAAAGCTCTCTCCTGAGAGAGTCTGGATACACACAACGGCCTGTTTAACTTGTGTACTTTGTTATTAATCTGTACCTTTTATAACCAGGGTTCAAGCTGTGGAGGTGAAAAGAAAAAGGAAGCTTTTGTCCATCATGTACTTCATTTTCTACACAGAGAATTCCCAATGTTCAACACAGAGGTGGTTACTAATAAGCAGCAATCACTGAATCTATCTCCTCCACTTCTAATCCTGCCTCCCAAAATAAAGAGTGAGTAAACTGAAAACTATTTTTTATTTATACATAGTTTTTTTTTCTTTCTTTAACTGTCTCCATTTAGCATTTCACTAAAAAAGGTGAAATCATTAGCTGATATAAGGAAAGCCACAAAGTTCATTAATAAATGCTATAAAGAGTTTAAATAAATACTTAGGAGGTTTTATTAGGGAAATAACTTTGACTTGTGTTGCATTCTATGCCCAATAACATCAAGTGACTTTGATACATAGCATGACATTTAATGGTCCTGGAAAATCGACAAGACCTTTCACCGAAAATTGACTCCTGTGACCATGGAAAGGGTTCTTTTGAGCAAGTATTCATCCAATTCTGACTTTGGTGGAAAAGATGGGCTGAAGCCATAATAATGAATACCCAAAAAGGTAGTGGCATATCTTCTCTAAGAGAAAGTTGAATGACTAAGGTCATTAAAGCACTTCTGGTCCCATTAATTCTTGTGAAGAAGAAGTAAAGTAGTAAGATGAATGATAAAACCTTTTCTACTAGGAAGTACATTAAGGAGAAATGATGACTCAGTGACTTTGACAGATTCTACTTGTATTTCATTCAGTCTTCAACAAGTTTCCTTTTTACTTTCCTTTCACCTCTTCTTTCCTTTGTTCATTCTTTTTTAAAATCTTTTATTGTGAATTTGACAGATAAGTACCATTAGTATTTTCAAATACAAAGCATAGCAAGGGTATCATACATGTGACTTTATATATATATACATATATATATATAAACCTTCTTAAGTATATTTTAGCATTCTTTCTAATGAATTTGAAATATCAAAAAATAGGATATCCATTTATAAAGAAGAACAAAGATTATATATAAAAGAATGAATCTCTATCATTGGAATCTTTTTGTAAATATTAAATTTAACATTAGTACCAACTGTGTTCTGCTTTCCTTTGTCCTCTTGAAAAATACTGCTCTTTTGTGTGTATATATTGACATCAAAATCAATCAGTCAATATTTGTTTTGTATTTTAAAATGATTCATTGATGCCCTTTAATTTTTTTCTTCTCTTTTTCACTATCAGTACCTTATTATTCTATCCTGCAACTCATTCTATTATTTTATAAAGATCTTCTCTTTCAATAAAGAAAGTGAAGTGAATCCGATTGACACATTGATCATCTGAATAAGTCTCATTCTTTACCTCTAGTCCCTCACCTCCCTGCTATAAGAGGTTGCTCTCTATAGTTGTAATTAGTTGTTTCATTAATCTGAATTTTTAAGTCTTCCAAAATTGTTCTCCCTTTGAAGTCATTGAATATTTAAATTATCCTCCTGATATTGGTCACTTCACTGTGTCATTTAGTAAAAGTTTCCAAATAATATTTCATTACATTCATACACTATAATTTGTTCATTCAATTGCTGCAACAAAATGTGTATGCACACACACACACACACACACACACATGCACATACACACAAATTACATATGGGTCATTTTCCCCCTGTCTTTGACCTTTTTGGCACATATGCTTAACCAGGGATGGGGAACTGTGATAGAAAGCACTGTAGCATACCTTGGATGGCTACTAGCACAGGTTATTTGATCTGCTTTTCTAAAGGAAAGCAACTTTAAAAGGGTTAGCAATCTTACTTTAATCAAACATATATATATACATATATATATATATATACATATATATATACGTATATATATATATACATATATATATATATATGTATATATATATATATATATATATAATTTACTTAATAGAGGGGGAAGTCAACACCCTGAACTTCAGAAAACACAAACAAAAATTATAAACAGAAAAAAAATGCATATGGAGAAAATAACACAGGGGCGGAGCCAAGATAGCGGAGTAGAAACAGCACTTCCATGGTGCTCCAGCCCGCACAACTTCAAAATTATGTAAAAGGAGAACTCTGAACAACCTCTGGAGCTCCAGGACCCACAGAACGACACAGAGAAGCTAACCTCACACTGAGGACAGCCCGTCAGCCCACCAGGCAGTGGCCAGAGCAGCACTCTGGGAGCTGAGCATAGGAGCCCCAGACCTTGTTAGTCAGATGTTTTACCCCTTGGCAGCTGGACCATCAGTCAGCTAGAGGGACCCCAGAACACCAGCAGCGGTAGCTTTTCCAGAATTTTCAACACATAGATGCCTAGTATAAAGTGAGAGGTTAGTGCCCTATGGATTTTGGGACCAGCATTTGGGAATTCATCAGCTTCTTCCCCTGGGGGTGAGAAGCCACTGAGGAGCCCTGGCAGAGCTGCCATTTTGCAGCTTCAGTTGTAGCTTCAACTCCTGGCCTGTGAACTGTAGGGAGATTCAGTGATAAGTCTGGGGGGGGGGTAATCGCTCTTGCTTTAACCTCTCTGGATCAGGATTGCAGGTTGGGGTGGAGGTCTTGTAGGTATGTGACCAGCTTGCCAGAGTGTGTGGGGGCTTCAGGGAGGGCACCCAACTAATACCTCCAGCAGTTGAGAAGACCCCAACATTTGGGACAGAAGCTCCCCTGTCTGGTGGCAGAGTCCTACTGTGGCAAGAAGCCCAAAAGTCAAGTAAATGAGTGGTAACATGCCAAGGCAAAGGAAACAAAATAAACAGAAAAAATTCAACATTAGATTCCTATTTGGGGGGCAAAGAGAATAAAAGTATGGAAAGGAGGAGGACTGTGAGGTCAGAAATCCTGCACCAAAAACCCCAAATGAAAATACAAGCAGGTTACAGGCCATAGAGGACCTTAAGAAGGATTTTAAAAACCAAATAAGAGAAGTGGAGGAAAAATTGGGAAGAGAAATGAGAAGGATGCAGGAAAAGTATGAAATGAGAGTCAACAGTATGACTGAGGAAAATAACACCTTAAAAAATAGATTAACTCAAATGGCAAAAGAGGCCCAAAAGGGCAATGAGGAAAAGAATGCCTTAAAAAGCCAAATTTGCCAGATGGAAAAAGAATCTCCAAAGCTCACTGAGGAGATTCATTGCTTCAGAATTAGACTGGAGCAAATGGAAGCTAGTGACTTTATGAGAAATCAAGATACTGTTAAACAGATCTAAGCAATTGAAAGAATAGAAGGCAATGTGAAATATCTCATGGGAAAAACCAGTGACCTGGAAATTAGATCCAGGAGAGAGAATTTAAAAATTATTGGACTACCTGAAAGCCACGATGAAAGATAGAACCAAGAAATCATCCTTCAAGAAATTCTCAAGGAAAATTGCCCTGATGTTTTAGATCCAGAGGGTGAAGTAGAGGTTGAAAGAATTCACAGATCACCTCCTGAAAAAGATCCCAAAAAGGAAACTCCTAGTAATATTATAGCCAGGTTTCAGAATTCCCAGAACAAGGAAAAAATACTACAAGCAGCCAGGAAGAAACAATTTCAATATTGTGAAAATACAATCAGAATAGCACAGGACCCGGCAGCTTCTACACTGAGGGACTGAAGGGCATGAAATATGCTATTCCAAAGGGCAAAGGACCTGGGATTAACACCAAGAATCACCTACCCAGCAAAACTGAGTATCTTGTTTCAGGGGAATATATGTTCAGTCAGTGGAATAGAGGACTTTCAAGCATTCTTTTTTTTTTTTTGAAACATTTAATGTTAAGAACTCGAATTTCAGATCCATTCCCTTCCTCCCTTGTCACCCATTCCCTCTTGGGGGATAAGAAATTCAGTATATGTTGTACATGTCTAGCTATGCAAAACATTATCATAGTAGATATATTGTACAAGGCTGCTTATAATTCTCTCCCACTCATCCCACCCCCCACCTGGTCCATTCCCCACATGATCCTGTCCCTCTTCTATAGTGGGTACTTCCAACCACCCCTCCCCCTAAGGATGCCCTCCCATCCATCATCTCTCCTCTCATTCCCCTTCCCCCTATTCTGCTGCAGGTTGAGATATCCCATTTAGTATGTATGTCATTCTCTCCCTGAACCAAATTCAATGAGAATGTGGTTTTGCCTTTTTTGCCTTCCTAATCTCCCCCTCCCTTGCAACCACTTCCCCTTGCTTCTTCTACATGAGATAATTTACCATACCCTGTCTCTCCCCATCTCCTCTTGCTACTTTCCTCTCTCACCTCATAATTTCATCCCTTGAGTATTCTCCCTTCCCAACAGCTTCAACCTATGCCCTCTATCCATATATAACTGTAAGGATATACACACATTCACATATGTATTCATATGACCACACACCCTTCTTCCATTATTTTCATAGTAAGAAAGATTTCATTAGTCATAATTTTATTGCTTTTCCATATAGGAATGTAAATAGTTCAACTTTGATAAGTTTCTTTTGATTTCTTTTCCCTGATTACCTTCTCAGGTATCTCTTCCTTCTTGTGTCTGGATGTCAAATTTTCTATTCAATTCTGGTTTTTTCCTCAAGAATGCTTGAAAGTCCTCTATTCCACTGAATGACCATATTTTCCCCTGAAACAAAATACTCAGTTTTGCTGGGTAGGTGACCCTTGGGTTCATTCCCAGTTCTTTTGCCCTCTGGAATATCATATTCCATGCCCTTCAATCCCTCAGTGTAGAAGCTGCCAGGTCCTGTGCTATTCTGATTGTGTTTCCACAATATTGAAATTGTTTCTTCCTGGCTGCTTGTAGTATTTTCTCCTTGATCTGGGGATTCTGGAACCTGGCTATAATATTCCTGGGAGTTTTCTTTTTGGGATCTTTTTCAGGAGGTGATCTGTGGATTCTTTCAACCTCTATTTTGCCCTCTGGATCTAAAACATCAGGGCAGTTTTCCTTGAGAATTTCTTGAAGGGTGATTTCTAGGTTCTTTCTTTGATCATGGCTTTCAGGTAGTCCAATAATTTTTAAATTGTCTCTCCTGGATCTATTTTCCAGGTCAGTGGTTTTTCCCATGAGATATTTCACATTGCCTTCTAATCTTTCATTTGTTTGGATCTGCTTAACAGCATCTTGATTTCTCATAAAGTCATTAGCTTCCATTTGCTCCAGTCTAACCCTGAAGGAATGAATCTCCTCAGTGAACTTTTGTGATTCTTTTTCCATCTGGCAAAATCGACTTTTTAAGGCATTCTTCTCCTCATTGTCCTTTTGGGACTCCTTTGCCATTTGAGTCAGTCTATTTTTTAAGGTGTTGTTTTCCTCAGTCAGGCTGTTGACCCTCATTTCATACTTTTCCTGCATCCTTCTCATTTCTCTTTCCAATTTTCCCCCCAGTTCTCTTATTTGATTTTTAAAGTCCTTCTTAAGGTCCTCTATGGCCTGTAACCCGCTCATGTTTTCCCCTGGGGCTTTTGGAGCAGGACTTCTGACCTCACAGTCCTTTTCCTGCTCTATGCCCCCAAAATAGGAGTCTAGCATTTCCCCCCAGTTCTTTTATTTGATTTTTAAAGTCCTTCTTAAGGTCCTCTATGGCCTGTAACCCGCTCATGTTTTCCCCTGGGGCTTTTGGAGCAGGACTTCTGACCTCACAGTCCTTTTCCTGCTCTATGCCCCCAAAATAGGAGTCTTGCATTTTTCTGTTTCCTTTGCCTTGGCATATTGCCACTTAATTACTTGACTTTTGGGCTTGTTGCCACACTATGGCTTTAAGGCCAGATAGAGGAATTTTCGTCTCTCACGTGTGGGGGGCAACTTCCATTTCTGGCAAGCTATAAACCCACCCACGACTTCCACCCTAGATCACAATCCAGATCCAGTGAGGTTAAAGCAAGAGCAATTACCCCCCAAGACTGATCGCTGGATCTCCATACAATTCCCAGGCCAGGAGCTGGAGCTGCCTCTGAAAACTACAAAATGGCGTGTCTCCTCAGTGGCTTCTAACCCCCAGGGGAGGGAGCCAACGCATTCCCCAAATACAGGTCCCAAAGTCCATAGGACACTAACCTCTTACTTTGTCCTAGGCATGTCTATGTTGATAATTCTGGAATAGCCACAGCTGTTGATTTTCTGGGGTCTCTCCAGCCAGCTGCTGGCCCTACCGCCCTGGGGCTAAAACCTCTGCTCACGTGGAACTGGGCTTGGCTCTGCTCAACTCCTCGTGCTCTGCGCACTGTGCACTGATGGCTCCCAGACCTCTGCGCTGGTCCTTCTTGCAGGGCTGCTGGGCTGTCCTCAGTGGGAGGTTAGCTTCTCTGTGTCGTTCTGTGGGTGCTGGGGCTCCAGAAGTTGTTCAGAGTCCCCTTTTACATTGTTTGGGGGGAATCTGGGGGCAGAGTGGTTTGGATGAGCTGTTTCTACTCCGCCATCTTGGCTCCGCCCTTTCAAGCATTCTTAAGGGAAAAAACAGAGTTGAATATAAAATTTGACATTCAGACACAAGAAGCAAGAGATACTTGAGAAGGTAAATAGGGAAAATAAATCAAAAGGAACCTATTAAAATTGAACTATTTACATTCCTACATGGAAAAACAATAACTGTGACTTATGAAACCTTTCTCAGTATGAAAATAATGGAAGAAGAATATATGGGCCTATGAATACATATGTGAATGTGTGTATATATGTTTACAAGTATACATGGATAGAGGGCACTGGTCGAATTTGGTGCGAAGGGATGATACTTAAGGGTTGAAGTTAAGAGGTTAGAGAGGAATATGGCAAGAGGAAATGGGGAGAGACTGGGGGGCAATCTATCTCATGTAGAGGAGGTAAGGGAAAGTAGTTGCAGGGGAGGGGAGGAACAGGAAGTCAAAAAGGCAAAATCATATTCTCATTGAATTTGGCTCAGGGAGAAAATGACATACATACTAAATGGGATATCTCACCCTGCAGGAGAGTAGGCAGAAGGGGGAAGAGAGGGAGGATCATGAAGGGGAGGGCATGCTGGGGGGACGGGAGGTTGGAGGCACCCACTTTTGAAGAATGGCAGAATCAAAGTAGGGAAAGGACTGGGTAGGAATGGTATGGGAGGGAGGGAAATATAGTCAGTCTTTTACAATATATCTACTATGTTAATGTTTTGCATAGCTGTATATGTACAACACCTACTGAATTGCTTATCTTCCCAGTGGGAGTGGGTGACTGGGAAGGAAGGATATGAATTTGGAATTCAAAGTTTAAAATTAAATGTTTCAAATATATATAAATACTATCATTAATACTATTTTGCATGTAATTGAGAGATAAGATATGCAGGCTTTGGGGCACAGATATTCACCTTGCCCTACTGGAAAAGTCGAAGGGAGTATGGGAGAAGATATGGGAGAGAGCAGATTGGATCAGGGGATATCCTGTGGTACTGCTATTCTCGGGTGTTGGTTAGGGGAAAATGGGGAAAAATTGTAACTCAAAATCTGACAGAAATGAATGATGTAAACCAGAATTTAATAAAGCATTTGGAAAAAAATAAAAAGAAAATAACACAATTCAACAGACCAATAGAAAAGGCTTCTCTCTGCCTGACCATTACATACATACATAGTTACCAGAGAGAGAAATATCAACATTTGGGGTTTTGAAGCTGGGGGCCTCAACAGCTACCCAGAGTCGCAATTGGTCAATCACACAAGTCTTGCCATAAGTGAGCTCCAAAGCAAAACCTTACTTCAATAGTGTGTGTGGCCTCAAGGCCACATGTGGCCTTCAGGGTCCTTAAGTGCAGTACTTTTGCTTAATCTTGTTACCCACTCCTGATCTAAATTATATGTCAAAGGTTATGCAATTTAGTGTTGTTTTAGGTACCATTTCAAAGTACTTCTAAGAATAAGTGGATTGATTCACAACCCCACGAAAAATGTATTAGTTTGCTTGTTTTCCTGTTTGATTAAGAACTTTATCCCAACTATAGTTGTGAAAAATATCTCATCTTCTTCCCAATTTTCTTATATGATAACAGTAGTAGTAGTAGTAGTAGTAGTAGTAGTAGTAGTAGTAGTACTAGTACTAGTACTAGTACTAGTACTATTAGTAGTACTAGTAGTAGTAATAGCAGTAGCAGCTAATATTTAGGTAATTGGCAAGCATTGTGCAAGGTACCAAAAACCCCTCAAGAAACCTAGGAGATATCTAATTTTTCAGATGAAGAAATTGAGGGAAATAGAGGATAAGGGACTAACCAGAGTTGCCAAGCTCTTAAGTATCTGAGTGCAGATTTGCACTCAGGTCTTCCTGATTCCAAGTCTGGTGCTCTATCCACTCTGCTGCCTAGTTGCTTCTTAAAGTACAAGTGATATCTATAATTGATTCCTCACCAGAGCAATATTCCTGATTTCCTTTTTTCTTAGAGCCTTTTAAGATAGCCAGTGTAACAATTGAACTTTCTTTCACCACAAGAGCAGCGCAGGTCTAATTCTAGTCACCCAAATTAATTCATCACTAACTGTAATCAGATTGAAATAACTTCAAGTTCTTGAGTCTCCATTATTATAGTTTATATTTTTATAGTTCCTATAATTTCTACATTTCTATAGTTTCTATAATTTCTATATTTCTATTTTTATAGTTTCTATATCCCCTTCTTTTATGTCAGACTCTTGCCTCTCAGTTCTTGCCCTTGGTCACTATCCATGTCCCTAACAGTCTTTAAAGCACATTTAAATGTTCTGCTTCTAATCTTCTCTTGCCTGGGAAATCATTTAAACAAGATTGCTAGGGTTCTGTCTAAAATAAGAGAAAATGTATTCTAAATTGACAGAGAAAGGAGTTTCTGGATAAAGTCCTTGACCTTCTTAAGTAATATTGTGGGCAGCTCAGAGGTCTATGACAAAAGGGCTTCATTGAACTTCAGATGATTTCTTCCCTTAGCCTTGTTAGTGACACAAGCCTGAAATGATAATGATTAAATTAAATTAATTCTTTCCACTTGGCTTACAATACTCTCTTTTTGGATAGCATTCCAATATATGAATCACAGGCAAACTGAGTAAGCCTTTATTAGACTTCTCAGATGGTAACACCAAGAGTCAATAAGAATATGATCTGTATTTGAATATGCTGATACTAGAAAACTCTCATTGAATTAAACACATTTGAAAGATAGCTATGTTACCACCTAATAATTGGTGCTTTTCATAATTTCAGTAATCTCAGCAATGGGGAGCTCTAATAATAATTTTTAAATGTTCACAGGATCATAGATATTGAGCTCGAAAGACCTCAGAGACAATCTAATGCAACACCTTCATTCTATAGTCAGGAAAACTGAAGCCCAAAGACATAAAGTGATTTAAGTTGGTAATGATCGAATCAGATATGGAATTTAAATTTAGAATTTCTGACTCCAGAGCCACTTTTTCCCCCATTAGGTCATGTATTTGGTGTTATTGTTGAAATGTGTCTGAATCATCATGACCTTATTTGAGGTTTCTTGTCAAAGACACTGGAATGTTTTATCATTTCTTTCTCCAATTCATTTTATAGATGAGGAAACTGAGGCAAAAAGCATTAAGGTTTTCCTAAGCTCATACAGCCAGTAAGTGTCTTAGACTGGATTTGAACTCAAAATTTCCTAATACATGGCTCAGAACTCTATCTACTGTGCCACCTAGCTGCATATTCCATAGTATAAAATCCTATAAATCAGAAACAAGGATTGAAACATATATTTTGCTTTGGTTTAATGGAGTTTAGAGAATAGAATAACTATATAAAATAGAAATGTTGTATTAGCTAGAGAATAGATACTATAATTACCTATATATTATCTTTAGAGTATTACTTTTTCCTCAATTTTCTATACTACTTAATTATAAAAAACACAGGATAAAAGGAGTTTTATAATGGGTTAATGATATGTGAGCAACACATTTCCTATTAGTTTTTCTCCACAGATCAATTGCTATTCCTATGCCTTAACTTATAGTTCCACAAAGCACTACTACACTTCAGAATTTTTAGGATATATGCCCCTTCTCCCACATGTTAAACCTGCAATATAACTTTATTACACTTTTATTATAATTTCCCTCCTCTCCTTTGGACCATGGTTTCTGCCACTTTCTCTTTCCCTCCCATCAATCCTTCCCCACAAAAATAAAACAAAACCTTCATTAACACTAAGAATGATTTCTGCTAGTTAAATCTCTATAATATATACTCAAAAATGTTTTTGACTCGACCCATTTATCAGTATCGGAATGATTTAGAAAAAAATCAATATAGGCAATTTCCCTAATTACTTAACATACTTTCACACATGATATCTCCTTTATTATCATAATATTCCTGTGAGTCTAACAGAAAACATCACCTCTCTTTCTATAGATGGAAAACAAGAATGCATAAAATAATATCCTACAATAAAAACTTTATGAGCATCAGATGTGGATTTGATAAATTACTATATCTCTGGAAACTAAGGGGATGCCAATCAATAAGGGAATACCTGAATGCATTATGTCATATGAATATAATGGTATTATTGTGCTGCAAAAAATGAAAAGATGCTTCCAGAGAAACAATTTGCACAAACCAATGTATAGTTTAATAAACATAACAAGGAAAATAATATATGCTACATCATCAATATAACTTAGATCAAAAGAATGAGTAGATGTATTTCTAGATGACAGTAGATGATGAATGCTACCCACCTCTTAGCAGAAAATTGATGAACTAATACACAGAATGAGAAATAGATTTTCATGTCAATGTGAGAAAATATTTTGCTTGACTATCCTTGTATGATACAAGTATTTATATTTCCTTTAGCCTTCACCCATCATAGGATAGTGGGAGGAAAAATACTTAATAATTGAAAACATATTTAAAAAGAGAGAGGCAAGGATAAACAAAGACAAAAGTAGGATATAGGGAAATTCACAGTAGACATAACTATGAATGTGAATGTAATTAACTTATCCATAAAATGGAAGTATATATCGGAATTGATTACATGATTTAGACTCAAACAGTGATACCATATGCAAATTAAGGGAGCATGAAATAGTTTACCTGTCAGAGTTCTGGACAAATGAAGAATTTATGTCCAAAGACAAGATAGAAAACATTACAGGGTTTAAAATTAATAATTTTGATTTATGAAATTGAAAATATGTTGCAGAAATAAAAAAGGGCCTGGAACCACAATGAAAAGGAAAGTAGGAAACTGGGGGGGTGGGGGGGGGATTTGTACGGCAAGTATCTCTTATAAAGGTTTTTATTTCCCAAATATATAGAAAAATTACAAATTTATAAGTATACAAGTCATTCTCCAATTTATAAAAGGCCAAAGGATAAGATCAAGAAGCTTTCAGAGGAATAAATCAAAACTATCTATAGTCTTACAAAAATGCACTAAATCACTATTGATTTGAAAAATACAAATTAAAACAATTCTGAGACATTACATCACACCTATCAGATTGGCAATATGACAGAAAAGGAAAATGACAGATATTAAAGGGATATGGGAAAATTGCAATACTAATGCACTATTGTGGAATTTTTAACTCACTATTCTTGAGAACAGTTTGGAACTATGCTTAAAAGACTCTAAAACCTTGCATATCCTTTGGCAATCTGTATCCCAAAGAGATTTTAAAAAAGAAAAATGTGCAACAACAACAAAAATTTATAGCAGCTTTTTTAGTGGTGGCAAGGATTTGGAAAATTAAAGGGATGTTTATCAATTGGGGAATGACTGAACAAGTTGTAGTTTCTGGTTGTGATGGAACATGATAAGAATGCAGAGCAAGATGCTTTCAGAAAAAAACTGAAGCGATTTATATAAAATAATGCAAAATGAAGCAAGATGAACTAGGAATTCACTGTACCCAGTAATAGCAATATGCATTCAATAACTGTAAATGATTTGGTTATTCTCAACAATACAATGATCTAAGACATTTCCAAAGAACTAAAGATGAAGAATGCTAGCCACCTCTAGTGAATGAATTGATGGAGTCTGAGTGCAGATTAAAGTATACTTAAAAAAAAAAAGACTTTATTTTTCTTGAGTCTTTTTTTTTTGATGGGGTAGTCTATGTTTTCTTTCACAACATGACTAATATGGAAAGATATTTTGCATGACTACACATGGAGAACCTATATCAAATTTCTTGCTTTTCAATGAAGATTCGAGTAAGAGAGGAAGAGAATTTGTAACTATTTTTTAAATGAATGCAAAATTGTTTGGGTGAAATATTTCACCCAAAAAAGAAAAACATAATTGAAGAAATCTTGAAATATTTTATTAACATATCGTACACATTGAATAAAACTGATTTTTTAAAATGGGTGAAAAATCTAAAAACCCACTATTTTATTGATGGAGAGAATCAAGAAGGAAACTGCTGCCAGTGTTTTCCAAAATGACTTCCTTTGAATGAGTTCCAATTGATGAACATCTGCTTTTGTATTCTACCAACCTAATTTTATTTCAAGTATCTTTTCATGTATGTATTTAAATAGGAGTGGACCATATCTGCAAATATTGCATCTTCCACCTGCGAGACTAGTATTAATGTGAATATAATTAATGTGTTCCTTTCATTTCTTAGCAGTAACAAGGATACCTTGAAAGAATTTTTCTATTATTCTATTCAGTTATAGAACTACTCACTCTTAGATATTTTTTATAGCAAGTCTGCTTAGCTTTCCAATCCAAGTCAATAAATTCTCAATAAATTGCTTGACATTTTCAAGTGCTAAAATATTTCAAATAGTTTCCTATATCCTGTGCCCCTCCTCATTTTATTTCATGTCTGTTGATGCCACTAATTCATACCATCTTTTTATATGTGTTTGATTCTTCAAACTGGTAGACAAAAAATTCCTCCAATAATTTTCTGTTATATAATTAAGGGTTTTATTGGTATGTAGGTTAATTGGGCTTCTTGAGCTTTTTTCCTCTGTAGTAGGAAGACCAAAGGTTTTTTCTTAGGGAAACCATGAAAATAAGCTAGTTTAAATTTAGAATACTGTAACAAGCATGCTTAGTCAATGTTAAATTATAATTTATTGCCATTGAAGTTTCCTTTGGAGTTTCATGAATTTGCAAATATTTCAGACTTCTTGGGAAATTAAAAAAAAGAAGTTTAATTTATAATCTGAACAATTTGCCCTTAACATGGGGTAAATGTAATTGCTGGTTTCCTTATAATTTTGAGGGAAAGATCTGTATAGACTTATGATTTTATCAGGTGGAAAAAAAGCAAAGTATGTATCCCATTCAGAAACTACCTTTACTAATAAAAAATCACAATCTAAACATGGTTTATAAGTCTACAGAGGTGCCTAGGACACTGAGAGGTTGTGACTTTACCATGGTTATGAGTGGAAATCCTGTAGGAAAATCTGAGCTTAGTTTTTCCTGACTCTAACTTTAACCTTCTATTCTCTAAGAAACTCTTCTCTCAACATCATGTTCATTATCATCCTTTTTTTTTTAGCTTAGATAGAAATGGTTACTATCTTAGTATTATTCTATTATTTAATGTTTGGCAAATAATATTGTAAATGGAAAGCATATTTAGAGCTTATATAAAATTACACACCATCTTGGGATGGAGGTAAGGGAGAAATAGGAAGAAAATATAGAACTCAAAATTTTATGGGAATGAATATTGAAAATTTAAAAAATAAATTTCATTAAAATAAATTTTAAAAGTATTGTGTAAGTAGATACTATATTTGCTTTTTAAAATTGAATATGAATGTTACTACTACTACAACTTCTATGACAGCAACTACTACTGCTTCTATTCTTCTTCTTCTTCTTCTTCTTCTTCTTCTTCTTCTTCTTCTGCTGCTGCTGCTGCTGCTGCTGTTGTTGCTGTTACTACTAATACTTTTTTGAATACTAATACTCTTTTGAAAACTTTTCATTTTATCATATTTGGAGATTAAGCATATCTGGTAAAAACAATTTTCAAAAGTATTGTTCTTTAAGAAATTCTATCCATCTCTCCCTTCCTCCTTCCCTCCCTCCTCTTCTTTATCCCTAACATGATAAGCAATCAGATATAGGTTACACATGTGCAATCATGTAAAACATTTCAATATTATTCATTTTGTACAAGAAGACTCAAGAAAGATAATGAGAGTGAAGATAGCATTCTTGAGTCTCTATTCAAAGAAAAGCAATTCTTGGGGCGGCTAGGTGGCAGTGAATAGAGCGCCGGCCCTGGAGTCAGAAGGACCTGAGTTCGGACCCGGCCTCAGACACTTAATCCACACAAACAAAAACCTAGCCATGTAACCCTGGGCAAGTTACTTAACCCCAATTGCCCTAAAGGGGCGGCTAGGTGGCGCAGTGAGTAAGAGCGCCGGCCTCGGAGTTGGGATGACCCGAGATCAGATCCGGCCTCAGAAAATGAGCACCCACGCATAAATAATGACTAGCCGTGTAACCTTGAGCAAGTTACTTAACCCCAATTGCTTTAAAAAAAAAAAAAAGAAAAAGAAAAGCAGTTCTTTCTCTGGAGCATGTGTTATGCTTCATCATCAGTCTTTTGGGATAGTTTTGGATCGTTATATTGCTAAGAATAGCTAAGTCATTCACAGTTCATCATACAGTATTACTTTTACTGTGTACAATGTTCTCCTGGTTCTGCTTATTTCACTTTGTATCAGTTCATGTAAGTCTTTCTAGTTTTTTTTTTTTCTGAAATAACCCTGCTTGTCATTTCTTATATTCCATCATAATCATATACCACAGGCTGTTTAGTCATTCCCCAATTGATGGACTTCCCTTTGATTTCCAATTCTTAGCCTCCATGAAAATAATTGCTAGAAATATTTTAGAACAAACATGCCATTTTCCCTTTATTTTTATGTCTTTGGGATACAGACCCAACAGTGGTATTACTGGAACAAATGGTAGGCAAAGTGTTGTACCCTTTGGGCATGGTTCCAAATTGTTCTCCAGAATGGTTAGCTCCACCAGTAATGCATTAGTCTCCTGGTATTCCCACTTACCCACTAACATACATCATTTTCCTTTTTTGTCACATTAGCCAATATGATAGGTATAAGGTGTTAACTCAAAGTTTTAACATTCTTTTTTTAATGAGTTCCAAAGTTTCTCTTGCCCCCCTGTTCTTCCCTTACTCCTTGAGATGTCAAGCAAAATTATATTGATTATACATGTGGCATCATGCAAAGTGCTTCCATATTAGCCCTATTACAAAAAAAAATGCAAAATGCCATACCAAAAGCACAAGAAAAAAATAATTAAAATGAAAAACTATGCTCCAGTCTTCACTCAGAGTGGATCAGTTCTCTCTTTCTTGAGGTTGGTAGCATTTTTTTTAATCTTCATTTCTTCAGAATTCTTTTGGATCTTTGTCTTGACCAAAGTAGCTCAGTCTTTCACAGTTGATCATACTGATGTTACTATGTACACTGTTCTGCTTTTGCTCATTCTGTGTGATATCATTTTATGTAAGACTTCCCAATTTAAAAAAATCCACTCATCATTTTTAATAACACAATAGAATTCCATCAAAATAATACAGAGCTGGTTAGCCATTTTCCAATTGAGCATCATCCCTCCAATTATCAATTTTTTGTCATCATAGATATCACATAAGAGGGAAATGGATTTCTTTGTACATAAAAATATTTATAGCATCTATGGCATACAGAACTAGAAGCAGAATAAGGGGGTCAAAGGATAGGCAGAGTTTTATAGCCCTTTGGGTGTATTTTCAAATTGTTCTCCATAATAGTTGGACAAATTCACAATTCCATCAACAACAAATTTTTTTTGTTGTTCAGTCATTTTAGTTGTTTCAACTCTTTGTGACCCCATTTGGGGTTAAGTAATTTCCTTCTCCAGCTCATTTTACAGATGAGAATACTGAGGCAAACAGGGTTAATTCACTTGCTCAGAGTCACACAGTCATTAATTATAAACTTCAAACACAGAAAGATAAATTTTTCTGACTCCAGGCCTGAAACTCTATCCATTGTACCACCTAGTCACACCATGAAAGAACGCATTAGTGTCTCTATTTTTCCATGCTTCCAATTTGGTACTGATAGAAAGCCTTAATTTATATTCCTTTTTCACTGATTCCTTTGATATTCTTGACATTTTGTTCTTCCAACTGAATTTTGTTATTCATTTTTTCTAGATCTATAAAATACTTCTTTTTTTAAACTTTGGCATCATATTAAATAATTTTCTGTAGATTACCATTTTATTATATTGGCTTTGTCTACTAATGAATAATCAATATTGCACCAATTGGTTAGATCTCCTTTTATCTGTGTGAAAAACAATATTCTGAGATAGGGTTCATATACTCTCTGGGTTTGCCTTATCAATTATAATCCAAACTATTTTATATTTTCTGCAATTTTAAATGGAATTCCCCTTTCTATCTCTTGCTGCTAAATTTTGTTGGTAATATATAGAAATGCTGATGATTTATGTGGGTTTATTTTATATCCTGCAACTGTGCTAAAATAGTTTGTTATTTCAAATAGTTTTTATTTAATTTCTGGGGTTCTAGAACTCCAGAAATACTGTCATATTATCTACAAAGAGTGACACATTTGTTTTCTAATTATGTATTTATATCACATCAGTTAGGTTTTATCTTATTTCTATAGATAGCATTTCTTTTTTTTAAGCAATTGGGGTTAAGTAACTTGCTCAAGGTTACATGGTTAGTCATGATTTATGTGAGGGTGCTCATTTTCTGAGGCCGGATTCGATCCCAGGTCATCCCAACTCCGAGGCCGACGCTCTTACTCACTGCGCCACCTATCCACCCCAATATAGATAGCATTTCTAATATAATATTGAATAATAGTGGTAATGGACAGTCTTTCTTTGTCTCTTATGTTATTGGAAAGGATTCATTTTTTCTTTCTAGGTTCCTCTTGAGTCTTATATTTGATAGTCAAATTTTCTAAGCAACTCTCATTTTTTTCATCAAGAATGCTTGAAGCACTTCTATTCCCATAAGTATCCATTTTTCCTAAAATATTTACTTTCCTGAAAGATTTGCTCAGCTTTTCAAGACAGATTATTCCAAGTTATAATCCTAGCTCTTTTGTCTTCTGTAGCATCATATTGCAAGCCTTCTGTTACTTAAATATTATAGCTAAATTTTTTGTGTAATCCTCACTGTGGCTTATGATAGTGAAGTTGTTTTTTGTTTGCTTTTGTTTTTTTCATCTACTTGAAGCATTTTATCTTTGTCCTGTGAGCTCTGGATTTTGGCGACAATTTTCTTGCAACTTTTTCTTCTAGGAACTGTTTCAGGTGATAATTGGTGGATTTTTTTCAATATCTATATCTATCGCTGGTTGCAGGATATTGGAGCAGTTCTTAATAATTTCTTGAAATATGATGTCTAGTTTCTTTCATCATGGCTTTTAGGTAATCAATAATTCTTAAATTAACCCCCTTCAATTTATTTTCTAGAACAATTGTTTTCTCATGAGATATTTCATGTTTCTTCTTTTTTTTAATTCTTCTTACTCTGTTTTATTGTTTCTTGATATCTTATAGAGATGTTAGCTTCCACTTGCCAATTCCAATTTTTGAGGCATTATTTTCTCTGCTGAGCTTTTGTAACTCTTTTTCCATTGGGCTAATTATGTTCTTAAAGAGTTATTTTCATTGGTGAAGATGTGTACACTTTTTTTTCTCATTTGTCTTAGTTTGTTATTTTAAAGTATTCTTTTCTTCAGTATTGTTTCGTTCCTCTATCCCCAAGATATTACCTGTACTGTTGTATTTTTTTCTTCTATTTGTTTCTTTAATCAATTTTTGCTTCTATAACTTTTATTTGAATTTGAAAATATTTTAAAGTTCTTCCAGAAATCCTTGTTAGGCTTGTGTCCAATTCATTTTTTTGTTTCCTTTGAGGATTTACTCATATCTGTTTTTGCATCATTGTATTTGTCTGAGTTTGTGTCTTAATCTTCCCTGTCACCAGAATAGATTTTTATGGTCAAGGTTTGTTGTTGTTGTTGTTTCCTTGTTTTCTAGCCTACTCATGACTTTGAATTTTTATGTAAAAGTTGGACTCTGTTCCTGGTTTAGTGGTGGGTTGGTCAACATCCCAATTGTCAAGATTTCTTTGAACTGTTTGTTGTCAGTTACTTCTGAGGGTTTGGAAATTTTCAGTGCTGCCAAGATTATGTGATCCAGGGAGAATTGTGGTCACTGCTCTCCTGGACTTTCATTTGGTCCTTACCTAGGAAGGGCCCCAATCTCTTGGGACTGGAGTTAGTACTTATCCTCAGGACCCCAGACCCTTGTGATAGAAAATTATTCTCTTCCTGAGGACACCTGTTCCCTCATGACCAAAAGTGGTCCTCTCTGCCTTAGAACTGTCACCTGGAAGTGAGTATAGACAACGATGTATTTAGACCTGTACCTAATACCACCCTGGAAGTTCCCTATAATCTTTTTTTTGACCAGTTGCTCAATTCCCTTACTATCACTGGCTTGAGAGTTCACAAAGTTGTTGTCCCCATCACCAAGACCAACCCCTGATTTTAAATCCATTTGAAATCTGGGCAGCTTCATGTTATAGATCTCTCCTAATCTCAGTTCTCTTGGACTAGAAAACAATGTATCAGCTTGAGTTTTTGTTATCTTTGTTGCTCCAGAGTTTGATTTTGAGCACTTTTAAAGTGTATTTTTTTTGTGGGGGAAGGATTGTTGGGAGAAATCAACTGCAGGGTTTCCTATATTCCACCAACTTAACTCCACCCCTAGTATATATTTTTGTCATTGTATAACACAAGCCTCTCACTCACAATAGCTGGGAGCAGACTCCTTCAAAGTTGCTATGTGAATATTGGGTCTATTCTAAGGACTGAATCCTATATACGAGTCAACCTGTATTACAGCTAGAAACATTTACATATTATTATATTTAATTGAGCAATATTATGTTAAATTTTTCTACTGTCCATAACTGTTCATAACAGTTTTATATTGATCCTTTAAGATGCTTTTCTGTACATTTTTAAGCAATTGGGGTTAAGTAACTTGCTCAAGGTTACACAGCTAGTCATTATTTATGTCTGGGTGCTCATTTCTGAGGCCAGATTTGATCTTGGGTCATCCCAACTCCGAGGCCAGCGCTCTTACTCACTGCGCCACCTAGCCGCCCCACTGTACATTTTCAATAACACTCTCAAGTAACTTATGCCATAGTGGTGCTTTATTGCTTTTGCTTAAGGAAATGCTTTTATAACTTTTCCTTTTCTCCTAAGGTTCTTAGCATGGCAATGGTTGTTGCATATACTAGTGTGTGTATTCTCTGAAGTATAAAATACTATGAGACAGTGTGTTCTTTCATAATGGCAGACTTTTTAAAATTACTCTGCTTTATTATAATGTTCTATGAGCTAGACTCATCCTATTACATTCAATTTTCCTCAATGGGAGGGGAAGGAAAAATTTGTTTATGTTAAATAAAAAAATAAATTTGATTTATAACAATTGGTCTACTGGTTAGATTCAGGCTATTAGATTCAATTCAAAAATTGATATTTAGAATTGTAGTCTAAGTATAACCATATACTCCTCAAAAGTTCTACAAATATTAATATTCTTTTTGTCACCTGTTTCCTTATTAAGTATAATTTCTGGAATTCTCACTAGATACTTGTTTCTAGGAACTCAAATTCTTCAGATCTTGCTTCTTCTGATGTTAATAGCTACTTACAATATCTTATTTCATCTAATCTAGACTTAATGTTTAAATATTCATTCATTCATTTTCACATACATATGTATGCTTATATATATATACATATATACATATTTTACATATGCATATATACAACTGTAGGTATCTGTATATATATATACACATATATATATACATGTGTGTATGTGTGTATATAGATATATGTACATACACATAGATACATAATTATATGCATGTGCATGTATATATGTATATACATATATGTATATGTGTGTATATATACATACATATATGTGTGTATGTGTGCATATATATACAATATACATGTGTGTGTGTGTGTGTGTGTGTGTGTGTGTGTACACACACACATATTTAATTTCTCTGCAGTGGTCAATAGTATATCATTTTCTAACCTGAAGCTGAGTGTACCAATGACAAAAAAGTAGGAAGCTCTTTCCCACAACTGGGAATACAATTTTCTTGCAAAATATGATTCGTATATAATGAAAACATTCATTTCTTAGAATACAAGCTCCTTGTAAGTAGGAACTGCTTTATTTTTGGTGCTTGTAAACCCAGCACCTAGTACAATACTTAAAGCATTTTACTACTACTACTACCTGCTCATTATTGAATGATTCAGTTCATTTCATGCCTAGGGCCATTTCATATGTTCCTGTGATTTACCTTTTCTAACGGTCAATTCTATTGATGCTAAATCATTTCTACTAGGTAAGGTACCTGTATTTATGACATTTTACTGTATTTCATCTTCTTATGACAAAAAAAGAGAGAAAGAGTTCCACTTGCTCCACTCTATTTTTCAAGATGATTATCATGATGGCTTCTATCACCTATACTGTTTTTGTTTTGTTTTGTTTTTACTCTCAGTAGCCATGGCATCATGCAGATTGGAGTGTTCACTCAATCACCACAATTCACCTGGCTTGTATTTAAGGTATGCTGCCAGGTTTCAGCAGTTATATCAAGTATCATTCTCTAGGTTCATGTATTCTTTGCATGATATCTGACTGACACTTCCCTGCTTTTAATATCTGCCTCCCTCCTTTTCCAGTTAGAAAATAAATTGAACTTGAGGGAGTTTTCTAATTATTCTTTTATTGAGAAGATTATTAAGCACAAACATAGACACTGCTAAGGGTTATATAATCACTATTTCTATTTCTACTGGTAAATTCTCAAAGTTCCCAAATAAATAAATTTTCTCATGCAGTGATATTTGACCATGTGAGGATTCTTGGAACGGATACAAATTTTGTTCTGCCTCAAGATTATATTGATTTTTTTTCAGATCCAGAAGAAAGACTCTTTCAATGATTTGAAGTAACAACAGCTCCTATAAAGATTTCTCCATTTCATGCATAGTGAGTATTTCACTGCTAGTGCCCTGCCTAGAGAAAGTTGTACAAAGGCCTTCTATCCTAAGGAAACCTCCATTCATTGGTGACCTGTGCCAGCACAAAAATAGGTAGTAGAATGAATCATACAGGAGGCACCACACAGTCAATGGATACCAACACTAAATGATTCAATGTTATGAATCAAAGCTTCAGAATTTAAAAGAGAACACCAAAAAAAATGTTCAAACTCTCTAGCTAAATTTGGTCATTTTGCTTTTATAAGCATACTCTGGCTTGTCTGCTTTTCAAGTGTTACTATAAGGATGAAAACTTTTTTAAAATAAAGAGCATTATGCCTCTTTTTGTGCAACATCCATCAACACATTGTTGAAGTCTAAAAAGAGTTTTTAAAAATAGGCCAGGGATATCATTCAAGAAGACTCATTTTTCACATATTTTTTATTTGCTTCATTAAAAAAAATATTCTGCCTTTGGTAGACTTTCAGTTCGCTGAAGGCAGGGACTATTTTAACTTTTATCCATGTTTTACCAGGGTGTAATAGTGTTTCTGACATGTTTTTTAAAAGTGCTTATTTGTTTATTAATATTGTTTGTTTTTAATTTTTGAATTAAAATATTGATATGTAGAAAATATAACTTTTAAAATATTCCTTTTCATTCCTTAAAGAAAAAAAAAGGAATATATGACTACTTCTCTTGGTTACTAGTCTTGCCATTTTGGCTCTCTTCAGGACTGTAGCTCTGCCCCTTACAACAGTTTTGCTATTCAGTCAGGGCAATATCAAGATGCCTTAGAACCTCCTACTTAAAAGGTTCATTCAGGCCTTCTCTTGCTCTGCTTATGTAACTTAAATATTTTTAGTGCTGAGGAGTTCAAAGCAGCTAATGTGTTGTGTTTCTGAAAGACAAATAGAACACCCTAAAAACAGCACAAAGCTGTTTTCCTAAGCATGTTTCAGGGAAATGTGTGTATACTTCTAAATGAAAGTCCACACTGCTTTTTGGCCATCCAAGCATTTCCTTCCTTGCACTGAATGATTCATTGTACTCCTTACTCCTTGCACCAGTCCATCTGAAGTCCACTGCGACCAGGCAAAGCAGCCGCCAGCAAACAGAAATTGATTTCAAACATTGAAAGCCACCTATGGCATGGAAGGAAAAAGGGAACATTCCTTCTTGTGATTTATTGGTGATCGAAGCCCTAATTCCTGCCAAAGATATCTGTCCCTTGTAGCATCTTCGCAGTTTGGCTCTAAAATCAAATGGCATCCAAGGAATTCCTCCCAGGAGTTAGGTACCAAATGAGAACAGCTCTTGAAGCCATTAACCAATTCCAGGAATTTTGAATGTGATGGAGATGTAGAATGTGAGTAGAATGTTTTAATTGATCTGATATGAAGAAATGCCTTAATAAACTTTTTTATTCTACCTTTTACGTTGGATTCTAATCATTCATTATTAGAAGGTTGTCATTTATTTTCATTATTTATTTAAATTTATTTTAAAACAAATGGCTATATAGATAATTTATTTCCTTAAGACTTGAAAAAATGAGACAAAGAGACATCTATTAAAGAATGTACATTTTTTTTCTTTTTCAGTTTGCTGCTTTCAGTACTATGGCACCTTACCAATTTATATAGTACATGGATATATGTATGTGTATATAAATCTTTATTTTGTGAGAATTTTAGCACTTTAATATTTAGCACTTTAAAAGGAAAGGGTCTCTATATAATGAATAAAGGAACAGGACATTTAAGCACAAATTCAATTTTGTGGGGGAGATAAAATTTTCTTTATTTGCTCATATTCCCATCCAATATAAGGATTATACTTCAAGAGCAGAAAAATACCTCAGAAACCATCTTTCCAACTCTACATTTTTAAAGATGTGAAACTAGAGATACTTTAAATATCTTGCCCAATGTCATGAAAGAAAAAAAACATCAGTGGTAGGATTTGAACTCCAGTTCTTTGATTTGAGAATAATATTCTTCACCAAACTGTATCAAAAGGCATGTAGCCCAAACTTTTTATTTTGCAAAAGAGAAAACTGAGACACAGAAAGGGCACATAAATCAAGGTCTCAGAGAAAATCTTGCAGGTGAACCTTAAGCAGTTTATTCTAAAGCTGTTGCTCTTTCTTCTCTCCCCAGCTCCCTTTTGTGTCAATAGGTCCATCGATGGATAGATAGATGATAGATAGATAGATAGATAGATAGATAGATAGATAGATAGATAGATAGGCATTAGCCAACGCCTCCTGGTGGACATGCACCATTTTCATTTGTGACCTCTCATAATCATCTTGTATCATGAATTCCAAAGGATGTTATAAAATATTTAACTATGCAAATCACCTGCCATTTACACAAGCCTATAGTAATTAGGGCTCAAAAAAGAAAGGTCAGTATTGCATGGTGGAATAATTTGGCCAAATGTTATAATGAGCCACTGGTGAGTTCTTTCAATTTCTCAAGGAAATAGAGGGTTGGTACTGATTGAAAATATATATTATTTAAAGTTATGTAGAGCAAATGAAACTGAAGATTGGCAAAGGTCTTCTGGTGGAAGTGGAAGACAAGTTAGTCTTGAAAGAAGTCAGGGATTTAAAGAAAGAGATCATTCCAAGTATGTGGATTGATAGTATAAAGACAAGAGAGAAGAGAAGTGGAATATTATGTTGTAAGGACCATCAAGTAGGCCAGCATAGATGGACCCAAGAAGGTGCAGAAAGGAGAAATGGTTTGAGAGATTGGAAAGTTGAAAAGGTTTTGATGAATTTTAAAACCTATCAATGAAGGTTATTATGAACCTGGAGATAATAGGGAGTTATTATTGTATAATCTGGATTTTAAGGTATCCAGGAACCTGATATACTCTCATAGCTATAATTATTATTCCTGTGTATGACTCCCAAATCTGTTGTCTCTGGCACTAACAAATTTAGCTATTTACCCTACAGATCACTTCCCAGACTTCACAGGGATTTTCTCAGCACCTTTCATATTAAATCATTTTCTAGAATACAAATTTATGAGTAAATATATACGTATCAAGTACCTACTATATATCTAGCAGTATAACAGGCACCAAGGCTACAATGACAAAAACAAAATACTCCTTGTTTTCAAGGAGCTTACATTCTTTGAGAGCAGACAACATGAGGACAAATACACACTTACACATATAAGTATATATATGTGTATATAAGTATGTATTTATGTGTGTATATATGTATGTGTGTGCATGTATAAAATTAATACAGTCTGTGATAGGGAAACAACCACTTGTGACTAAGAAGAATCTGCTTTAGCTTGAGGAAAAAAAAATTCTTCTCTGGCCCAAAGGTAACCTTTACTTAGATTGTTTTTATCTTGCTGAGCCTTTATCTTGTAGAACTTCTTCCCTCCACCTTGCCAATATATAGAACACAAGCAAGGTTTTAACTCAATCACAATGATATTAATAGGCATTGGCAACATCCCAATTTTCCCCAGATTTTGTAAAACAAAAAACATTCTTTTTAAGGGTCATGTATGATATTGAATTCCTGTAATTCCTGCCACTTGGGGACACTGAGGCTGATGGATTACCTGAACTCAGGAATTCTGAGCTTCAATATGCTAGGTTGACTAGGTGTCTGCACTAAATCTGGCAGTTATCTAGTGAGAACAAAGGATCAAGGAGTCACAAGGCTGTGTAAAAGGTCAGAACAACAGTAGGTCAAAGGGCCCCAATTGATAATGTGATAGGTTCTGTGGATACTCACTACATTTCCTCTTGGGGTGGTGATATGGGGAGAAGACCATCTCAAAAATAAACAGAGAGAAGAGAGAGAGAGAGAGAGAGAGAGAGAGAGAGAGAGAGAGAGAAGATAATGAATAGTCAGCATCTGATGCCTCCATTTCTTTACTGTCTGTTTACTCTTCACCTGATTACAAGATGTTTTGAGAGGTCTTGCTCTTTGGCTTCTATGTCACTTCATTACCTTACAGGAAAATGAAACTTGACTCAAAATGGAGTCAGTTTTACCAGATAGAAAAAGTTTGGTTCATACAATTCTCTCAATCCCCCTAAGGCAGCTAACTATAGAATACACACACACACACACACACACACACACACACACACACACACACACACACACATACACACATGTGTATATATCCACATATGAACATATGTATACATACACATATGTATATGCATGTATTACACACATACATTTTCGTAGCAAAAGATAATGGTTAAAAACCTACAAAATAACTTTGGAATAAGTGATAAATACTTCACTGAGCAAAAGCAAAGTTTGATAAAAGGTAAGCATTATCAGATTTATCAAATGAAACTGAAAGTATTTTACTTTTAGATGGATCCTGTGAGATGTAGAAGAAGCAAGAATGGAATAAAAATCCCCTTACTGGGTGATGTACACATGAACTCCACTGAAAATATATTAACAAAGAATCATCAAACAAATGGCTAAATCACAAAGGTTTGATTGAGAAAAGTGAGGTGGTTTTGATAACTTACAAGGTCCAGTTCACCACCACTGGAAATTGCAAAGGAGTTTTCTTAAGGAGTTTCCTTTCATAATATGAATTATTCAAGAAAACAGTAGACATATTGGATTATATCACTATAAGCCAAAAACAAACAAAAAATCACTTAAAAGGCAGCCAGAAACACATGATTTGGTGACCAGAATTACACTTTAGAAGTGTCCCTCTTCCATGGACTATCAGATGATAAATTTCCGTACAACAGATATAGATTTTAACATATTAAAGTACTTAACAATAGATAGTAATGTGACTGGAACATTATCATAGCCTGAAGTATTGTCTACAACAAATACTGATAACATTAAAAAATTAAGGGAAGATTTTTTACTAAATGTTATAAAACAAATGATAATCTCTAGACTACTTGGAACAAAAAGACTTTCAAAATACAGAGACCTAGCAGGAAGAAATCAAAATAATGTGAAAAATTCGGAGAAAATGTAAAATACCTTATTGGAAAAACAACTGACCTGGAGATCAGATCCAGGAGAGCTAATCTAAGAATTATTGTTCTACCAAAAAGCCATGATGGAAAAAAAAAAAAAAAAACATCATCTCCCAAGGAATCCTCAAGAAAACCTGTCCTAGAACCAGAGGGTAAAATATAATTGAAAGAATCTAGCAGAAACCTCCTGAACGAGACCCCAAATTGAAAACTCCAGGAAATATTGTAGCCAAAATACAGAATTATCAGGTCAAGGAGAAAATACTGCAAGCAGCCAAAAAGAACAAATTCAAATATCAAGGAATTGCAGTCAGGATCACACAGGACCTAGCAACTTCTACATTGAAACATCAGAGGTATTGGAATATGATATTTAATAAGGCAAATGAGCTAAGACTACAACCAAGGATCAACTATCTAGCATAACTGAGCATAATCTTTCAAGTAAAGAGATGGTCGTTCAATGAAATAAAGGAATTCCAGACCTTCCTGATGAAAAAGCCAGAGCCCAATGGAAAATTTGATCTCCAAATACAAGACTCAAGAGAGACATAGAAAGGCAAACAAGGAAACCACACACACACACACACACACACACACACACACACACACACACACCTTGTTATTTAATAAGAGCAAATCGTTTACATCCCTATATGGGAAGCTGATATCTATCAATATTATATAATTATAACAACATTTTAAAGGGATATAAATAGATAGAGGATGTTGGTATAAATTTACTAAAGTGATGATAAAAACAAAATGTTATTAAAGGATGCAACAGGGCTGTGATAGGAGAAGAGGAAAGGAGCAGTCAGAAAAGGGTAAATTATTTCACACAAAGAGACATAAAAACATACTATAGTAGAGGAAAAGAGGGGAGGATGAGGTGTATTGTATGAGATTTATTCTCATGAGTTTGGGTTCAAGGAAGAAATAACAAACTTCATTAAGTTTAAAAATCTATCATACTACACAGGCAGAAGGAAGGAAAAGAGGTAAGAAAAGGGGGGAAGGGTTGAAGGGAGGGAAGATATAGCAAGGGGGAAGGAGAGGTAAAGGGAAGGAGGATGAGAAGTAGGGGGTTAGTGGTTGAAATAAAAGTTTTACAGAAGGGAAGAGAGAAGGGACAAATAAAAATAAAAACAGGGGAGGGAATAGGATGGAGGGAAAGATACAAATAGTAATCATAACTGTGAATGTGAATGGGATGGGCTCTCCCATAAAAGAGAGGCAGATAGCAGAATGGATTAAAAACCATAATTCTACACTATGCTGTCTACAAAAAACACATTTGTAACAGGGGGATACACAAAGGGTAAAGGTAAAGCCTGGGGTAGAAAATATTATGCTTCAGCTAAAGTAAAATAAAGCAGAGGTAGCAATACTTATCTCAGATAAAGCAAATCCAAAAAAAATTAATTATAGAAGATGAGGAAGGAAATTATATCCTGCTAAAAGGCACCATTGACAATAAAGTAGTATCATTACTAAACTATGTAGCAAGTGGTATAGCATTCAAATTCATAGAGGATAAGTTAAGGGAGTTAGAGGAAGCAATAGATAGCAAAACTTTAATGGGGGAGCTCAATCTCTGCCTCTCTGGACTTGATAATTCTAACCTCAAAATAAACAAGAAGGAAGTTAAGGAGGTGAATATAATTTTGTAGAGGATAGATATGATAGACCTCTTGGGAAAAGTGAATGGGGATGAAAAGGAATATATCTCCTTCTCAGTGGTACATGGCACATACCCAAAGAAATCAACCATGTACTTGTGCATAAAAACCTCACAATCCAGTGCAGAAAGTCAGAAATATTAAATGTATCCTTTTCAGACCATGATGCAATAAAAATTTTACGTAATAAAGGGCCATAGAAATATAGACTAAAAACTAATAGGAAATTAAAAATTTGGAAAAAATCCAAAACTTCATTCAAGAGAAGGGTATGGACACAGTATATTTTCAATTAATGAGACAACATATGAAAACTTGTGAGATGCAGGAAAAGGAGTTCTTAGGGGAAGTTTTCTATCTCTGAAAGCATACATGAATAAAATAAGGAAAATGGAGGTAAATAAATTGGGCAAGCAGGAGAAAAAGCTAGAAAAAGAACAAATCCTCAATTAAATACTAAATTAAAAATACTGAAAACCAAAGGAGAGATTAATTAAATTAAGAAAATTATTGAACTATTAAATAAAACTAAGAGCTGGTTTTATGAGGAAAAAAACAATAAAATTGAAAGACTTTGAGTAAATTTGATTAAAAAAAAAGAAAAGGGTAAGTTATTCCACACAGAGAGACATAAAAAGAAGGGAGGAAGAGATAAAAAAGAAAGAAGTATCAAAAATGAAAAGGGTGAATTTACTTCCAATGAAGAGGAAATTAAAAAAAAAATCAATTAGGAATTATCTTTGCCCAATTGTATACCCATAAATTTGACAATCCTAGTGAAATGGATGAAAATTTACAAAAAATAAAACTTGCCCAGGTTAAGAGAAGAGGAAGTATAATACTTAACCCCATTTCAGAAAAAGAAATTGGACTAGTCATAAATGTACTCCCTAAAATCTCCAGGGCCAGATGGATTAACAAGTGAATTCTATCAAGCATTTAAAGAACAATTGATTCCAATACTTTACAAACTCTTTGGAAAAATTGGAGAAGTCCTACCAAATTCTTTTTATTACACAAATATGGTAGTAATAGCTAAATTGGGAAGAGCAAAAACAGAGAAAGAAAATTATAGACTAATTTCCCTCACAAATATTGATACAAAAGTTTTAAATAAAATGTTAGGAAAAAAACAACAGCAACTTATCATGAGAATAATACACGTTGATTAGGTAGGATTTATTCAAGGAAGGCAAGGATGGTTCAATATTAGGGCAACTATCAGTATAATTGACCATATCTACAACAATCTCAATAGATGCAGAAAAAAGATTTTGGAAAAAAAATACAACACCTATTCTTATTAAAAAAACACTAGAAAGTATAGGAATAAATGGAGTCTTCCTTAAAATAATAAGTAGCTTCTGTCTAAAACCATCAGCAAGTATTATATGTAATGTGAATAAACTTGAAACATTTCTGTCAGGGGTGAAACTAGGATGTCCACTATCACCCATCTTATTCAATTTGTTACTAGAAATGTTAGCTGTAGCAATAAAAGAAGAAAAAGAAATCAAAGGAATTACATTAGGTGAAGAAAAGACAAAGCTATCACTCTTTGTACATGATATGGTGATATACTTAGAGAATCCTAGAGAATCAAGTAAAAAACTACTTCAGATAATAAATACATTTAGCAAAATTGCAAGGTATAAAATAAACCCACATAAGTCTTTGGCATTCTTATATTTCTAATGAAGTTCAACATCAAGAAATAGAAAAAATATATTCTATTTAAAGTAACTGTAGACATTACAAAATATTTGGGAATCTACCTACCAAAACATACTTAGGAACTATTTGAACACAATTACAAAACACTTTTCATGCAAATAAAGTCAGATCTAAATAATTGCAAAAACATCAGTTGCTCGTGGCTAAGTTGAGCTAATATAATAAAAAATGACAATTTTACCCAAATTAATTTACCTATTTAGTGCCATTCCAATGTACCAAAAAATCATTTTATAATGCTAGAAAAAATAGTAACAAAATTCATCTGGTATAACCAAAGGTGCAGAAAATCAAGGGAATGAAAGGAAATGCTTGGGAAGTTGGCCTAGCCATACCATATATTAAACTATATTATATAGCTGCAGACATCTAAACTACTTGGTACTGGCTGAGGAATAGAGTAGTGGATCAGTGGAATAGATTAGCTTGTAGCAGTAAACACCCTAGCTTACTCAGGATGGCTGCTAGCACAGGTTCTTTGATGTGCTTTTCTAAAGGAATGAAACTAAAAAAAGGGGTTAACAGTTTTACTTTAATCAAACATATATCATTTACCTAGTTCAGGGGGAAAAGTCAGCACCCTGAACTTCAGAGAAAACAAACAGAAGTTACAAGCAGACCAAAAAAAAAAAAATACAGACAGAAAAACAGAGCAACAGACCAGGCTTTTGCTGTATGACCATTACATCCTTACCAGGTTACCAGAAAGAGACACAACTAAATCTGGGTTTTCAAAGCCAGGGGGCTCAACGGATGCCTAGAGTCTCATCTGGCCAAATCACAAAACTCTTCCCAAAGTGAGCGCCAAAGCAAAATCTCACATTAGGGTATATAGCATTCTCCAGAGTCAGAGTCAGAGAAAGTCACAACCCTCATGAGCCACTGCCCAATCACAAAGTAACAAGGTGTGGGAATTCCTGAAAAACAAACCATCCACCACAGGCTCCATGTGACTACATTCAGCCTATTAGAGAGCAGAGTACATTTGCAAATCAGGGAAGGTACTCAAATTCACTTAAGCCTCTCCCTCCCTCCTTTTCTTCTATTTAATGAATTTATGTTTCTATTCACATTAGAATCTTAAACTTTACTGATTGAGTTGATCCCTCTTTGAACTAGAACCAGGGATAATAGTGTTTGAATGTTGTTCCTCTCCCTCTTTCTTTCCCCTCTACTATAGTGTGTTTTCATGCCTCTTTGAAGGGCATATTTTACCTTTTCCTATCTCAACCTTTCCTCTTATCCCATTACAGTCCCTTTGATCCCCTTAATATGTTTTTTTTTTTAATCTTCTGGTTAGTTCATTCATACCCACACCCTCTATCTATGTATAACCCTTTTGAAGGTCATGATGATCATAAAGATTTTGAATATTGACAGTTATCAGCTCCTCATATAGGGATGTGAACATTTGTGAACATAACAAGTTATGTGCATGTGTGCATGAGTGTGAGGGTGTGCATGCATGTATGTGTGAGTCTGTGTTTTCCTTGTTTACCTTTTTATTTCTTTCTTGAGTCTTGTAATTGGAAATCAAATTTTCCATTGGGCTCTGGCTTTTTCATCAGGAAAGTCTGGAAGTCCCTTATTTCAGTAAATGACCATCTTCTTGCCTGAAAGATTATGCTCAGTTTTGCCTGGTATTTAATCCTTAGTTGTAGTCCTAGCTCTCTTGCCTTATGAAATATCAAATTCCAGTCCCTCAGATCTTTTAATGTAGAAGCTGCTAGGTCCTGTGTGATTCTGACTGTAGTTCCACAATATTTGAATTGTTTCTTTTGGGCTGCTTGCAGAATTTTTTTCCCTTAATCTTGTAATTCTGGAATTTGGCTACTATATTTCTTGAAGTTTTCAATTTGGGATCTCATTCAGGAGGAGTCTGGTGAATTCTTTTGATAATTATTTTATCTTCTAATTCTAGGACTTCAGGACAGTTTTCTTTGACAATCTCTTGGAGGATGTTGTCTAGGCTGCTTTTTTTCATCATGGCTTTCTGTAGACCCATAATTCTTAAGTTCTCTCTCCTGGATCTGTTTTCTAGGTCAGCTGTTTTTCCAGTGAGATATTTTACATTTTCTTCTACTTTTTCAATCATCTTGTTTTGTTTGATGGACTCTTGGTGCATCATAGAGTTCTTAGTTTCAATTTGACTGATTCTAATTTTCAGTCAATTATTTTCTTTGGTTAGTTTTTGAAGGTCTTTTTTAAGAGAGGTATTTTCTCCAATAACTTCACTAATTTTACTCTTTAAGGATTTGTTTTCTTCACTGAGACTTTTTTCCAAGTTGGTCACTGCTTCCCTGATTTGGTCTTTAAAATCTTTCTTTCACTCCTCCAAGAATGCTATTTGGGCTTGAGACCAGTTCATTTTTCCTTCTGTGGTCTCAGGTGTAGCTAAAGAGTCCAAGTTGTCCCCTGTATTTGATTGTTCTTCACCTACATAATAAGCTCGGATCGGTTTTCTTGCCTTCCCCTTCTCCTTCTCAGCTTCCTTCCTTCCCATTGTGATTTCCTATTTCTTAATTTCTCAGGCTGTGAGCTAAGGGCCATGGTTGTTGACTTTGAATGATGTAGCCTCTGGGTGTCTAGTTTGTGGCTAAAGCAGGAATCTCAGAGAGGTATGTTGATGTGCACAGGGTAATCTGGAGGGGTTGGTGGCTTGGCCACTTCAGATTTCTGCCTCTATACCCCTGGGCTATAGCTCAGGCAGGCGTTTGCTGGTCAGGTGAGGTGGGGCTTGTTGGGACCCCTCCCTCTCTTCTCTTTAGAATCCTGGCTGTCTCAGTTACACCCCTTCTTGAAGACTCCCAAGCCTGGGGCTATTTCCACTAACCTGGGATTTCAATCTGGGTGGGAGACTTATCTTGGTTTTCTACTTCATGAAGGAGGGATGGGGGGATCAGAGAAACTAGGATTTATTTTGCCATTCTAGCCCCTGCATTATACAGGCAGGCAATTTCTAAACTTCCAGGCTGGGGGCCGATACCTGCAGGAGAAGCTGCTGTCTCCACTGGAGGCCCAAGCACTCTCCTACCTGGCTCCAATGATCCATCCTATTCCCTTGTGAGATGACAGCAAGATGACTGGGATTTGTCCTTGGTAAGTCTGCAGGCTGGGGCTTCTTCTCTCTCTGGTGTAGTCTGCTTGTCTGCTCTTAAGTCTGAGCTGTGCAGACCCCATGTGCTCTGTGCTCCCTCTGTCCTGATGCCCTGGGCACTTTCCTGGGCTGGATTCTACCACATTCCATCTCCAAGTGGATTTTGTCACTCTAGAATCCATTCAGATTCAATTTTTAAGGTTTAGTGATGGGATTCACAATAATAATCTATTAATGTTTAATTCCAATGTCTTTTTTCTCTCCCAGTTTTCATCCTTCTTTATCTCTATGAATTACTTGATATTACTCACTTCATCCTTTTGGATATTTTTCTTCCCTGAATTGTGTGTGTGTGTGTGTGTGTGTGTGTGTGTGTAAAAGAGAGACAGAGACAGAGAGACAGGGAGAGACAGAGAGAGAAAATGAGAGAGAGAAAGAAAGAGAAAGTAACAGAGAGAACATTTTCATGTCTCATCTCTGAGTACCTTAAATCTCTATTCTGAGTCATTGTATTTGTCTCTGTCTTTCTATGGGTCAAATTTTCTTTCTGTTTCTTTGTCTCTCTTTTTCTATCTCTCTACTGTGCCTCTCTGTCTCTGTCTCTTCTCTCTCTCTTCTTCTGGCTTTCTCTGTTTTTGTCTCTGTCTCTATATTTTCTATTTCAGTCTCTCTCATTGCCCTCCTCTCTTGGATTCAATTATTTTTTCTACTGATGATGTCCATCTCTCTTTGGGTCCCATATATAAAATTTGTCTCTCTTGAGAGAAGGTCTTTTATCATCTATTAGACTTTTCATAAAATCATTTAGGGTCTCCACACATTCTTTTTGTAAACAAATAATAGGTAATGCTGTCTTCCTCCCTTTGACTCACATCCCTTCCCTCAGCATTAAATAGATGACTCAACCTAAAACCTGACTCTGTGCTTTCTGCATAATTAAAATTTGCTTTCAGCATGCTTTCTAAATAGCTAGCATGAGGAGTACCAATTCATCTACTTCATTGATCGTCATCATGAGAATATCCTGGACATTCTTTTCTGACCACAGGACTGAAACTCATTACAGTCATCTACTTGCAAGGATCAACAAAGGCACAAAAATTGAGAAAATTAGTATAATCATCATAATATTATGTTAAAAGCAAATACTAACAAATGATAATTGTTTAAAACTTTAAATATATTATCTCATTTGATACACTCAATAACTATAAAGTAATTACTTTACAGGTGAATAAATGAAGCCCAGAGTGCTCAAGTAACTTTCTCCTGGGTATAAAACTAAAAAACACAAAAGTCATCATTGGATTCTCTGTCTCTCTTGGCTCCAAGTTGATTACTCTTTTTAGTAAAGTTCACTGAAGATTGTGCAACTTTCATTCAGTGGAATAAAGTTTTTAGTGAATTGTCAGTGCGGTTGATATTAATATTTTTGGACACTTGTTTGTGGCGTTTCTATTTCCCTTTCTTAGATCATAATGAATCAGCCTAAGAATGGACCATAGGCTCTCCAGCTTTAAGGAATCATGGATTTTATATAGTATAATTTCTTCATATTGAAGATGAGGAAAATAAATAACATTGAAAAGAGATAAATTACTTTTTCAAGCCTAGACAAATGGTAAGTATATTCAGTATTCAATCATAGATTTTTTCACTCCAAATACTCTGTACTTCACCCTCTGTCAAAAGGACTCTCCTTTCCTGACATACTTAGTTCATACTCCTTAGTAGCCAAATAATGAACATTTCATCTAAAATAAGAATTCGGGTCTCTAAGGAAGATATATGTTTGTAATTGAAATGCAAATTTAAAGATCTTCCCTGCCCCTAGGCCCTTTGATAAGCTTAAGAGACTCTGAGAACCTTCCTTGATTTGAAAATATACTCTGCCCCCTGATAGGCTGAATGTGGTCACATGGAGCCTGTGGCAGGAGTCTTGGTTTTCAGGAATGCCTATACCTTGATTCTGTGTGATTGGGCAGTGGGTAAAGAGGGTGGTTACATTCTCTGACCAGGAGAAGGCTATATAATTCCTGATGTGAGGCTTTGCTTTGGGGCTCACTTTGAGAAGTGTTGTGTGATTTGACCAGATGAGATTCTGGGCAAGTGTTGAGAGCACCCTGGCTTGGAAAACCCAGATGTTGATGCTTCCCTCTCTGGTAACTGTGATTTGGTATGGATATAATGGTTGGACAGTTTGAAAGCCTATCTGCTTGATCTGTTTCTCTGTCTTATAACTTTTGTCTGTATACTCTGAAGTTCGGGGTGCTGACCTTTTTCGCCTGAACTAGGTAAACAATATATGTTTGATTGATTAAAGTAAGATTGTTAACCCATTTTGAGTTGCTTTCCTTTAGCAAAGCAAATCTAAGAACCTGTGTTGGCAGCCACACTGGGGATGCTGGGGTGCTTGCTGCTACAATGTTTGAGTTCAATAGTGGCTTTATTTAGGCAAGAATGCCATGTTGATTGGAAGGGATAATGATGTAAAAATGATTGTAATTACTTATACTGCAAAATTTCAGATTCATATTATATTCTTTCTGTGCTATCACAGACCCAATCATATATAAACTCTGACTTTCTGGTTGTGGATCTGTTTGCAATTTTATTCCTCTACAGAAAGTACTGGGGACCAGTACCTTAACCAGTCAGATATATCTATCAAGTCTGGTCATCTCTGTCCCAAGATATTGAATAGTTCTTTCCAAATGGGTATGAAGACTCAATGCACTTCCAAGTTACCTCATTCCACATAGACTGGAGGGCAACTGCCTCTTAATAATGCATTATTCTTCCCTTTTTCCATATTCCCACAAATCAAGTCTTATCTTTTTAATTAACTTGGTTTCCAATGATCTGCCCCCCAAAAAATTCTTGTTCACCCACAATAGGCAATGCTGCCTCATTCTCTGACTCATATGACTTTGTTCAGTATCACTCAAACTAATACTAACTCACTGTCCTCTATACATTAAAATTTTGCCCTTCAAACACTATGCAAGACATATCTATTCCAATTGCTATTATCATCAGGAGAGGAGCATCCTGATCCTTTTTTTTTATAGCCTAGAGGGTAAACAAACATTAGGGTCAGCTGCTTGGAAAACCTGCTTTGACTCAGGTGCACAGATGTTACCTCTTCAAAGTGAGCCAGAGATATATACTGGGAGGTAGATTTTCATGTTTTTCTTTTCTTCCCAGAAAAACCCTTGGGCCAGTAGCCTGTTAGAAGCTGACAGCATAACAAAGACCATCAAATATATTTTAAAATGTATACAAAGGTCAAAAGACCAATATTATTTCAATTTCATATTCCTTTCTTCTATATACATAATGCAAACATTTTCCCTTGAGCCTTGTTTGCATGTAATAACATTTTAAAAATATTTTATTAGCAATTATTCCATCATTTGGGAATGGAAATTAGAATACCAAAACTTTTAATGAAGATACTCAACAACATCTGGGTACATTTTCCAGATGTAGGAATGGAAATTCTAAGGCAGAGTGTCTTCCAAGGACACACAGTGACTCATGATAAAAAACCAAACCAGAATTTAGTGGAATTTCTGAATGGCATGGCCCTGCATACAGGATGGATTCATGAGAAGAAAAGTCTTTGTAAATACTTTCCAAGAACTTATAATTTGCCTACAATGAAAATGGAATCTAACTAGACAGAGTGTATACTATTATTTTGCAAAAGAAATACCTTGTTTCATTGTTATAATTGGGAGCTATCTTAAGAATTTATTTTGGAATCATTTCAGAACCAAGGCAACCCATTCTGCCAGGTCTATATTTATTTTCAGAGCTAACGTAAGTTTTCATTTAAATGAATACTGACAAGGTAAACCCTTATCTGCCATAAACAATAGAGCATTTCTTAAATCTTGAGGCTCATCTGAAGATTTTTGTTTAATTTTTTCAAAAAATGTCATTTCTAACATTGAGCTCAAGTTGTATACCGAATAGTATTTATACCAGGTCCTATCTTGTTAAATTGATGGGACTTTATCATTTCTTCCCTTTATTTTTATGAAAATATTTGATTCTGTTAATTTTTTAGCTGAAATCCATACATTTGTCTAGGTTTTTACATGTAATTTGTAATTCATAGTGTCTCAGTGATTTTAATATTGTGGAAATTTTTAGAAATTTACCATACATTGTTTTTGGAAGAGAAAGTGTCTAGTAACTCTGGGACCTTCTAGCAACATTATTATTCACTGAGCAGTAGGATTTGCTATAAAGAGGATCTATCTTTGAGTCAAACAAGGAGGTTTAGCTAGTAATGAGCTAGAAGTTAACTGTTAAAAGACCTCTAAAGTCTTCCCATATCCTGGACTCTGAGAATAGTGTTACAGACAGGATTCAGTGTATAAATACAAAAATCTTTCAGTGTCTCCACTTCTGCTAAATCAAAGGAATTCTGGACTTTTCAAAGTTAGAATTTGACATTTGTTCACTACTTTTTAAATGTAAGTAATTTAGTAATACTTTTTGGTATGTGAAAAATGTTCACATTATTCATGCAGATTATGTTTATCTAACTATAGAATGGGTAGGAACAAAGGTTTAAAGATAGTAAGAAATTTCAAGGAATTTAAACTTTCAAGGATTCTTTATCAATTAAAAATCTAAGGCATAAAATGGTGTAAATGAGAGGATTGGGAGTCTAGAATAAATTATTCATTTCTTCTTTGACACCACACAGATTTAGCTCATTTAGAGTCTCTGTCTACCTCCTTTCATATTAAATGTACATTATTGTGAACACAGACTCAATTCCCAATAGTTTGTGCTTTATTGAAAAGTTAGGGCCATTGGATGAATTCAAAGATTTGGACAAGCTAACAGATGAGGATGATAACATTCACATTGGCATTCTGGACTGATTGATGGAGGTAGGGAAAAAAAATGCTCCAGGAAAGTAAAGAATGAACAAAAGTCTGAGCAAGACGGGACTCTGGAAATCATGTAATTCAGGTCCTTTGCTAAACAATGGAAAAGAGATTGAGGCAAAACCTGATTTAGGATTTTAATCAGTCAGTCGATAAACATTGTTCCAATCAATCAGTAACATTTATTAAGCATGTACTATATGCCAGACCCTTGGCTAGGTACTGGGATACCAAAAGAGGCAAAAGGTATCTCCAAGCCTCAAGGAGATGACTAGGAGTACTGGAAAGGTAGGAGGAAGCTAACTTATAAAAGGTTTTGAATGCCAGAGCATTTCTGTTTTGTTTCAAGAGGCAACAGGGAACCATTGGAGTTTATTGAATGGGAATGTGTGCATATATGTGACATGAGCAGATATACAATTTTAGGAGTATCACTTTGTTGGTTTAATGGAAGATGGAATAGAGTGGAGAGACTGGAGTCTGTCAGAACTACCAAGAGGCTATTGCAGGAGTCCAGGGCTGAGGTAATGAAGGACTGCACTAGAGTAATTGCAGCATCAGAGGAGAGAAGGGGAGTATTCAAGAGATAATGCAAAGATGAAATCAACAGATCTTAGCAACGTATTGAAGATGGGAAGTAAGAGTCCAGGATGATGCCAGAATGCAAGCCTGAAGTACTGGGAGGATGGTGTTGCCTTCTACAGTAATAGGGAAGATGGGGATGGGGTACTATTTAGGTGAAAAGATAATGGGTTCCATTTTAGACATATTAAGTTTAATAGGTTGACTAGACATCCAACTTGAAAAATCTGAAAAGCAATTGGAGATAAGAGATAGGAGATTAACAGAGAGTTTGGGGCAGGATTGGCAGATCTGCTAATTATAATCAGAGATAGTAATTAGATGCATAGGAATTGAGATATCTAAGTGAAATAGTATAGAGGTAGAAGAAAAGAGGACCTAAGGAGAGAATCCTGAGGGATAGCTACACTTAGAGGGAATGATCTGGAAGACCATGTAGCAAAGGAGACTAGAAGGAGTGGTCAGATAACTAGGAAGGAGTGGTGTTCCAAAAACAACAAGAGAGAAAAGAACATTGAGGAGTATAGAGTGATCAATAACTTCAAAGGCTGTGAAGAAGTTAAGGAGGATGAGTTCTGTGAAAAAGTCAAAGGATTTGACAACATGGAGACTATTAGTGACTTTGAAGAGAACCATTTCAGTGAAATGATAAGATCAGAATGGGGATTGTAAGGGTCAAGAAAAGAGTAAGAGGAAAAAAAAAACATGGAGGCATCTATTTAATTGACTGTTTTGAGTTTAGCTACAAATGACAAAAGACATATAAGATGATAGGTATCAGGGGATGTAAGAATCAAGTGAGAGTTTTTCAGGATGATGAAGACCTGGTTATATTTATAAATAGTAGGGTATAAGCCAGGAGGAAGGGAGAGATTGAAAATAATTGATAGAGTGAGAATAGCAAAAGGCAAAATCTATTGGAGGAGACAATATTGAATGGTTTCACTTGAACAAATAGAGCTGTTAGTCTTGGTAAGGAAAAAGGTAACTTCATCATGTGATGTAGGGTAAAGAAAGAGATAAGGACAGAAGACATTTGAGTGATAGGATGTGAGGAAGAAGGGAAAAGAGGGAACTCACAGTGAATGTCCTCACATATTTTTCTACAAAATATAAGGGCAAGTTTATAATCTGAGAGAGTAAGTGGGGAGAGAGGTATGGGAGACTTAAGGAGAAATGAAAAGGCTTTGAATATCTGCTGTGGAAAGTCAGGTAGTAAGCAGGTTTGTCTAGCAGCAGTGAGGATCTACTTGAAATATAAATTTCTAGTGAACCCATTTTTAGTATTTGCAGGATCTCCTCCATCTTTCTTTAGCAGCATATATGTAAAAGCAAAAAAAAAAAAGTGAATGATGGGAATGAGATAAGGCTGATGCCTGGCTGAGGATAATCAGTAATATGATAAACCTATTATTTGCTAGGCAGTGTGCTAAGCCTTATGAAGAGAGAAAGGCAAAATACAGTCTTAGTTCTCAATGAGCTCACAGTCAGAACCATGTAAACAATTAGGTATATGGGGTAGTTGGTGGTGGAATGAATAGAGCACCAGTGCTGAAGTCAAGAGTACCCGATTTCAAATCTGACCTCAAACATTTGACACTTAACTAGCGATGTGACCTTGAGCAAGTCACTTAACCCCAATTGCCTTGTGTTCCCCCCGCCACAAAAAAACAGGTATAAAACGCATAATAATTAATAATAATAACAATAAGTATTTAAGTAGAACATTCATGTTAACAAAACACATTACATATTTTATTTAATTTTATCTTCACAACACTGATAAGCGCTGTAATTATCCCTATTTTATATGTAAGTAAACTGAGACAGTGAGAGTTTAGGGAAACAAAGGCTCTAGGGAAACAAAAGACATTATGTAGAATAAAGTCACAGGATTTATCAGCAACTTATATTCCAGCTCTGAGAATGACAAAGATAAAAATGAGGGACCAGGCAATTCTGAATTTTGAGGAGAGGTAAGATAATAGTACAAGAAAGACTAAGGCATAGTAAAAAGTTTGGACTAGACTGTATTGAACTCGAGTTGAAAACAAGTCGTTCACTGGTTTCCTACAGATAGGAGTAAATTGCTCCTGGGAAATAGAATAGGACAGAGTGATTGCTTCAGACACTCTCTGTTTTGAGATATTAATTAAACCATGAGAGAGATAAAATCCCAGTGGCACTTACTGTTATTTGGCTTGGACATAAACACACTTCCTCATATTCACTGCCCAGTCAAGGGCAGTACAACTGATTATCTCTCAATATGTGATTTTCCATACCCTACAAGTTAACATTCTCTTTCTTCTTCTACCTTTCCATAATTGACTAAATTTTAAAAAGAAAAAAGTAGTTCACCAAAACATATTCCCACATTGAAAATGTCTAAAATGAATGTCTCCTTATTAGTTTTTAGTACTATGATAAATGGTTAGTGGTGATGATAGGCATCCTTGCTTTCCCATGACCTTGTTGAAAAGCCCTCTGAATTTAATCTGTTATATTCAATATTTTCTCTTGTTATCATTTACTACATTAAGGAAAGGACAATTTATCCCTATAACTCCTAAATTTTTAAAAATACATTATTCTCTTTAAAATGTATATGTTATTAGGTACAATCTAGATAATGGACAATTTACTGAATTAAAAAAAAAATCCTAAGTTTATAACATACTTAGAGAATGTGTAAGTGAGAAATACATCCATGAAGGAACACGAGAGAATTTGTGTCCATGTATCCAATATATCCATGAAAGAATTTATAACTGATGGAGAAAAGAAAGACATTTCATCAAAAATCCAAGTGGAGACAGTTCTCTTTCTTTTACTACTTCTTTTGGGCTATTTCTTTAGAGCATAAATAATTATAATAAAAAACTATAGGCCTTCAAAGACATAATCTAAGAGAATTATATAAAAATACATCTAGTTCAACTTCATTTTATAACAAAGGAAAATGAAACTCAAAGATATTAAATGACAAGACAAAGTTCAGTCTATTGATAATGAATTACTGCCTATATAAGTGGGCTGTCTCAGAAACAATTGCAGTCTGTCTTAGGGACTATACTGAAAGCTTTACTAGTATGGTGGAAATTTCCAGACTTTATAGACTCTTCAAGAATCCAATAAATACCTTGGGGAATTATATACAGGAGTTTCCATGTATCCAAAAACTTCTTAGCAACTTCTGTGTATTCTCCTCCTTTGTGATCCCAATTTGAGCTGCACTAAGACCTCTCCTACATGGTAATTCTCCAAGTCCTTGAAGACAGCTATAATTCTCTCCACTACCCTCTCTCCACCATGTTTTCTCTTTTCCAGCCTAAAAATGCTTAGTTCTTTCAAATAATTGTCATAGAGTATGTTTCCTTCTCCTTACAATCCATGTTACCCTTCTCATGAGAACTTTCCCTTTATCAGTGTGTGATAAAATGTGGTGACCATCATATGCTACCCAAGCTGGGAACATTACTGGATCAGAGTTCAGCAATTAATAATCTTAATAGTGCTTCTGAGTAAACAAGAACATCACTGAATAAAAAACTTCAGATGGGGTCTGAGTATAGTTGAATATTTCAGACCTATCATTTTCCTTGTTCTAGATTCTATGTTGTTATTTATCAACCCAGATAAATTTGCAGGGGGAAACTTTTATGGAAACTATTTTACCAATCTCTCATTGTTTTTCAATTGTTTCAGTTGTGCCTCTTTGTGACCCTAGTTGCTTTGTTTTGTTTTATTATTTTTTAGCAGAAATACTAGAGTGGTTTGTCATTTCCTTCCAGTTCATTTTATAAATGAGGAAAGTGAGGTAATTAGGGTTAAATGAGTGGTCCAGAAAAACACAGCTAGCTAGTGACTGAGATCAGATTTGTACTCACATCTTCCTGACTCCAGGAACAGAGCTCTATCCACTGTGTCACATAGCTACCAACTCCTAACACTTCTTGAGAGGGACAAACATTGCATTTGTTTAAAATGCAATGTGAAATTTAGTTAGCTGATTTAAGAAACCTAATAATGTAATTTCTCCTAACTCACCCAAGATACAATAACTGCTTAGAAGTAGGGAGAATGAAGAAACAGGAAAAGGGATTTTTTAAACAATGGAGAGGAAATGGAGCTTCTAACTATTCACTTATTAGTAAGAAGCCTAGAATCATCACTGTTTTAGAGTTATATAATCAATAATCATAATAATGTCCTTGAGTCAAAAAAGAATAATTTATATTATGTCCTTCATACCATGATATAGTGCTGATACATTTAGTATATATGCACACAGAAACACATATATACCACGTGTATATATTATATATGTACATTTATATACATATGTATGTGTATATGTGTGCATGTATGTAAAATTTTAGAAAGAGATCACTTGTTTTGATTCAGCAAGGCATACCATTTGGAAATGTGTTTTTAATAAGATTAGTACTTGCATTTTAATGAATCTATGATCTCATTGATTAAGAGATTCCCTTTCATAGTGCCAAAAACTATGCAGTTATGGCTTAGTAACCTCTTTTCCACATCTTCTGATACCTCTAGAGGAAATGTATCAATATTCTCAACACCTTCCTCTAAGAGTCTTCTAACATTTTATGTGTTTCAGTAAAACACTTAGTCTGCCTATCAATTACATCTTGTCCTTTGAGATGCAAAGTATTTGAATTCAGAGACCCTGGCTTTGCATTTCTTTGTAACTGCAAGGCCTAGGGGTGTTCTTGGAAAATAGTACTTAATACATGCTTATAGAATGACTGCCTAACTAGTTTTAATTTTAAGACCTAGTTTTCCAATATAAATGGTAAAGTACTTCTGTCTACTCATGCTGGCCTTGCATTTCTCAATGACTTCTTGTGTCACCCACAATTACAGTTCTTTGGAGGTCAAGACTTGCAACAATATAAAATTACTTGGAAAATTATCATATACTGTGAAAAGCAGAAATTGGAAAGAGCTTCTTATCCAAATAAGATAGTCTTCTTTCCATATTTCTGTACTCTATGTTTTGCAGATGGCATTTTGCTGATTGCACGAAGGAAACAGAATTACCAAGTAGAATACTAAACTGGTTTTTCAATGTCAAGTATAGTCACAGAAATATGATAATTAATATTTAATAGTAATAAATATTAATAATTAGTGATAATTCTTATGTATACCAAATTGTCTCTTCAATGTTAACTGAAGTCTATAAATGCTAATCTTAACAATCCGCATAGAGAGAGAAAAAAGAAAGAATTCCATTCCCATGCATTCTAGTGTTATACATCGGAAAGAGACTAGCTTTTGGAAAGAGAAGACCTAGATTCATATCTCAAATCTGGAGATACCTTTGTGTGTGACATTGGGCAAATTATTTACTCTCCCTAAGAGTCAACTATGGAGGATGTTAGAATACAGGGCCACTGAGGCCCATTTCACCTTTAGATCTATGGTCCTATGATCTTAAAATTGATTTGTATGAGAAATCAAATAAGTTACAGTAGTACCATATGTTGTATAGACATTGCAATGAGATTATGACAAGAGACCTATAATTATTTATGCTATAAAGAAATAATCAATATCTTCATGGTTCTTTCTAAAATTTAAAAAAAGCACCAAGTTTGGGTAATGCCAATTTATTTCCTTAGGAAAAAAAGGATTACGTGTATTTTATGGGTTGACTAATTTAGAAAATATCAGTATAAATTCAAGCCTCCATTATTCAGTATAGAGAATATAGGAATAGCACTTATAAAACCTAGCTTTGAATTCCAGCTTGCCTACATACTAATGAGTCTGAAAAATAATAAATATGAACTTATGGAAGTCATTTAACTTTCATTGACCTCAATTTTTTTATTCAGAGCTTTTCCATATTTGCTTTTGTATATCTATTTCTATCCTTAAACCAACTTCATGTCTTAGCTTTATTGAATTTCTTGGAAACTTTCTTTAATATAATTTTTTCATTCACATCTTCTCATTTATTTATGATATAATTCTACTCAAAATCTCCATGATTCTTCTTTGTTAGATTTGCTAAATGAATTTTTAGGCTGTAAAGTAAGCTGTTGTAGCCTTTAGCTTACACATATTACCATGTAGGAGTTCAGTTGTTTGTTAGGGTTGCTCCTACAATATTTTTGTTTCTTCATTATGTTCCTTGATTTACATGAATTTAAACACCTATGAAATCATTATATTCAACCTAATACTCAAAAATTTATTATTTACTTTGTGTCAGGTATTTTCAGGGACCTGGGGATATATGAAACAATTCCTATTTGCAAGAAGCTAACATACTAGTGGTTGAGATGGTTGTTCTTTATATATTCTGTATTCCATAACTTGTTGCAATAGGACAGAAGAGCTGTTTTAATTATGTCAGACTATGGGGAGGAGCCAAGATGGTAGAGTAAAAACAGGACCTCTGTGCATCTCCAGGTGCCACCACCATAGATGTAAAAAAAAAAAAAAGATTCTAAACAAATTTTAGAGCTACAGAACCCACAAAGTGACAGACAGAAACAAATCTCTGGCTAAAGGCAGTCTGGCAGGCCAACAGGGGTAGGACCCAAGCCCATTTCCACTTGAGTTTGCCAATTCTGGTCCTAGGATGGCCCTGAGCTGCAGCAGCCACAGAATACTTCAGGAGAGTGAATACTACCATCAGGTGCGGTGGTTTCCAGAATTCTCAACACATAAACAACAAAAAGAAAGTAAAAGGTCAGTTGAGAACTCTGTTGGAACAGGGTAGAGAAAAGCATGGTCTGGCCACTGCCCCTGGGTGAGAAGTGGTGGAGGCATGGTGGGTGCAGCTGCTGCCTGTAGCTGCATTCAGAGCTCCTGGCCTACAGATTGTAGTGGGGAGCAAGAGATCATTCAGACTCTTGCTTTAACCTGCTTGGATGTGGATTGCAGTCTTGGATGGTTGACCTGGGGTGTGAGGCCAGTGTGCTAGAATTTGTGGGGGCTTCAGAGAGCATGCCTTCCTTATAGCTCCAGCAGCTGCAAAAGCACAATGATTTGGGACACAGCTCTCTGCAATCTGGAAGCAGAGTTCTACCACTTCAAAGAGCTCAAAAAGTCAAGTAATTGTCTGGCAATGTGAGCAAGCAACAGAAGGACAAACAAAATACAGAATCTTTTTGGGGGGCAAAAATGATCAAGGCATGGAGTAGGAGGAAGATTACAAAGTCAGAACTCCTGCATCGAAAGCCTCCAAGAAAATATGAATTGATTACAGGCCATGGAAGAGCTCAAGAAGGACTTGGAAGGTAAGAGATATGTAGGAAAAATTAGGACGAGAAATGAGAATGATGCAAGAAAATCATGAAAAGTGAGGCAACAGCCTGCTAAAGGAGACCCAAAAATACACTGAAGAAAATAACACCTTAAAAAATAGACTAACTCAAATGGCAAAAGAGGCCCAAAAAGGCAGTGAGAAGAATGCCTTATAAAACCATATTTGCCACATGGAAAAGGAATTTCAAAAACTCACTGAAGAAAATAACTTCAAAATTAGATTGGAGCAATTGGAAGCTAATGGATTTCTGGGAAATCAAGATAATATAAAACACATCCAAACAAATGAAAACACAGATGGCAATGTGAAATACCTCAATGGAAAAACCACTGAGTTGGAAAATAGATCTAGGAAAGATCATTTATTAATTACTGGACTACATGAAAGCCATGATCAACAAAAGAGCCTAGACACCATCTATCAAAAAATTATCAAGCAAAATTGCTCTGCTATTCTAGAACCAGAGGGCAAAATAGAAATTGAAATAATTCACATATCACCTCTTGAAAAAGAACCCCAAAAGAAAACTCCTAGTAATATTATAGCCAAATTCCAGAGTTCCCAGATCTAGCAAAAATATTGCAAGCAGTCAGAAAGAAACAATTTGTGTATTGTGGAAATACAATCAGGATAACACAAGACCTAGCAGCTTCTACATTAAGGGACTGAAATGCTTGGAATATGATATTTCAGAGATCAAAGGAGCTAGAACTAAAACCAAGAATCACCTACTCAGCAAAACTGAGTATAATTACAGGGGAAAATATAGTCATTCGATGAAATAGAGGATTTTCAAGCATTCTTGATGAGAAAACCAGAGCTGAAAAGAAAATTTGACTTTCAAATACAAGAAGTAAGAGAAGCATGAGAAAATAAACAGGAAAAAGAAATCTTAAGGGACTTATAAAAGTTGAACTTTTTTACATTCCTACATGGAAAAAATGATAATTGTAATTCATATAACTTATCTTAGTATGAGGATAGTTGAAGGGAACATATATATATATATATATATATATATATATGTATATACATACACACACATGTAATATATATGTATTTATAGGAGGGTGTATGTGTATATAAATATATATGTGACTGTGGGTATATGTATGTTCATGTATACATAGATAGAGGGAACAGGATGAGTTGAATATGAAGGGATGATATCTAAAAAATAAAATTAAGAGGTGAGAGAGTAACTTATTGGGAGGGAAAAGGGAGAGACTAGGGTATATTATCTCATAAAAGAGGCAAGAGAAAAGTCTTATAATGGAGGGCAAGATCAGGAAGATGAAAGGGAATGGGACAACCTTATTCTCATTGAATTTAGTTTAAGGAGGGGAAAACAGAAAAAACTCAATTGGGTAACTTACCCTACAGAAAAATAGGGGGGTAGAATAAAAGGGGGGCTGATAGAAGAGAGGGCATATTAGGCGAGAGGATAGTTAGAAACAAACACTTTTGAAAAGGGACAAGGTCAAAGGAGAAAATAGGATAAGTAGTGGGCAGGATAGGATGAAGGGAATTATAGTTAATCTTTCAAAATATAACTACTATGGAAATGTTTTGAATAACTACAGATGTACAACCTATAGTGAATTGCTTATCTTTCCAGTAGGGGTTGGTGAGAGGGAAGAAGGGATAAAATCTAGAACTCAAGTTTTAAAAATAAATGTTTAAAAAAAAACTCTTTTTACATGCAACTGGGAAATAAGATATACAGGCACTGGGGTATAGAAATCCATGTTGCCCTACTAGAAAGTTGTGGTGGGGATGAGGGAGGATATAAGAGAGAACAGATTGGAGGGAGGGTTATTCAGTAGGCTTGCTATCTTGTAGTGGGGGTTGTTGTAAGTTGGTGTTATAGGAATGGGAATTTAAGATCTTCCCTGGCCCTTTGATAAGCTTAGATGCACCTGGAGTCTCTGGTGGGATGCTTGGTTTTCAGGAATGCTTTTTCATTGGGCAGTGGGTCAAGAGGGTTGTTACATTCTCTGAGCTAGGAGAAGGCTATATAAACCCTTGTGTAAAGCTTTGTTTTGGGGCTTACTTTGAGAAATGTGTGATTTGACCAGGTGAGACTCTGGCCAGCCATCAAGACCCCTGGCTTTGAAAACCCCAGATGTTGGGGCTTCCCTATCTAGTAAGTGTGACTAGGTATGAATGTAATGGTCAGACAATTGGAGGCCTGTCTGCTGAAACGTTTGTCTGTCTTCTTGTAACTTCTACTTGTAACCTGACTGTATATTCTGAAGTTTGGGTGCTGACATTTTCCCTGAAGTAGGTAAATTAAAGCAAGATTGTTAACCCATTTTGAGTTGCTTTTCTTTAGAAGAAGCAGATCTAAGAACGTGTATTGGCAGCCACCCTGGGTATGCTGGGGTGCTTGCTGGTACAGATGGAGAGAAAAATGTGTAACTCAAAATCTTGTGTAAGTGAATGTTGAAAACTAAAAATAAATAAACAAATTAGGAAAAAAATGTCGAACCATGTCTTCATTTTCAGTCTTTGTTTTAGTTTTTTTTAATTTTTTATCTTTGCTCTAACAAGTCAAATGCCTACACAGTGGTAGTTAATTTAATAATGACTCCCAAATTAATAGTCCTCTAGTTTCTTTTGAAATATTTTCATCATGTTACTTGGTATTTTCCACATCCAGGATTTTCCATTTCTTGAAGTAGTCATAATATATAGATGTGATGAGTTTATGATGTCCTATATGTTATACCTTTTCCACCTATAATACCTTTTCCTCTATAATACCTTATAGGTACATAATAAAACACACACACACATGTATGCAGGTATGTATATATGTGTATATATATATATATGTATATATATATACATATATATATATATATATATATATATATACACTCCTTTAATTGAAGCTACTTGAATATTGAAGTGTAGTATGATGTAATTTGAAATACCTTATCAATTTTTCATAAACTTTATTTCTTCATCTTCTATAACGGATATTAGTACATATACTGAAATTATTTACATTGCTTTTTTACACATTATATTGTGTATGGCATTTTGAGATTATCAAATTTCCTCATGAAATTATATTTCTCTTTGTCTTTAGGTTAAAGATACTCTGCTTGCTCCATTATTTGCCTTCTCCAGTCAGACTGGCTAAGATGACAAAACAGTATCTTTAACATGATAGAGATTTTGAGAGCTTAGAGTAAAGTGTTTTTGGAATCGAACATGTTAGTTTCTATGTATTAATTCTGAATCTGTTTCTTTGCAACTTCTATGCATTGCTCCTACTTCTACCTTCTGAGTTAAGTATGGCCATAACTTCTACTATGTGAGAGCATTTGTCACTTTCTTGTTTTGTCATCTTAGCCAATTTGACTGGAGAGATGTGGTATCTCAGAGTTGTTTTGATTTGCATTTCTCTAATCAATAGTGATTTAGAGCATTTCTTCATATGTTTATATATATATCTTTAATTTCTTTCAATGAAAACTGCCTGTTCATATCCTTTGACCATTTATCAATTGGGGAATGACTTGTATTCATATAGATTTGAATCAATTCTCTATAAATTTTAGAAATGAGTCCTTTATCAGAGACACAAGTTGTAAAAATTCTTTCCCAATTTCCCACCTCCTTCTTGATCTTGGTTGCATTGGCATTATTTGTACAGAAGCTTTTCAATTTGATGTAATCAAAATTATCCATTTTGTATTTTATAATGCCCTCTAATTCTTTTTTGATCCTAAAGTCTTCCCCTCTCCACAAATCTGTCAGGTAAAATATTCCTTGCTTTCCCAAATTGCTTACAGTATCATCCTTCACACCTAGATCATGCACCCATTTAGACTTGATTTTGGTATATGCTGTTAGATAATGGTCTATGCCCAGTTTCTACCATAATGTATTCCAGTTTTCCCAGCAGTTTTTGTCAAATAGTGAATTCTTATACCAAAAACTGGGGTCTTTGGGTTTATCGAATGATAGATTACATTCCATTGATCCACTACTCTACACATCTGCCAGTACCAAGCAGCTTTGATGACTGCTGCTGTATAATACAGATTAAGATCTGGCATAGCTAGTCCACCTTCCCTAGCATTTCTTTTCTTTTCTTTTCTTTTTTTTTTCTTCCTTTTTTTCTTTTTCTTTTTTTTGCCTTTTGGAGGGCAATTGGGGTTAAGTAACTTGCCCAAGGTCACATGGCTAGGTTTTTGTTCTGTGTGTGCGTTAAGTGTCTGAGTCCGGATACGAACTCAGGTCCTTCTGACTCCAGGGCCAACGCTCTACTCACTGCACAACCTAGCCACCCCCACATAGCATTTCTTTTCATTAATTCACTTGATATTCTAGACAGTTTGTTTTGACAAAGTTTGTTATTATTTTGTCTAACTATAAAAAGTATTTTTTTGGTAAATTGTTTGGTATGGCACTAAATATATAGTTTAGTTTGGGTAAAATTGTCATTTTTATTATATTAGCTCGACCCAGGCATGAGCAATTGATATTTTTCCAACTATTTAGATCTGATTTTATTTGTGTGAGAAGTGTTTTGTAGTTGTGATCATATAGATTCTGGGTTTGTTTTGGCAAGTAGATTCCCAAATATTTTATAATGTCTACAGTGACTTTAAATGGTATTTCTCTTTCTATCTCTTGCTGTCAAGTTTCATTTGAGATGTTCAGGAATGCTGAGGATTTATGTGGGTTTATTTTATATCCTGCGACTTTGCCAAATTTATTTATTGTCTCAAGTAGTTTTTCACTTGATTCTCTAGGATTCTCTAAGTATATTATCATATCATCTGCAAAGAGTGATAGCTTGGTCACTTCTTTGCCTAATTTGATTCCTTTGATTTCTTTTTCTTCTCTAATTGCTACTGCTAGTGTTTCTAGTACCCGATTGAATAAGAGGGGTGGTAGTGGACACCCTTGTTTCACTCCTGATCTTATTGGAAAGGCTTCTAGTTTATCTCCATTGCATATAATACTTGCTGATGGTTTTAAATAGATGCTAGCCACTATTTTAAGGAAGGCTCCATTTATTCCTATACTTTCTAGTGTTTTTAATAGGAATGGATGTTGTACTTTGTCAAAAGTCTTTTCTGCATCTATTGAGATGATCATGTGGTTCCTGCTAGTTTTATTGTTGATATGCTCAATTATACTGATGGTTTTCCTAATATTAAACTATCCTTGCATTCCTGAAATGAATCCTACCTGATCTGAGTGTGTTCTTTTGGCTAATATTTTATTTAGAATTTTTGCATCTAAATTCATGAGGGAAATTGGTCTAAATATTTTTTCTCTGTTTTATCTCTTCCTGATTTAGGAATCAGTACCATATTTGTGTCATAGAAAGAATTTGGTAGGACTCCTTCTTCACTAATTTTCCCAAATAGTTTATAGAGTATTGGAATCAAATGTTCTTTAAATGTTTGATAGAATTCACCAGTAAACCCATCTAGCCCTGGAGATTTTTTTCCTAGGGAGTACATTGATGGCTTGTTTGATTTCTGTTGCAGAGATGGGGCTATTTAGATAATTCACTTTTTCAGTTAATCTGGGCAACTTGTGATTTTGTAAATATACATCCATTTCACTAAGATTGTCATATTTATGTGATACAATTGGGAAAAAAATTTCCTCATTATTTTTTTCCTTTCCTCTTCATTGGAGGTAGATTCACCCTTTTTCTTTTTGATACTCATAATTTGGTTTTCTTCTTTCTTATTGACTAAGGGTCTGTCAATTTTGTTGATTTTTTTTTCATAAAACCAGCTCTTAGTTTTATTTATTAATTCAATAGTTTTCTTAATTTCAATTTTATTAATCTCAACCTGGTTTTCAATATTTCTAATTTAGTACTAAATTGGGGATTTTCAGTTTGTTCTTTTTCTAGCTTTTTCAATTGCATGTCCAGTTCATTGACCTCCCTTCTCTCTGCTTTAATTAAGTATGCATTCAGGGATATAAAACTTCCCCTGAGAACTGCCTTTAGTGCATCCCACAAATTTTGGTATGCTGTCTCATTATTATCATGCTCTTGAATGAATTTATTGATTGTTTCTATAATTTCTTCTTTGACCCATCCATTCTTTAGGATTAAATTGTGTAATTTCCAATTAGTTTTTAGTCTATCTTTCCATGGCCCTTTATTGCATATAATTTTATTGCATCATGATCTGAGAATGATGCATTTAATATTTATGCCTTTTTGCACTTGATTGTGAGGTTTTTATGCCCTAGTACATGGTCTATTTTTGAGTATGTACCATGCACTGCTGAGAAGAAACTAAATTCCTTTTTATCCCCATTCAGTTTTCTCCAGAGATCCATCATATCTAGTCTCTCTAAGGTTCTATTCACCTCCTTAATGCCTTTCTTAATTATTTTGAGGTTAGATTTATCAAGTTCAGAGAGGGGGAGATTAAGGTCCCCCACTAGTATAGTTTTGCTATCTATTTCTTCCTCTAATTCCTTTAAATTCTCCTCTAGGAATTTGGATTCTATACCACTTGGGGCATATATATTAAGTAGTGATATTGCTTCATTCTCGATGGTTCCTTTTAGTAGGATATAGTTTCCTTCCTTATCTCTTTTAATTAGATCTATTTTTGCTTTTGCTTTATCTGAGATAAGTATTGCTACCCCTGCTTTTTTTTACTTTAGCTGAGGCATAATAAATTTTACTCCAACCTTTTACCTTTACCCTGTGGGTATCCCTTTGTTTCAAATGTGTTTCTTGTAGACAGCATATAGTAGGATTATGGTTTTTAATCCATTCTTCTATCTGCCTCTGTTTTGTGGGAGAGTTCATCCCATTCACATTCACAGTAAGGATGACTATCTGTCTCTACCCGTCCATCCTATTCCCTCCCCTATTTTTGTTTTTTTTTTTCTTCCTTTTCCCTTCCCCTCCTTGAAGTTTTCCTTTTTGACTGACCCCTCCCTCAGTGTTCCCACCCAGTGACCCTGCTTGTTAACCTTCCCTCTCCCCTTATTACTGTTTCCCTCCCTTCTAATCCCCCCCTTTAATTGCCTCCTTTTCACCCCCCCTTATCCTGCCACTATCTATAGGACACAATAAGTTTTTATACTTGTCAGAGTAAATTACTCACCGTTTGATTCCAAACCAATGAGAGTAAATTTCAAACAGTGCTCCTCTCCTTCCATCCTTTTCCTCTATTTAATGAATTTATGTGTCTATTCCCATTAGAATCTTAAACTTCACTGATTAAGTTGATCCCTCTTTGAACCAGAACCAGTAAGAATAGTGTTTAAATGATGTTTCTCTCCCTCTTTCTTTTCCCTCTTCTATAGTGTGTTTTAATGCCTCTTCAGATGGCATATTTTACCTTTTGCTATCTCATCCTTTCCTTTTTTCCATTACAATCCCTTTGATCCCCTTAATAGATTTTTTTTAGACTTCAGGTAAGTGCATTCATACCCACACCCTCTATCTACGTATAACCCTTTTGAAGGTCATGATAATCATAAAGATTTTGAATATTGACAGTTATCAGCTCCACATATAGGGATGTGAACATTTTGCTCTTGTTGCATCCCAAGTAATGAGCATGTGTTTGTGGGTGTGGGTGTGTGCACTTATGCATGTGTGATTCTGTGTTTCCCTTGTTTGCCTTTTTATGTTTTTCTTGATTCTTGTAATTGGAGATCAAATTTTCCATTGAGCTCTGGCTTTGTCATCAGGAAAATCTGGAAGTCCCTTATTTCATTAAATGAAAATCTCCTTGCCTGAACAATTATGCTCAGTTTTGCTGGGTAGTTAATCCTTGGTTGTAGTCCTAGCTCTCTTGCCCTATGAAATATCAAATTCCAGTCCTTCTGCTCTTTTATTGTAGAAGCTGCTAGGTCCTGTGTCATCCTAACTAGTTCCTCGATATTTGAATTTTTTCTTTCTGGCTGCTTGTAGAATTTTTTCTTTAATCTTGCAATTCTGGAATTTGGCTACTTTATTTCTTGGAGTTCTGAGTTTCAGTTTGATTGTTTCTAATTTTTAGCGAATTATATTCTTCAGTTAGTTTTTGAAGTTCCTTTTTAGGGAAGTATTTTCTCCAGTTACTTCACTGAGACTTTTTTCCAAGTTGGTCACTGCCTCCCTGATTTGGTCTTTAAAATTTTTCTTAAGCTCCTCCAGGAATGCTATTTGGGATTGAGACCAGATCATGTTTCCTTCTGTGGTCTCAGGTGTGGGTAGAGAGTCTATATTGTCCTGTGTATTTAGTTGTTCTTGCCCTGCATAGTAGGCTCGAATAGATTTTCTTGCCTTCCCCTTCTCCTTCTCAGCTTCCTTCCTTCCCATTGTGACTTCCTGTTTCTTAGTTTCTCAGGCTATGAGTTTAGGGCCTGATCATTGACTTTGAATACCTCTGGGTGGCTAGTTTATGGCTAAGTCAGGCAAGTCAGTGAGGAATGTAGATGTGTAGGTGGGGGTGTGTCTGACCACTTCAGATTTAAGCCTCTATACCCCTGGGCTATAAGTAGGCTTTTGTTGGTGAGGTGAGGTGGGGCTTGTTGCAACCCCCCTCTCTTCTCTTCAGACTCCTGGCTGTCTCAGTTACACCCCTTCTTGGAGACTCAAAAGCCTGGGGCTATTTTCATTAACTTGAGATTTTAATCTGGGTGGGAGACTTACCTTTGGGTTTTCTGCTTCATCAAGGAGGGATGGGAGGATCTGAGCAGCTAGAATTTACTTTGCCATTCCAGCCCCTGTATTATACAGGCAGGCAGTTTCTAACCTTCCAGGATGGGGGCCCAATGCAGCTGGAGAAGCCTCTCTCTCCCCTAGGGGCCCGACTCTCCTACCTGGCTGTAATGACCCTTCCTGTCCCTTCCTGAGATGAAGGCAAGATGACTGAGATTCTTCCTGGATAAGTCTGCAGGCTGGGGCTTTTTCTCTCTCTGGTGTAGTCTGCTTGTCTGCTCTTAGGCCTGAGCTGTGCAGACCCCACATGCTCTGCACTCGTCCTGTCTGGACACACTGGGCAACCTCCTGGGCTGGACTCTGCCACGCTCTGTCTTCCAGTAGGCTCCCCTAAGAGTGTTTTTTGTTGTTGTTATGGTTGTTGTTATTTTTGTTTTGTTATTTTGTTTTTTTGGGTTTTTTAGCAAGACAAATTTTTTTCTCTAAAAATCTTCAACCATGGAAACTCCATAAAAAGAGACAGGAAGGGAAAGTGGCAGCATAGTAGGAGTGTGGGTAGAGGTATTCACTGGATTCTGGATTAGGGAGAGTAACGTAAAAACATGATACAAATGCTAGCAGAGAGATCACTTCCTGCCTTCTGGGAATCCAGAAGAATCATAGCAGCTATCTCAATTCCCCTGGAATCCAAAAAAAGGCTAGCAGAATCTTGGTGGTCCTGTTTTCCTGGTGGTTGGGGATGGCAAGGACAGAGCACATTAAATAACTTTGCACTTGACAAGGTTAGAATTTAGTACCACAACCAAAGAGGGTTCTAGCATTTCCTGAGAAATAACCTATCTCTTTTTGGTTTAAAGGAAAAGGTGCTGGAGCTCTTAGCTAGCATCTCTGTAGCTCCTTATACAAGGATGTCTGGAAGATTTTGCATCAGTAGTAGCAGGAAAAGACCAAAAAGGGATTGTAGTCATCTTCTTGGCTCAGTCATCCAAGGGGTTAAAAACAAAACAAAACTAAAACTAAAACTCTCAAGACTGACATGGGCCACCAGTAACTTCATCTTGAGAGGGAAGGAGAGGAAAGAGGACCTCCTTTACCTCAGAGAGTCATTTGTTGCCTCCCACCCCCCTTTCTGGATTCATACATAATTCTTGGTTGAGTATTCAGAAGGACCTTGGGAGCCTCCTTGGAGAGGGGCAGAAGCAGAGTGTTGGGCCACATGATGGCTTGTGCCCCTTGAGCCACCAGAGGGGCAAGTGCAGCACATTAATGACCCACCTAGTATAAAAAGGCTTGCAACTTCCCAGCCCACATAGAGTCTATGCCCCAGCTCCCTTTTCTGAGCATCAGTGACCAGGGGTTTGTAGAAATTCCTGATGATCCCATAGGCAGTCCAACACACAAGCATTAGGACCAGGACTCCTGAGATAAGGCAAATGACCCCTGAAGTCAGCACTAGCCAGGCTTTTGGTTCCTTGTCTTCTATACATGTAGTACACTTGGCCCCAGAAAGGTAAATCAGCAGGTCCACCAGGGCCAAAAAGTAGAACGATGACCATGAGGGCCCTAGATGCTTGGAAGTCATGAGGCAGAGCCAGCATGGAATCAGATATCTTGCATTGCATCTGGCCAGTGCTCTGGACCACATAAGCCATCCAGAGGCCTTCCCATACCACCCGGGCCACTACAATGTTATTGCCAATGAAGGCTGTGATCTTCCACATGGGCATGGCACAGGACACTAGTACTGATATCCAGGCCAGTACTGATAGGATGATAACCAGGATCTGAAGGCCAGCAGAAGCCATGGTTGGAAGCTTAGGGAAGATGTGCCTAGAAAATGAACCAGTGTAGCCAGAGATCAGGGTAGAGTGTCCTAACAGTTATTTTGATTTGCATTTCTCTAATTAATAATGATTTAGAGCATTTTTCATATAATTATAGATAGCTTTAATTTCTTCATCTGAAAACTGCCTGTTCATATCCTTTGACTATTTACCAATTGGAGAAAGACTTGTATTCTTATAAATTTAACTCAATTCTCTGCATATTTTAGAAATGGGGCCTTTATCATAGATACTGATTTTAACAACTCTTTCCCAGTTTTCTGCTTCACTCTAATCTTGGTTTCATTTGCTTTGTTCATGAAAAATCTTTTCAATTTAATGTAATCAAAATTATCCATTTTGCATATCATAATTTTCTCTGTCTATAGTTTCATCATAAATTCTTCTGTTCTCCATAAGTATGACAGACCAACTATTTCTTGCTCTACCAGTTTGCTTATAACATCAGCCATTATATCTAAATCACTTATTCATTTTATCTTTTTCTTAGGATATAGTGTAAGATATTGGTCTATGCCCAGTTTCTCTCATACCATTTTCTAGTTTTCTCAGCAGTATTTGTCAATTACTGAGTTCTTTCCCATAAGCTGCGGTCTTTTGTTTATCAAACAGTAGATTACTAACATTTCAAGTATCATATTGAATAGCAGTGGTGATAATGAACATCCTTCTTTCACCCCTGATCATACTGAAAATGCTTCACGCTTATCCCCATTGCATGTAATGCTTGCTGATGCTTTTAGGTAGATGCTCTTATCCTTTTTAAGAAGGCTCTATTTAGGTAAAAGGACCCATATGTACAACAATATTTATAGCAGCTCTCTTTGTGGTGGCCAAAATGGGAATTGAGGGGATACTCATCAATTGGAGAATGGCTAAACAATTTGTAGTATATTTCTGCTTTAAGTATCAGTACCATATTTTTATTATCAAAAGGGTTTGGCAGGACTCCTCCTATATTCCCCAAAATTCTTTTTTTTCATTGAGCATTTATTTTTTTCTTATTAATTTTTTTATGAAACATTTAATCTTAAGACTTTGAATTTCAGATAAATTTCCTTCCTCCCTTGTCACCTATTCCCTCTGGGAAGATAAGTAATTCAGTATATGTTGTACATGATTAGCTATGCAAAACATTATCATAGTAGATATATTGTACAAGGCTGCTTATAATTCTCTCCCACTCATCCCACCCCCCACCTGGTCCATTCCCTACTTGATCCTGTCCCTCTTCTATAGTGGGTACTTCCAACCTCCCCTCTCCCCAAGGATGCCCTCCCATCCATCATCCCTCCTCTCATCCCCCTTAACCCTATTCTGCTGAAGGTTGAGATATCCCATTTAGTATGTATGTCATTCTCTCCCTGAAACAAATTCAATGAGAATGTGTTTCCGCCTTTTTGCCTTCCTATTCTTCCCCTCCCTTGCAACCACTTCCCCTTGCTTCTTCTACATGAGATAGTTTACCCTACCCTGTCTCTCCCCATCTCCTCTTGCCACTTTCCTCTCTCACCTCATACTTTAACCCCTTGAGTATCCTCCCTTCCCAACAAATTCAACCTATGCCCTCTATCCATATATAACTGTAACCATATACACACACATTCACATATGTATTCATATGACCATACACCTTTCTTCCATTATTTTCATAGTGAGAAAGATATCATCAGTCACAGTTATTGTTTTTCCATATAGGAATGTAAATAGTTCAACTTTGATAAGTTCCTTTTGATTTCTTTTCCCTGATTACCTTCTCAGGCATCTCTTGCTTCTTGTGTCTGGATGTCAAATTTTCTATTCAACTCTGCTTTTTTTCCTCAAGAATGCTTGAAAGTCCACTATTCCACTGAATGACCATATTTTCCCCTGAAACAAAATACTCAGTTTTGCTGGGTAGGTGACCCTTGGGTTCAGTCCCAGCTCTTTCGCCCTCTGGAATATCATATTCCATGCCCTTCAATCCCTCAGTGTAGAAACTGCCAGGTCCTGTGCTATCCTGATTGTGTATCCACATTATTGAAATTGTTTCTTCCTGGCTGCTTGTAGTATTTTCTCCCTGATCTGGGGATTCTGGAACCTGGCTATAATATTTCTGGGAGTTTTCTTTTTGGGATCTTTTTCAGGAGGTGATCAGTGGATTCTTTCAACCTCTATTTTGCCCTCTGGATATAAAACATCAGGGCAATTTTCCTTGAGAATTTCTTGAAGGGTGATTTCTAGGTTCTTTCTTTGATCATGGCTTCCAGGTAGTCCAATAATTTTTAAATTGTCTCTCCTGTATCTATTTTCCAGGTCAGTGGTTTTTCCCATGAGATATTTCACATTGCCTTCTAATCTTTCATTTGTTTGGATCTGCTTAACAGCATCTTGATTTCTCATACAGTCATTAGCTTCCATTTGCTCCAGTCTAACTCTGAAGGAATGAATCTCCTCAGTGAACTTTTGAGATTCTTTTTCCATCTGGCAAATTCGACTTTTTAAGGCATTCTTCTCCTCATTGCCCTTTTGGGCCTCCTTTGCCATTTGACCTAGTCTATTTTTTAAGGTGTTGTTTTCCTCAGTCAGGCTATTGACCCTCATTTCATACTTTTCCTGCATCCTTCTCATTTCTCTTTCCAATATTTCCTCCACTTCTCTTATTTGATTTTTAAAGTCCTTCTTAAGGTCCTCTGTGGCCTGCAACCCACTCATGTTTTCCCCTGGGGCTTTTGGAGCAGGACTTCTGACCTCACAGTCCTTTTCCTGATCTATGCCCCCAAAATATGAGTCTAGGGTTTCATTTTTCTCTTTAATTTGTTTCCTTTGCCTTGGCATGTTGCCACTTAATTACTTGACTTTTGGGTTTGTTGCCACACTGTGGCTGTGCTGCCAGACAGGAATTTTCATCCCAAATGTGTGGGGGACAACTTCCATTTCTGGGAGCTGGAAGCCCACCCATGACCTCCACCCCAGATCACAATCCAGATCCAGGCAGGTTAAAGCAAGAGCGATTACCCCCCAAGACTGATCGCTGAATCTCCCTACAATTTGCAGGCCAGAGCTGGAGCTGCCTCTGAAAGCTACAAAATGGTGTGTCTCCTCAGAGGCTTATGTCCCCCAGGAGAGGAAGCCGACGCATTCCCCAAATACTGGTCCCAAAATCCATAGGGCACTAACCTCTCATTTTGTCCTAGGCATGTCTATGTTGATAATTCTGGAATCACCACAGCTGCTGGTGTTCTGGGGTCTCTCCAGCCAGCTGCTGGCCCTGCCGCCCTGGGGCTAAAACCTAGGCTCATGTGGACCTGGGCTCAGATAGGCTCGGCTCGGCTTGGCTCTCCACACTCTGTGTGCTGCCGGCTCCCAGACCCCTGCACTGGTCCTTCCTGCAGAGCTGCTGGGCTGCATCAGAGGGAGGTTAGCTTCTCTGTGTTGTTCTGTGGGTGCTGGGGCTCCAGAAGTTGTTCAGAGTCCCCTTTTACATAGTTTGGAGGAAATCTGGGGGCAGAGTGGCTTGGATGAGCTGTTTCTACTCTGCCATCTTGGCTCTGCCCCCCTCCTTTTTTTTTTTACAATTTTTTAACTTATAAATAACCTTAAGTTATTCTTTTTTTCTGTGTATGTCTCTCAATCTTTCCTATTACCATAGTAATTCTTTTTGGCAGGTTTTTTATTGTTTTGTTTTCATACTTTTCTAGATTATTTCTTGACTTTGGATAATGTTAAACTCTGCCTGCTTAAAGGGTATAGAAGTGCAGATAATATCTACCTTGGATATCTGTCCTTTTATGTCTTACAACTGCTATTACAATTTAGTCTGTGGGCCTATGAGTTTTCAGTGATTCCAAAATGGTTTGGTCTAAGGAGAGTCTGTTCACCTTTCTTTTGATCTGTGTTCTACAAATTTCTGACCCAAGTTTAGGTTCTGTTGGCTTATGTGTTGTTAAGTTTCAGTAGATTGCTGCTAGACTCAGTTACTACTAGGCCTTTTGGGGAGTTAAGAATAATGAATTTGGGGCATCTAGGTGGCACAGTGAGTAGAGCATTGGCCCTGGAGTCAGAAGGACATGAGTTTATATTCCACCTCAGACACAACGCACACACAAACAAAATCCTAGCCGTGTGACTTTGGACAAGTTACTTAACCGCAATTGCCCTAAAAAAAGAGTAATTAATTCAAAATTATATTAATAATAATGTTATTATATTATTCAAAATAATAAGGCATTATTTTTTGTCTTACATTCTTGCAATTATACAATAAAATATTTGAAAAGTTACATCACCAGTGAAGTAAACATTTAGCTGCATACATGCAGACTGAGTTGAATCATATCTTCAGGACTGTAATTTTTGAATGGCTAAACTCCTGACTCTCCTTTGGTTTGGAACTCCTGACCCAGTTTTTCCATTGCTGGCTTACATGTTGGGCTAAGGCTCGAACTAAGTCCCTGTTCTGCTCCTGGGCTCAGAGCCACACACCTACATATCTTCAGTTTGTTATTTGTTCAGTACACAAGCAGGGCTGATGCTTACTCATGACTTCTCTTTGCTCTGGATATATGACCCAAAACTTGTTAATGGATTGTAGAATGGCCAGGTAGCATCCTTTTCTGCCCCCCCACCCCCACCCCCAGGGTTCTGGAAACCCCTGCAATCTTTCTTGCTCCTATACTTCCTGTATTGGTGAACTCTCAGCTCTGTTTGCATCCCTGGATCTTTAAAAGTTCATTGCTGTTGCCATGTCCTTCTGAATAGCTCCATTCTCCAATGTCTTTAGACCTCTATATCTGTCTTTCGAGGCTTCCCTTGGTTGGGAAAAATGACTCAGTGTTTTTATGGCTTTTCTGAATAGAATTTTGTCTGGTGCATTTTCTAGGTCATTGTGGAGGAGGTGTCCTGGGACAGCTTGTCAAAACTGCTTCCTCTCACTCCTACATATTGACTCCTCCTCAGATCATTAAATTAAATAGTCTGGGATCATAATTCTATCAAGACAATGCCCTTAATAAGAAAAAAATATGTTTTCTAGATTATAGATAAGAGGTAGTAAAAATGTGGACTGCTAGGACTTCTCAAGACACTTTAGAGAGTGTGTGAGTTCAAAAGTATTTTATAATAATAATAATAATAATAATAATAATAATAATAATATATTTGCCTCTTTCACATTTATTCTTGAAAGCATGGAATATTACAGGATTTAGATAACCACTTAAGTAAAGATTTGGCTTCAAAAAAACTAAATAAAGAGATAAATGAGATAAAATGGCCACTCTGAATTGTAATCCTGTCTCACAAATAGAGAAATCTATAAACACTCTTAGACTTTTTTTGTTTTACAGATATTCACCCAATATCAGCAACAACTATTCATCAAATAAGATCTTCATTTAAGTGAATAATTGATGACAAACATAAGTGACGCTGATTTTCTCAATTCATTGAATAACTTTTTGGAATCTTTAACTCATCCTGAAGCGAGTATGTCAGTATTTACATTGATGGTGCAAAAACAGCTTGGCATCTGTATTTCTTATTTTTTTTGTAAGCAATTGGGGTTAAGTAAGTTGCTCAAGGTTACATGGCCAATCATTATTTGTGTGTGGGTGCTCATTTTCTGAGGCCGGATCCAATCTCAGGTTGCCTCTGAGATTGAATCCAATCACCTAGTTGCCCCTGCACTTATATTTCTAAAAATGTAAAACAATGTCATTCTTTTCACTATTTTCTGTTTTGGAAAATAATTATCTTTTGATGAAAATATATTATTTATTTTAATGAGAGAGAATCATTTAAATTAATTATTGAATGATTATTTTAAAATATATTTTAATTTATTGTATGGAATATATTGAAAGAGACCACCACTTACATAAATCCAACTCTTTGGGGTCCTCAGTAATTTTTATTTGCAATTTTTCCTCTAATTCTCTTACTTGATTTTCAAAATCATTCTTGCACTCCTCCATGTCCTGTAACCAATTTATATTTTTTTCTTGGAAGCAAAGAGTTTTGACTTTGTTGTCTTCTTCTGGTTCTATGTTTTGATCTTCTTTGTCACCAAAGAATGATTTTATAGTCTGATTTCTCTTCCTCTGTTTGCTCATTTTTCAAGCCAATTATTTAACTTTTGATCTCTTTGCCATAGTAGAACTCTGTTTCCAGAGTGGAGTGTATTGTGTCCCAAATTTCTGGGGTTTTCCACAGCTGTTATCAGAGCTACTTCTAAGCCCCTTCCCCAGAACTGAGGAGGATTCCCTCTCCACAATCACCACAAAATCTGCCACACTAGTGTTCCTCCTCACCCATGTAAGGACCACCACATAAGATTGTCCTCCAGATTCAAGCAGGGCAAAGAAAAATAACCCTGCCTCAGCATGAGCAAAATGATTGCTGCAGTTGCCCAACAATCAGCTACTTGGTCCCCCCACCAACTGCGGTCCTGGAACTCTGGAAGCAGCCACATTGCTGCCATAGTCACCTCTACCTCTCCCACCCCGGGGTAGGGTCTCGACAACAGTCTTCTCTCACACCAGTCCAACAGAATTACCCCACTGACCTTTAAATTTCTCTTTGACATTTATGGGTTGAGACGTCTGGAAACCACCACAGCTGCAGGTGATTCAGTCCCCCTGAGGTCTGCTCTGGTTAATTGGTGCCATTGTTCTGTGCCGGCATGGCCAACATGGGACTGCACTCTGCTCCCAGCCAAGTGCCATAGACCCTCCTTTTCAACTTGACATGGTGCCATCAGCTGGAGATGCATTTTTCTCTGTCATTTTAAAAAGTTCCTGCTTTTACTCTGCTATCTTGGTTCTGCCACCCAGTCCTTGATAATTTTTAATAGGGTAATCTTGTCCTGAGGCCAAAAGTCTGAGAACCACTATTAAAAGTGATGGATTTTATCTTAATTTGCCTTACTTAAAAATATTGACAGAGTTGTGTAGTCACATCCTGATGGTATAATTTAACACAAAAAAGATAAAAGAAGGCCTGGCTTGGGGTCTTGGAAGGGGTAATTAGCTCCATCTTGGTTTTAACAGTCTAAAGTTTCTGTGCGTCAATTTATAATGAAATCCACAACCCAGGACAATACTATGGCCCCTGTCATAGAACTACATGTATGATGAAAGCATATCACCTAAAATAATTCTTTTTTTTCCTTCAAAACAACAGCAATAAGCCATATCACTGTATCATATATGCCAATGTTGTAATCATTAATGTTCGTGAATTATACAAAAACAGAGGCTAACTTATGAAAACATTACTAGACATTGCATGGAAGAGGACCTAAAAATTATTTTAAAATAGCCCTGGACTACCTACTAGTCCTTACAAATGACTAAACCTCTACTATCTATTCTTTTTTCTTGGTTTTCTCCCATCCCTGGAACATTGTTCCTTCCTGTATCTGCTTCCTGGCTTCCCTGGCTTATTTGAAGAGTCAATTAAAATCCTACATTCTTCAGCAATCATTTATCTGTTCCATTTAATACTAATTTCTTCTCTCTGAGAATTACACCCAGGTTTTATTTTCCCCCATTTCTTCCCATATAAAACCACTCTGGAAGCAGCCAAAACTTTCAAATGCCCAGAATGAGCTCTGAAAATATCATTTCAAAGAAAAGTATTAACCTTGGAAAGATATCTGTCTCCCATTTGTGCCTAAAACAGAGTCCAAATTTAACACAAAGTTTAATATCAAGAAATAGGGTGGGAAATCTGCAAACAAGAAGAAGAAGAAGAACATAACAATAAAAAGCTACTTTAGTGCCACACACAAATTCAAAAGAGAACAGTGAACTCAAAACAGCTAGAAGCAAAGTGTAATAGTTATAGAATTTAAAGATCCCCCTGTATTGGCTTGGTTTTCAGGTTGAGTGTTGAAACCCAGAACTTGTGAATCCCACTTTTGGGACGGACTTGTGGACATGAAGAGAGAGGGCTAAACTGGGAGGAGCTGGCACCATGGATTTAGAGAGAAGCCCAAACAGAGAGAGGCCAGAACAACTTTTGGAAACAGCATTATGGAAGGAGAGAGAGAGAGAGAGAGAGAGAGAGAGAGAGAGAGAGAGAGAGAGAGAGAGAGAGAGAGAGAGAGAGAGAGAGAGAGAGAGAGAGAAAGAAAGAGAGAGAATTGCTGAGGGTCAGTTTTGATGTTGTTTTGCCATATACATCTGCTGGTAAAGGACAGTGCTCTTGTTGCAGAGGTCCTGGAAACTTGCTGTTGGTTCAGAAACCCTAAAGAAGTATTTTCTTTATGTATGTTTACAGAAATCCTGGAAGAGTGTAGTGCTGATGTTTTCTGGGGTCCTGAGACTGTTCTGCAGGCAGAAAGTGAATTGATGAGGGCACCTGCAATGTATATTGTGGCTTAAGCTTTGTCTCCCCAGCAACAGAGATTGCTGAGAACTTGCCTCAGGTCAAGATGAAGAAAAGACCTCAACTTGGGTATTAAATGCTGAGATGATATCTTAACCTTCTTGTAGCTCAGGGGTAGATGGCTTTTGTACTCTCCACTGCCCCTTTTGAGTAGGTGCTTGCCATTAAGTGATGATAATTGTAATTCAGTTGGGATCCAGGGGTGAGAAACTTTTGACTTTTTGGGCTCTGTGACTGACCAAATGAATGTACTTTGTTTATGATTGGAAACTAATCTCCATTTGGGAAGAGAGACTTTGTGACTGACTAAATGAAAGCACTGCCCAGGGGTAGAATAGTACTTGGAAATTATTGAATTATATTTGGTGAATGCTGTATTTTGATTTTCTCTGTTCTGTGAATGTTTTGCTTTAATTTGTCACAGAATAAAATAAAAAGTTACTATTGGGGCGGCTAGGTGGCGCAGTGAGTAAGAGCGCTGGCCTCGGAGTTAGGATGACCCGAGATCAAATCCGGCCTCAGAAAATGAGCACCCACACACAAATAATGACTAGCCGTGTAACCTTGAGCAAGTTACTGAACCCCAATTGATTAAAAAAAAAGTTACTATGATGATATTCTGAAACTTGATAGTTGCCTCTGCTTGGCATCACACAAAGCCTTAGAGAAAAATGTGAATTGGACACAAACCCAACTACAATTCCTGAATAAAGATAAAAAATATTAAAATCAATAAGAATGGTGGGTGAAAATATGTAAAATAATGCGAGTTCAGGAAGAAAAATGTGAAAAGACAATATATTGATAAAAAAATTAAAAGACACAAAACTGCTTGAGTGAACAGCTTAAAAAAATAGTTGGTCAAATGGGAAAAGAGGAGCAAACTTCACTGACAAAAAAAGAGAAAAGTTAAAATGGAAAAGGTAGGACAAAAATTCAGTGAAGACAAAAAATTCCTAAAAACTTGGAACTGGGCAAGTGGAAGCTAATGATTCCATGATATAATAAGAAACAATGAAAATGAGTCAGAAGAAAAAGGAAATAGAATAAAATGTAAAGTATCTCACTGGAAGAAAAACTACTACTACTCTTGAAAAAGAAATACAGAGTCAAAATAAAGCAAGTGAATGGAGCAGAATCTATTTTGAAGCAGCTGATAAAAACGGGCAGGAGTGGAGAGGGGCAGAGCCAAGATGGCGGAGTAGGAACAGCTCTTCCAAGCCTCTCTGCCCCCAGATTCCCCACAAACTATGTAAAAAAGGACTGTGAACAACTTCTGGAGCCCCAGCACCCACAGAACGACACAGAGAAGCTAACCTCCCGCTGAGGACAGCCCAGCAGCCCTGCAGGAAGGACCAGCGCAGCGGTCTGGGAGGCGGCAACACGCAGAGCGCAGGAGCCGAGCCGAGCCGAGCCCAGGTCCGCGTGAGCCGAGGTTTTAGCTCCAGGGCGGCAGGGCCAGCAGCCAGCTGGAGGAACCCCAGAACACCAGGAGCTGTGGCAATTCCAGAATTATCAACATAGACATGCCTAGGACAAAGTAAGAGGTTAGTGTCCTATGGACTTTGGGACCTGTATTTGGGGAATGCGTCAGCTCCCTCCCTGGGGGCTAGAAGCCGCTGAGGAGACACGCCATTTTGTAGTTTTCATAGGCATTTCCGGCTCCCAGCCTACAAATCATGGGGAGATCCAGCGATCCGTCTTGGGGGGTAATTGCTCTTGCTTTAACCTCCCTGGATCTGGATTGTGATCTAGGGTGGAAGTTGTGGGTGGGTTTACAGCTTGCCAGAAACGGAAGTTGCCCCCCACACGTTCGGGACGAAAATTCCTCTATCTGGCCTTAAAGCCATAGTGTGGCAACAAGCCCAAAGTCAAGCAATTAAGTGGCAACATGCCAAGGCAAAGGAAACAGAAAAATGCAACCCTAGACTCCTATTTTGGGGGCATAGAGTGGGAAAAGGACTGTGAGGTCAGAAGTCGTGCTCCAAAAGCCCCAGGGGAAAACATGAGCGGGTTGCAGGCCATAGAGGACCTTAAGAAGGACTTAAAAATCAAATAAGAGAAGTGGAGGAAAAATTGGAAAGAGAAATGAGAAGGATGCAGGAAAAGTATGAAATGAGGGTCAACAGCCTGACTGAGGAAAACAACACCTTAAAAAATAGACTAGGTCAAATGGCAAAGGAGGCCCAAAAGGGCAATGAGGAGAAGAATGCCTTAAAAGTCGAATTTGCCAGATGGAAAAAGAATCTCAAAAGTTCACTGAGGAGATTCATTCCTTCAGAGTTAGACTGGAGCAAATGGAAGCTAATGACTTTATGAGAAATCAAGATGCTGTTAAGCAGATCCAAACAAATGAAAGATTAGAAGGCAATGTGAAATATCTCATGGGAAACCACTGACCTGGAAAATAGATCCAGGAGAGACAATTTAAAAATTATTGGACTACCTGAAAGCCATGATCAAGGAAAGAACCTAGAAATCACCCTTCAAGAAATTCTTAAGGAAAACTGCCCTGATGTTTTAGATCCAGAGGGCAAAATAGAGGTTGAAAGAATCCACCAATCACCTCCTGAAAAAGATCCCAAAAAGAAAACTCCCAGGAATATTATAGCCAGGTTCCAGAATCCCCAGATCAAGGAGAAAATACTCCAAGCAACCAGGAAGAAACAATTTCAATATTGTGGAAACACAATCAGAATAGCCCAGGACCTGGCAGCTTCTACACTGAGGGATCGAAGGCCATGGAATATGATATTCCAGAGGGCAAAAGAACTGGGAATGAACCCAAGGGTCACCTACCCAGCAAAACTGAGTATTTTGTTTCAGGGGAAAATATGGTCATTCAGTGGAATAGAGGACTTTCAAGCATTCTTGAGGAAAAACCAGAGTTGAATAGAAAATTTGACATCCAGACACAAGAAGGAAGAGATGCCTGAGAAGGTAATCAGGGAAAAGAAATCAAAAGGAACTTATCAAAGTTGAACTATTTACATTCCTATATGGAAAAAGCAATAACTGGGACTGATGATATCTTTCTCACTATGAAAATAATGGAAGAAGGGTGTGTGGTCATATGAATACATATGTGAATGTGTGTGTATATGGTTACAGTTATATGGAAAGAGGGCATAGGTTGAATTTGTTGGGAAGGGAGAATACTCAAGGGATGAAATTATGAGGTGAGAGAGGAAAGTGGCAAGAGGAGATGGGGAGAGACAGGGTAGGGTAAACTATCCCATGTAGAAGAAGCAAGGGGAAGTGCTTGCAAAGGAGGGGGAGAATAAGGAAGGCTAAAAAGACAAAACCACATTCCCATTGAATTTGGTTCAGGGAGAAAATGACATACATACTAAATGGGATATCTCAACCTGCAGCAGGATAGGGGAAGGGGGATGAGAGGAGGGATGATGGATGGGAGGGCATCCTTGGGGGGAGGGGAGGTTGGAAGTACCCACTATAGAAGAGGGACAGGATTATGTAGGGAATGGACCAGGTGGGGGTGGGATGAGTGGGAGGGAATTATAAGCAGCCTTGTACAATATATCTACTATGATAATGTGTTGCATAGCTAGACATGTACAACATATACTGAATTGCTTATCTCCCAAGAAGGAATGGGTGACAAGGGAGGAAGGAAATGGATCTGAAATTTGAGGTCATAACATTAAATGTTTCAAATATATATAAATATTATTAGTAATACTCTTTCGCTTGTAATAGGGAGATAAGATGTGCAGGCATGGGGACACAAAGATTTGCCTTCCTCTAATGGAAAAGTCGATGGGGGTATGGGAGAAGGTATGGGAGAGAGCAGATTGGAGGAAGTGATATCTTGTGGGACTACTATTCTGGGAGGTTGGGTAGGGGAATAATGGGGGGAAAATGATTGTAACTCAAAATCTGGTGGAAATGAATGATGTAAAACGGAAGTTAATAAAGCATTTGTTTAAAAAAAAAAAGGGCAGGAGTAGCAATCATGATCTCAGAAAAAACATAAGCAAAAATAGACCTAATTAAAAGTCACAAGTAGGCCCTGGAGTCAGAAGGACCTGAGTTCAGATCCAGCCTCAGACACTTAACACACACACAAAAAAAAACCTAGCAGTGTGACCTTTGCCAAGTTACTTAACCCCAATTGCCCTCCAAAAAGCAAAAAAAAAAAAAAAAAGAGTCACAAGTAGGAAAAATACATCTTCCTAAAAGGAGCTGTAGAAAATGAAGTGATGGGGGCAGAGCCAAGATGGTGGAAAGGAAGCAGCAACTTTTCTAAGCTCCTCCTTAAATTCCATCACTAAACTTTATTTTTTTATATTTAATAGTCAATATTTATTTTGATTAATAATTTACAAAAATCTGACTGATTTAATTTATGTAAGGAGAACTAATTTATTAAACATTTTACAGGGTTTTTGTCCCACAATATAACACAACAAGATCCTGACAGTAGTAAAATAATACTTGGCACAGTTATAAATAAACAAAATATAAAACCAAAATATCCATAGCTAAGATGTAGTGATGCAGTATTGTGAACGTTAGTATTTCAAATTAACTTGAGTGGTCACAAGAACATAAAAATTTTCAAAGAAATGATACACATTCAGGGCTGAGACTGACTAAATTCCTACTTACTTAAAATATGTCCAATGCAGCTGATCTGAACTATTCTTGGTTGGATCAACTTCACATAAAATTTTTGAAGTGGGTTCCCTACAAATAAGGCCCCTAAAATAATCATATGGATGGTACACTGCTGCATAGTTGGCTCTTGGCCTTTTGACCATTTCAGGATTAGAGATCTCACTTTACTGTGAGATGAAAGATAAATATAAGCATTTGCCCTAAATCCTGAATATTTTTCTAAGTACTTGTGAATTCAATGGACATTTCTATTATTCTGAAAGACAAGCTCATTTAGTCTTTTTATGTTTTTAAACATATAGAAAGAATATTGTACCACAGAGAAAGACCATGGTAACAATACTCATCCAAATTTGGTCAAACCACTTACATTTATACATTGTTTCTCAACCATTGATAAAAATGTAAAAATTGCAATTGAGTTGTTATGTGAATTGACTCAGAATATAAAAAGTTAAAATAATAAATTCTAGCATTTTATAAATAACTTTAGAATTAAAAAAATTATGTGAGGTTTTCCCCCAATGAATAATTAAAAATAGCAGAGACATTTTTAAAATTCACCAGTTGTTTGACCTTCTATGACAAAATGGCTCTGTTGCCACCCCTCTACACAGCTCTTCCCTTTCTAAAAATAAAATATAGATGTGAATTTTCCAATACTAAAATGTCACTAAACTTTAAAAATCAAATCTGAATGGATTTTAGAGTGACAGAGCCCATTGGGAGATGACACATGGCAGATTTCCAGCCCAAGAAAGTGCCCACCTAAGTCTAGGCAGGGAGAGTGCGGAGCATGCAGGGGCTGTACCAGCATGGACCTGACAGTAGATGACAGTGGAGTGAGAAGGAGCCCCAGCCAGGAGACTCATGCACCCCAAGGGCAATTTGCAGCCATCTCACCATAGGACAAATGATCAGTCAGAGCTGGGTAAGAGGAAGTGCAGGGCACAAATCAGGGACAGCAGCTTCTCCTGGGGCTACCAGTCCAGAACCTGGATGTTTAAAAATCACCTACCTGATTTTCCAGGAGGGAAGATGGCAGAGTAAAACCTAGGTGCTCTAATTCCCCCTCCCTGACCCATAAAACACAGAGATAAATATCCCTCCAGAGTAAAATCCTTAATTAGTGGAAATTGCCTCAGGCTTGGGAGACCTAGAAAGGTGTACCTGAAGTAGTAGGAGTCTGAAGTGAAGGACAGGAGGTGTCCCAAGAAGCCCCACCTCAGCATACCTTCAGGAACTCCCAAAGCCCAGGGGGGTGGAGCCAGAAAGTGCTAACAACACAAGCCCAGGTGTGCCTTAGCACCACAAGGGGAATCTGCAGACACCAGCACTGCTGGACATCAGTTGCTAAGCCTTCCTGAGCTGTAGCCCAGAGGCACAGAGGTGGAAACCTGAAGTGGTCAGAATACCCCTCCCCCACAGGTTACTCTGTGAGCCTCAGGGTTACTCAGGGGAAACACTGAGAGTCCTGGCCTTGGCCTCAGTCTAAATACCAGGAGGCTACAGAACACAAAGTTAACAACCAAACCCCTACCTCCCAGCCTGAGTAGTGCAGTACATCTGTATCCCAGAAGTAGACATCCTCTCTAAAAATTCAGGACATAGGCAATAACAACAGGCAAGAAGGGATCTGTCAAATCAAGAATGATGCTATCCTATTATAGTGATCAACAACAACCAAATTCAGAGGACAACATTGAGTCTATATTCACACCTGAGACCACAAAAAGAAATATGAACTGGTCTCAAGCTCAGAAAGCATTCTTGGAGGAGCGCAAGAAAGATTTTGAAACCGAATTAGAGAGAAAGAAGGTAAATTTACATCTACAATGAACAAATTGGGGAAAAAAATCTTATTGAAGAAAACAAAACCTTAAAAAGTAAAATATGTGAGAAGGGACAGGAGGTTCAAAATCTAACTGGAGCGAATGCCTCCCTAAAAAGGAGCTTCAAAAACTAACCAAGGAAAATATTTCACTAAAAATTAGAACAAGTCAAATCAAAGCTAAGGACTCAAAACAAGAAGATTGAAAAATTAGAAGAAAGTGTAAAAAACCTCACTGGAAAAACAACTGACCTGCACAACAGATCCAGGAGAGATAACCTAAGAATTATTGGTCTACTGGAAAGCCTTGATGAAAAAACCATTCTGGAAAGCAATCTGGGACTATGCCCAAAGGGCTATAAATAATTTCATACCCTTTGACACAGCAATAACACTTCTAGGGATGTATCCCAAAGAGATCATAGAAGTGGGAGGAATACCCATACATACAGAAATATTTTTGCAGCTCTTTTTGTAGTGGCAAAGAATTGGAAATTAAGGGGATACCCATCAATTGGGGAACTGCTAAACAAGTTGTGGTATATGAATGTAAAAGAATACTATTGTTCTATAAGAAATGAGGATCAGATGGAATTCATATTTACCTGGAGAGGCATATGTAAACTGATGCTGAGTGAGAAGAGCAGAACCAGGAGAAATCTGTACACAATTACAGACACAATGTTTGTGTGATGACATACCTTGATAGACTGGACTCTTCTCAGCAATGCAGGGTCATAAGTCAACTCCAAAAGACTCATGGTGGAGAGAGATTTTAAAAGCCAAGTTAGAGAGGTAGAAGATAAATTTAAATCTACAGCGATCAAATTGGAAAAAAAATCTCACTGAAGAAAACAAATCCTTAAGAAGTAAAATTGGTGAACTGGGATGGGAGATTCAAAATCGAATGGGAGATAACACCTCCCTAAACACGAAAAGTGAATATATGGAAAAGGAGCTTCAAAAACTAACAGAGGAAAATAATTTGCTAAAAATTAGAATCAGTCAAATTGAAGCTAAGGATTCCATGATACATCAAGAGTCAGTCAAACAAAACATAAAGATTGAAAAATGAGAAGAAAGTGTAAAGGATCTCACTGGAAAAGCAACTGACCTGGAGAACAGATCCAGGAGAGATAATGTAAGAATTATTGTTCTATCAGAAAGCCATGATGACAAAAAGCAGCCTGGACAACATCTTCCAAGAGATTGTCAAAGAAAATTGCCCTGAGGTCCTAGAATCAGAGTGTAAAATAGTGATCAAAAGAATTCACTGCACTCCTTCTGAAAGAGATCCCAAATTGAAAACTCCCAGAAATGTAGTAGCCAAATTCCAGAATTACAAACTCAAGGAGAAAATACTGCAAGCAGCCAAAAAGAAGAAATTAAAATATCGTGGAACTACAGTCAGGATTACACAGGACCTAGTAGCTTCTACATTAAAAGATCTGAGGGATGGGGGTTTGATGTTTCATAAAGTCAAACAACTAGGATTGCAACCAAAGATCAGCTACTGGGTAAAAGTGAGCATAATCTTTCATCAAGGGATGGTAATTTAATTAAATAAGGGACTTCCAGACTTTCCTGATAAAAAATCCAGAGCTCAATGGAAAATTTGCTCTCCAATTACAAGACTCAAGAAAGATATAAAAAGGTAAACAAGGAACCCCCCCCCACACACACACACACAAACATACATACATGCAAATAACTTGGTATTCAATAAAAGGAATCTGTTTACATCCCTATGTGAGAAGCAGATACCTGTCAATATTGAAATTTATATAATTATCACTACATTTAAAAAGGGTATACATAGAGGGAGTGGGTAAAAATGAACTATTTTTTTAAATTAAATTTTAGATTCATTTTAAGTTTACATCATTCATTTCCACAAGATTTTGAATCACAAATTTTCTCCCCATCTTTTCCCTATCCACACCCCAAAAACAGTGATCCCACTGTATACCCCATCCACCAATCTGCTCTCTCCTATATCTTCTCCCATCCCACCTCTGACTTTCCAGTAGGGCAAGATGGACCTCTATATATATTATTTCTCAGTTGCATGTAAAAATAAAAATAGTAATATTTTTAAACATTTTAAAATTTTGAATTAAGGGAGTAGAAACAGGAGTTTTGTGCAGCTCCCACTTCCACCTCCTCCAATTCCTGTAAAACCAAATGACTCTAAACAAACTTTGGAGCTACAAAACCCATAAAATGACAGAGAGAAGCTAACTTTCTGCTGAAGACAGCCCAGCAGGCCGGCAGGAAGGTGCTAGCACATCACTCTGGAAGATGAGACCATCCCCTTGTGAGCTGGAGGTTTTAGCCTCAGGGTAGACAAAACCAGCTGCTGGCTAGAGGGACTTCATATCACCAACAGCTGTGGTGGTTTTCAGAATTATCAAGCAGATGCTAAGGACAAAGTAAGGTGTCACTGCAGTTTGGATTTTGGGAAAAAAGAGTCCAGGAGTATGGTCCAGCCTTTGCCCCCAGGAGGGAGAAGTAGTTGAGCCAGCACCAGGTGGCTGCTTCAGAGCTCCTGGTCTGCGGATTGTAGGGGGATCATGTAACCAGTCTGAGGGGTAATCACTCTTGCTTTAACCTGCTTGGATTTGGATCACTGTCTAGGGTGGAGGTGCTGGTATTTGTGACCAGTTTGCCACAGCTTGGGGAGGCTTCAGAGAGGACAACCAACCAATAGCTCCAGCAGCCAAGAAAACCCCAATAATTCGGACAAAACTCCCTTTTCTGTTAGCAAAGTTCTATTGTGACAAAAAGCTCAAGAGTCAAGTAATTGAGTGGCAATATGAGCAAGCAAAGGAAGGAAAGCAATCACAGCCATCCAACTTTACACTCCTATTTTGGGGACAAAAAGGATCAAAGCATGGAATAGGAGGAAGACAGTGACGTCAGAAGTCCTACCCCAAAAGGTTCCAAGAAAAATATGAGTTGGTTAGAGGCCATAGAGGAGCTTGAGAAGGATTTTGAAAACTAAATACAAGAAGGGGAAGAAAAATTGGGGAGAGAAATGAGAATGATGCAAGAAAATGATGAAATGAGAGTAAACAACCTGACTGAAGAAAATAACACCTTAAAAAATAAACTAACTCAAATGGCAAAAGTGGCTCAAATAGGCAACGAGGAAAAGAATGCTTTAAAGAGCCAAATTTGCCAGAAGGAAAAATAATATCAAAATCTCACTGAAGAAAATCATTCCTTCAGAATTAGATTGGACCAAATTGAAACTAGTAACTTTATGAGAAATCAAGATACTATTAAACAGATTCAAACAAATGAGGAAAAATAGAAGGCAATGTAGAATATCTCAATGGGAAAAGCACTGACATGGAAAATAGACCAAGGAGAGATAATTTAAAAATTACTGGACTAGGAGTGGCTAGGTGGCACAGTGAGTAGATCATCAGCTCTGCAGGCACAAGTACCTGTTTTCTGATCCGACCTCAGACACTTAACGCACACACAAAATAAACCTAGCCTTATGACCTTGGGCAAGTTACTTAACCCCAATTGCCCTCCCAAAAGGCAAATAAAAAAAATTATTGGACTACCTGAAATTCATGACCAAAAAAAGAACCTCTAAATCATGCTTCAAGAAATTCTCAAGGAAATTTGCATGATGTTATAGAATCAGTGGCCACAATAGAAGTTGGAAGAATCCACTAATCCCCTCTTGAAAAAGATCCTACAAAAAAAAATCCTAGTAACATTATAGCCAGGTTACAAAGTTCCCTGATTAAGGAGAATATATTACAAGCAGTCAGGAAGAAACAATTTGAGTACTGTGGAAACACAATCAGGATTATGCAGGATATGGCAGCTTCTACACTGAGGGATTGAAGGGCTTGGAATATAATATTCCAGAAGTCAAAGGAGCTGGGATTAAAAATAAGAATCACCTACCCAGCAAAACTGAGTATCATGTTTAAGGGAAAAATATGGTCATTCAATGGAAGAGAGGACTTTCAACCATTCATGATGAAAAAACCAGAGTTGAATAGAAAATTTGCCATTCAGATACATGAAGCAAGAGAAGAATGAGAATGTAAACAGGGAAAAGAAATCATAAGGAACTTATCAAAGTTGAACTATTTATATTCCTACATGGAAAATGGTAATTATAACTTATGAAACTTTTCTCAGTATGAGAAGAGTTAAAGGGAATATAAATGTACATGTATACATACATACATACATACATACATACATACATATATATATATATATATGTCTACATAGGAGGGCATATGGATGAATGGATAAATATGTGAGTGGGAGTATATATGTGTGCAGGTATAAATAGACAGAGGGCATGTGACCAATTGAATAGGAAGGGATGATACTTAAAATGTGAAATTAAGAGATGAGAGAGAATTATAATTAGAGGAGATGGGGAGAGACAAAACGGGGTAAATTATCTGATATAGAAGAAGCAAGGGAAAATTGTTACAATGGAGGGGAAGAACAGGAAGACAAAAGGGAATGAGTTAAACTTACTCTCATTGAATTTGGCTTAGGTAGGGAATGACATATACAGTAAATAGGGTATCTCACCCCACAGGAGAGTAGGGGGGAAGGGGATGAGAAGGGGGATGATGGAAGGAGGGCAGGCTAGGGGCCCAGGAAGTTGAAAACACTCACTTTGAAAATGGACAGGAACAGAGTAGAGAATAGGTCAAATAGGGGGTGGGATAGGATGGAGGGAAATATAGTCAGTCTTTCATAATATATCCACTATGGAAATGTTTTGGGAATAGCTACACATATACAAACTACATTGAATTGCTTGTCTTCCCAATAAAGGTGGGCAATGAGGGAGGAAGGGAAAGTATCTGGAATTCAGTTTTAAAATCAAATGTATAATATATATATATATATATATATATATATATATATGTATATATATATATATAATAACAACAACAATAATTATTATTATTACTATTATTATTATTTTACATGAAACTGAGAAATAAGATATACAGGCACTGGGGAATAGAGATCCACCATGCCTTACTGGAAAGTTGGAGGGGGGATGAGGGAAAATACAGGAGAGAGCAGATTGGGGGAGGGGATATTCAGTTGGATGGCAGTTTTGCGGTGGTGGGTAGGGGAAAATGGGGAGAAAATTTGTAACTCAAAATCTTGTGGAAATGCATGATGTAAACTAAAAGTAAACATAAAATTTAATTTTAAAAAGGCAAGGAAATAGTAAAAATATAAATAAATAAAACTTTGATTTTCATATTTTTCCTTCCTCCCTTATCACCCACCCTTACTGGGAAGATAAGCAATTCAGTTTATGTTGCACATGTGTAGCTATGCAAAACATTTCCATTGTGGATATATTGTGAGAGACTGACTATATTTCCCTCCATTCTATCCTGCCTCCCACTTTTTCTATTCTTTATTTTGACCCTGTTCCTTTTCAAAAGTGTGTTCTTTTAACTACCTGCCCTGCCCTCCGTCGTTCCCCCTCTTGTCACTGTCCCCCTTACTCTCCTGTAGGGAGAGTTGCCCTACATAGGGTGTATGTCATTCCTTCCCTAACTCAAATTCAATGAGTGTAAGTTTGTACATATATGCATGCACATATATTGTTATAGTTATAGTTATAGTTATATTCCCTTCAACTATTCTCATCAGTTACAATTATCATTTTTCCATGTAGGAATGTAAATAGTTCAACTACAATAAGCTCCATATTATTTCTTTTCCCTGCTTACCTTCTCATGCTTCTCTTGTTTCTTGTATCTGGATGGCAAATTTTCGATTCATCTCTGGTTTTTTCATCCCAAATGCTTGTAAGTCCTCTATTCCACCAAATTTCCATATTTTCCCCTGAAACATAGTACTCACTTTTGCTGGGTAGGTAATTCTCGGTTTAATCCCAGTTCCTTTGACCTCCAAAACATATTCCAAGCTCTTCAATCCCTCATTGTAGAAGCTGCCAGGTCCTGTGTTAGCCTGTTTGTATTTCCACAATATTCAAATTGTTTCTTCCTGGCTGCTTGTAATATTTTATCCTGGATATGGGAACTCTGGAACCTGCCTATAATATTCCTAGGAATTTTCTTTTGGGGACCTTATCCAAGAGGTGATTGGTTGATTCTTTCAAGCTCTATTTTTCCCTCTGGTTCTAGAATACCAGGGCAATTTTCCTTGAGAATTTCTTTAAGGATGATTTCTAGGTTCTTTTTTTTTATCATGGCTTTCAGGTAGTCCAATAATTTTAAATGATTTCTCTTGGATCTATTTTCCAGGTCACTGATTTTCCAGGAGATATTTCACATTGCCTTCTATTTTTTCATTTGTTTGGATCTGGTTAATAGAATCTTGATTTCTCATAAAGTCATTAGCTTCCATTTGCTCCAATCTAATTCTGAAGGAATGATTCTCTTCAGTAAGCTTTTGAGATTCTTTTCTATCTGGCAAAATCAGCTTTTTAAGGCATTCTTCTCCTTGTTCACATTTTGGGCCTCTTTTGGCATTTGAGTTAATTTTTCAGGTGTTATTTTCTTCAGTCAGGTTGTTGACTCACTTTTCATGATCTTATTTCATCTTTCTCATTTTTCTTCCCAATTTTTCCTCCACTTCTTTTATTTGGTCTTCAAAATCCTTCTTAAGCTCCTTTATGGCTTCTAATCAGTTCATATTTTTTCTTGGAAGCTTTTGCTGTAGGAGATCTGACTTTCTTATCTTCCTCCTGTTTCATGCTTTGATCCTTTTTGTCCCCAAAATAGGAATCTAAGGTTTGATTGCTGTGTTTGCTTCTATACCTTTGCTTGCTCATTTTGCCTCTCGTTTACTGACTTTTGAACTTTTTGCCACAGCAGAACTCAGTTTCCAGAGAGGAGAGCTTTGTCCATTTTCAGGTAGTCCATTAATTTTTAAATTATCTCTCCTGGATGCATTTTCCAGGTCAGTTGTTTTCCCAATACGATATTTCACATTGCCTCCTATTTTTTCATTCGTATGGATCTCTTTCATAGTATCTTAGTTTCTCATAATGTCACTAGCTTCCATTTGCTCCAATCTAATTCTGAAGGGATGATTCTCTTCAGTGAGCTTTTGAGATTCTTTTTCCATCTGGCAAATTGTTACTACCGTTTCTAATCAAAAGTTTATTATTCACCTGATTGAACTTTTTTTTCCTCTGAGGATGGAAAATATGCTGTTCCTGTTCTTAGATGCAGTTATACCCAAAAAGAGATGTTCCTTTCATTACTATTAGATGTTCCTACCAGGGGTCACCTATTAGGGGATGCTAAGAGCAGGTAATTTAGAGCACTCCCAAAAGAGGATGATAGCAAAGGAGACCTATGAGATGTTCCTGAGTTTGATGACACAAGGGGATACATCATATGGTTTATTTGCTTACACAGTGAAGAGCATTATCTAAGAATATCCTGGTGAGAAGATTGAATCAGAGAGGAGTTGGCATTCTTGCCTACTTCTGCATATTAAGCTAACCCATCCAGTCTCTGAATATTTCTGACAAGAGGATGAAAATGCAAATTGCTTTCTGGTGAAGGTATCATATCCCAATGTACTCATCCAAGTCTGTGATGTGTTTTGCAGACATTGTCTTATTTTTCTTCCACAACAACCCTAAAAGCAAGGGGTGGTTATACCCGTCCCCAACTGATGAGAACATTTAGGCAAGCACAATTTAAGTGACTTATTCAAGATCACTCAGCTACTAAGCATCCAAATCTGGATTTAACTCATGTATTCTTGATCATCCCACTATTCGTGGGCCTGGAGCTCCAAAAGAAACTGCTAATGCTGTTGTCACCACTGCAACCTCTATCAACCGAGGCAGGGGGGCAGATTGTGCTCTTTTCTCTCCCAGGTCCAAAAGAGTTTCCCCACTGACCTTCTACTTTGTCTTTGGCATTTGTGGGTTGAGAAAGTGCCACAACTGCCAGTGATTCAGTACCCTGAGGTCTGCTCTGGTCCAGTCTATGTGAGCAGAGCACTTGAGGGATTGCATTCTACTCTCAGCCCAGTGGGATAGACTTTTCTTGTAGGCCTTTCAGGCTGTCTTCAGCTGGAGATGTGTTTCACTCTGTCATTTTCAGAGTTCTGTAGCTCTAAATTTTGTTTAGAGGCATTTAAAAAAATTCCACTTTATTTTTTGTTTTCAACATTCATTTCCACAAGATTTTGAGTTATGAACTTTTCTTCCCATCTTACCCCTACCCCCACCCCCAAACAGTGAGCGTATTGAATACTCCTTCCCCCAATCTCTTCTCTCTTATATCCTCCCCCATATTGCCCATAAGTATCCAACAGGGCAAGATGGATTTCTATACCCCAGTGCCTATATATCTTATTTCCCAGTTGCATGTTAAAAACATTTTTGAACATTTGTTTTTGAAACTTTGAGTTCCAAAGTCTTTCCCTTCTTTCCTCCTCACCCACCCCTACTGGGAAGACAAGCAATTTAAAATAGGTTGTACACATGTAGTTACACAAAACATTTCCATAGTAGTTATATTGTGAAAGACTAACTATAGTTTCCACCATCCTATCACACTCCACACTTATCCTATTTTCTACTTTGCCCTGTCCCTTTTCAAAACTGTTTATTCCTTTTTTTATGTTTCAACACCTAGGTTTACTTTTCTGAGCAATACAAATACATTCTACATTCTTAATATGTCAACCAATGGAATTTCTTTTTTTGTCTTTATTAATTTGTTTGTTTACTTTTAGTTTACAAGATTCAATTCCATTATTCCTTGAGTTTCAAATTTTCTTTCCCTCCCTCCCCTGCCCTCCCCACCATGATGGCATCCAATCTAGTATAGGATCTGCAAATACTTTCACGTTAGACATTAGTCAGGTTACAAAGGCAGATTGTACTAGATGTAATGAAAAATAGTAAAGAGGCAATAAAAACAAACAATAAAAAGAAAAAAAGTGTTTATTTCTTACTACTCTCTACCCCAATCTACATTCCCTTCTATCACACCCATTCTTATCCCATTATTCCCAGGGGTAAACCCTGCTTTCTTGTAGAGTAAGATACCAAATTTGATGTGTATTAAGCAAAATTCAATGAGAGTAAGGTTGACCCATTTCCTTTCACCTTCCTGCTATTCCCCTCCATTGTAACAGTATTCTTTTGCCTCTTTTACATGAGATAATTTATCCTAATTTATCTCTCCCTTTCCCCTCCCAATAAATTCCTCTCTCACCTCTTAATTTATGGGTTGAGAAAAAAGGAAACCTCCAAAACTGCTGCTTATTCATTCTCCTGAAGTTTGATCCAGCTGCCACTCATAGGGGCTGTGCTGGGTCCAGAACTGCTTCTCCAGGGGGACTGTGCTCGGCTCCCAGCCCCCTCAGTGATAGACCTTTCCTATTGGCCTGCCAGGCTGCCTTCAGTGGGAAACGTGTTTCTCTATGTCATTTTATGGGATGTGTAGTTGTAAAATCTGTTTAGATTATTTTTTTACAGATATTGGAAGTGGTTGAAGTTGGAGCCCACACAAAGTTTGTGCTTTTACTCCACCATCTTGGCTCCACCCCCCTAGAGTAATTTTTACAGGTATTTGGAGGTGTTTAGAGGAAGAACTCAAGCAAGTTTCTGCTTTAACTCTGCTATCTTAACTCCAGCTCATATCTTCTTGATTCAAGTTTCAACACCCTACCCACCATGTCACCTAGCTCCCTCAATCAAAGCAAAGACTGTGAAATAGCACAGGAAGAAATATAGGAATCAAGCACATCCTTCATAAACACAGAGCCCTCTCCACAGATAAGCCCAGAGTACAGAGACACAGAATTCTAACATATAGAAGCATGTAGTTGGAAGTATACAACTGTAAGCTCCAAGGGACCTTAGAAATAACTAATTCCAACCAACTTTGATCATATTTCTTTCTATAAAATATCAAGTTTTATAAGCAAAATGAAAAGCATTTTCCACAAACATGCCTGAGAGAGAAGAAAGGCCATTAGATTGAGAATAAAAAGACCTGGATGCTAGGCTGAGCTCTCACGAATATGCATGTACTAAGAGATTTCCTGGTATGGTTGGGATAAGGAGCTCTGAGACCTGCCCTTCTCAAACTCTTCTGGAAGGCTCTGGGAGAGACAAGAAGAAAATCAAAGCAGTGAGGGTAAGTAGTCCCTTTGATTTCCTAGAAAAATTTTGGGGGGAAGCACCATTCAAATATAGTAGCTGCTCTGATGCTGAAGGTTATTGCATAACAATTTTATAGTAATTATCTTTTTTAATTATCAAAAAGTAAATTTTGTGGTTTTCAGTTAGAGTTGATTTATTTCTTGCATATCCAGGATGTAATTATCCAATTCAGTAGGTCTCTGGCTGTCTCTTTCTCTTTGTTCTACACCTCCTCCCCCAACACACACACACATACCATACACAGATGCACACACACACACACACACACACACACACACACACACAAAACACATTCTGAGTTTTTTCTCTTTGACACTTTGGCCAAGGATTGATATTGGGTAGGATGAGAGAGAACCATAAGTCAATCAATTTTTTTCTCAGTATAATCTGTAATAAAAAATAGGGGGGTTGGGGGAGTGATGAGAAAAAAGATAATTAGAGAAAAAGGTTGGGAAGAGATTGACATTTAAAGCTTGAATGAGATTTCCAGATTATTTCTAGATTCCAGATAATCATGCTACATATGACATCATGACTGAGGATAATTGAGGCTTGAGTAAACAGGAAAATTAATCTTGGATGGCATTAAATGTATCCTTTTTTTCTCCACAAGATATCTTTGTGTAGTTGTCATTACCTGTCATAGAAATACACTCTGTCAATGCAATATGCCATAAGTTCTTCCATCTTTCATAATATTTATTTAAAATATTCAAATATTTGTGGGTTAACATCTGCCAAGAAAGATGATCATTCTTTCATTCATTGTTGTCTCTGCTTCCTGACACAGTCCCAGGAAAGAACAGACAAGCTTCTATGCTTTGGTTCTAAAGAGGGTGGCCGTCTCCATGAGCCAAGAATTTGCTAGAAAATGTGGCCCCATCCATAGAGTTTGCACTGAGGAATGTCAAAGCTTTAATTTTGAATCAACATAGACATTTTGAAAGCTGTTTTAGAATCAAAATCTGGGTCATCTCTCATTTACTCAGACTTGTTTATAAGAAAGTTTAGAAGTATAATTTATCCATTCATCCGTAAGTCCATTCTAGTGGTCTTGGCAAAAGAGTAGCCAGCAGCTCAGCCTTTCATTATGGAGTAGCAGGGGTGAGGAGGTTTTTAAAAGCCTGGCAAAATATACAGATGTGCAAGGTGAAAACACATGCAATCTTGAATTGATTAGGTGTGCAGTGAACCAGTTTCTTTTGGTAAATGTCACTGTTGAAAGGAAGCTGTGGGAATGAGGACAAATTGTATCAATAAGTGTCCACTGCTTCATTTATTTCCTGGATAAATGTCACCAATTTTAAATGCCATGAAATTCAACCTCTCCTGCCCCACTTGAATTCTGGAGAAAGGAAGATAAACATAAAATTTGGCAAGATTGCAATTTAAATAAATTGCTTAGAACTAGTCTTCCTCCTCCTCCTCTTACCCAACCCCCACCATTTGTGGACACAATCTAAGAACTGAGAAGTCTCCACAAAAGCAGAAACAGGTAGATAGCATATTGAATAATTTCTTATTTTTGGAGCAAACTCCCTTATGAAAATGTAAGGGATGTGACAAAGAACTCTGAAGCGAAAAACTTTCAGGAAAACTGAACTTCATCTAACATCAAATTATGTCTACCACCTTAATGCCTTGGTTTTCCTGGGACAAGGAAGGCATATTGACTTATACCCAAAACAAATTGACCTTGAAGCACAAAAGGATTCACTTTTTAAAGTGCCTCAATAACATAACAGAGGCAATCTTCTATCCATCCCCACCCTGCTGCTATTCAACTCTGGGCTGTTCCTCCTGCAAATTGATAGTAGGGAAATCTGGGGCCTGTCAGGTAAGACTGGGTGACAGATTATGAATAAGTGGTCTAAAACTGAGTGAATGAGAAGATATGGGATAGTAACACAGAGTACTTAGTGGGCAATGGGACTAGACTATCAAGGTAGGATTTAGTTATGTTCTTTCTCCTCACAACAAGCTATTGTCATCCCTATCTCCCCAGGGGGCTCAATTCTACTGCCACCTTTTACACAAGGCCCATCTTGATCCTTTCTAGACATTTGTGTCCTTACTTTCTGATTTTTTTAAAATTTACTTCATTATTTTATACATTTTTTAAAAATTACTCACCCATGTATATATTATGCTTCCTCTACCCCCAGTAGACTATAAGAGTCTTCAGGGCAAAGTGCTGTTGTTTTTGTCGTTGTATACCCAGCGTCTAATATATTACCTTGAACAAAACAGGTACTTAATAAATGCTTATTGATTTGATTTCTTTATGTTGTAATCAATTCTGTGAAAGAATATCTCTCTTCTTCTCCCCACTTCATAACAACACAATGACTTCTGATAAAAACAACATTTGATGATATACTTTATGTTCTAGGAATCTTCCACCTCTTTTTAATGAAGATGGATGATTAACATCCTATTACTGATACCTTCATTCATATTGCCATTATCATTTATGTGAAATACTTTTAGTTCTACATACTTTATTCTGCATCAGTTTGCAAAATCTTTTGAAAATCATTTCTATCAGGGGAGGCTAGGTCACGTAGTGAATAAAGGGCCGGTTCTGGAGTCAGGAGGACCTAAGTTCAAATCCTGCCTCAGACACTTAACATAAAAACTAGCTTGTGACCTTGGGCAAGTGACTTAACCCCAACTGCCCTCCAAAAAAAAAAGCAAAAAAAAAAAAGATAATATCATTTTACCACTTTCTACTCAATTAGAGAATGGCTTTTGGTATTAAATATTTTACCAATTACATATGTACATAATTACACATATATAATAAAATACGTGTATGCTATATATACATATATGTGTATCTATACACATATAGTGACTATTATTCATTATTGTAAGATCATAGATTTGGAGCTGGAGGGAACTTGAGATATAATCTAGTTAACTACTCTTATTTTACTTATTTCTCTGATTTTATTCAAACAAAACTATTTAAAATATTATGTTAAAAATGTTCTTTTTTTGTTTTTTGAGGTCATCACTCTACCTCCAGTCAACTATACTTGCAACTTCATTCTCTTCTTTACTTCTTCTCTCTCACTCATTCCACATACATATCAAATTAATTTCAAATTTTTGCTATTTCTCTACTAACATAATCACTCTACTCACAAGATCATTGACATCTGTGTTCTCCTCTCTGCTCATCCTAATTTGGACTTATATCATGCCTTGCCTGAATTAGGTTCCCAACTAGTCTCTCGTCTGAAATGTCCTCCTGTACTAATCCATTGTTTTTTGTTTGTTTGTTTTTTTACATTTATTTCTCTTTGATTCCATATAAACCAAAACTTTGGACGTTCACTTAAAAAATATTGAGTTTCAACAATATTGAATGATGAAGAACTGTGAATGAATTAGCTATTCACAGCAATACAATGATCCAAGATAATCCCAATGGACAAATGATGAAGCATTCTATCTGCCTCCAGAGAAAGAACTGATATTATTTGAATACAGATTGAAAGATTAGTTTTCCTTCATTCTTTTTTCTTTTATTCAAGTCTTCTTATACAATCTGACAAATATGGAAATGTTTTACATGATGGCACATGTATAATCTATACCTGATTGCTTACCATCTCAGAAAGGAGAGAAGGGAAGGAGAGGGGGAAGGATAGAATTTTGAACTCAAAAGGTTAAAAAAGGTTTAAAACTATTTGACATGTAAGTGAATGAATAATAAAATTTATTTGAAAAATATTTTGCATTCCATATTCCTGCCCTTTCTCCTTCCTCTTCCACTTTCTTAAGAAAATAAGCCATTGGATATAGATTATACATGTGCAGTAATGAAAAGCATTTCCATAATATCCATATTACAAAAGAGAAAAGAAGTTCAAAAAGTATGTTTTAATCTGTATTCAGATGCAATCAGTTCTTTCTATGGAGAAGGATAATATTTTTCATCGTAAGTCTTTCAGAATTGTCTTCAATCATTGCTCTGCTGAGAATAGCTAAATCATTCTCAGTGATATTGTACAATATTGCCATTACTGTGTACAATGTTCTCTTATTTCTGCTCACTTTACTTTGCATCAAATAATGTACGTCTTTCCAGGTCTTTCTGAAAACATCCCATCATAGTCATCTTACACTAATATTCTCTATGCATACTCCTTCTAACTTCATGAATAATGATAAAATTCTTGGGAATTAGAATTCATCTTCTGATAGAGAAACGTAAATATGTTAACCTTATTGATTTCCTTATGATTTCTCTTTCTTATTTGCCTTTTTAAAAATTTCTCTTGAATCTTGTATTTGAAAGTCAAATTTTCTATTCAGCTTCTATCTTTTTATCAGGAATGCTTGAAAGTCATCTCTTTCATTAAATATCCATTTTCTCCCTGAAGATTTACACTTGGTTTTGCTGGGCGGGTAATTCTCGGTTATAATTCTAGCTCCTTTGCCTTCCAGAATATCATATTCCAAGTCCTCTGTTCATTTAATATGGAAACTGATAAATCTTATGTTATACTGTCTGTGGCTTTACATTTGAATTGTTTCTTTCTGGCTACTTGCAACATTTTCTCCCTGAACCGGGAGCTCTGGAGTTTGAGTATAATATTCCTTGGAATTTTCATTTTGGGATCTCTTTCAGGAGATATTTTGTGGGTTCTTCAATGTCTATTTTACCCTTTTGTTCTAGGATATACAGGCAGTTTTCCTTAATATTCTTTATGAAATACAAAGTCTGGGGTCTTTTTTATCATAGCTTTCAGGTAGCACAATGATTCTTAAATTAGCTCTCCTATATAATTTTCCAGGTCAATTGTTTTTTCAATGAGATATTTTACATATTCTTTCATTTTTTGTTATTGTTTTGTCATTTCTTGTTTCTTGATGTAGTTATTGGCTTCCGGTTGTCTAATTTTAACTTTTGAAGAATCCTTTTTGTCAGTGAATTTCTGTACCTTTTTTTTTTCTTTTTCCCTCAAAATATAATTATAAGGCATTCTTCTCTTCAGTTGGATTTGTCACCATTAATACCTCTTTCACAATTTGACCAATTCTGGTTTTAAGGTGCTAGTTTCTTCAATATCTTTTTGTGTGTCTTTCCACATCCTGTTGACTCATTTTTCATGATTTTCTTGTATCACTCTCATTTCTCTTCCCAATTTTTCTGCTGCCTCTATTTTTTGACTTTCAAAATCATTTTTAACTCTTCCATGATCTGAAACCAATTCATATTTTTCTTAAAGCCTCGGGATGTAGGAGCTTTGACTTTATTGTCTTCTTGTAAGTGTGTGTGTTTTGCTCTTCCTTGTCATCTCTATAGTCATAATTATTTTCCCCCATTGTTTGTTCGTTTTCCTAACCTCTTATTTGATTTAAATTTTTCTGTTAAAGTAGGGCTCTGCTTCCAGAGTGGATGGTGCACTGTCCCAAATTTCAGGGGTTTTATATAACTTTTTTCAGAGGTACTTCTAGGGGCTTGTAATTCCTTTAATTCTTCCAAAGTAGTCTGATCTAATGCTTACTCCTCTACTGGCCTGTGCTTTGTTCTGTGAGGAACCACAAGCATTCTTTTCTGCCCTGGAACTGAGATTAAGGTGCCCTTTCTGCTGTGACTGAAAGCTCTGTTATTCTAGTGTTCCTTCTTTTTGTGCTGGGACTGCCAACCAGTAATGTAACCTAGATTTGCATATGGGCAAAGCAACAGAGTCCTGACTCGGTGCTAGCAAAAAGATCCCTATAATCTCCTTTTGACCAGTTGTTAGACACTCTTACTGTCTGTGGGCTGAGAGTTCCAGAAGTAGCCACTACTATAAATGTTGCTGATTCAGTCATTCCCAAAGTTTGCTTCCAGATTGCTGGGGCCTGGGTCTTGCTGGCATGGCCTGCACTGGACTATGCTTCTCTCTCACTTGAGTGCAACAAATTCTTCCTGATGATACTCCAAGTTGATTTTGTTTCTTTGGGCTGAGAGGTCTGGAGACTGCCACTGAAGCAAATGATTCAGTTGCTCCAAGGCCTTATCTGGGTTTGCGGGGCTTGGTATCTGTTGGTATGGCCTGCTCTGGACTGCACTCCTCTCTCATCCTAGTGCAACAGACCTTTCCTGCCAACCTTCCAAATGATCTTGTGCTGGAATTTTGTTTCACTCCATCTTCTTATGGGTTGTGCTTATCTAGAATTTGTTTAGTCATTTTTCAAAGGCATTTGGTGGGTTTTTGGGGGGGAGAGATCAAGCAAGGTCCTGCCTTTACTCTGCCATCTTGGCTGTACCCATTTAAAATAGAATTTGATCCCTTGGCTTAATACATTTATAAAAAATATGCCAAAAGTTTTAGAAATGTATGTAAAACCCAAGCATCCTTGCTTTAGGGAATTTTTTTTAATTTGGAAAAGCTCCTAGTATCATCTTATTGCAAGCAATGTTAGAAGATGTGTGCCTGTTTGCCTATGCTGTTTGGGATTTTAAACAAATACTTTATTAACTTCTGTTTTACATCATTCATTTCCGCCAGATTTTGAGTTACAATCATTTTCCCCCCATTATTCCCCTACCCAACCTCCCAGAATAGCAGTCCCACAAGATATCGCTTCCTCCAATCTGCTCTCTCCCATACCTTCTCCCATACCCCAATTGACTTTTCCATTAGCGGAAGATGAATCTTTGTGTCCCAATGCCTGCACATCTTATCTCCCAATTATAGGCAAAAGAGTATTAATAATAGTATTTATATATATATTTGAAACATTTAATGTTACGACCTCGAATTTCAGATCCATTTCCTTCCTGCCTTGTCACCCATTCCTTCTTGGGATATAAGTAATTCAGTATATGTTGTACATGTCTAGCTATGCAAAACATTATCATAGTAGATATATTGTTCAAGGCTGCTTATAATTCCCTCCCACTCATCCCACCCCCGACCTGGTCCATTCCCTACATGATCCTGTCCCTCTTCTATAGTGGGTACTTCCAACCTCCCTCACCCCAAGGATGCCCTCCCATCCATCATCCCTCCTCTCATCCCCCTTCCCCCTATCCTGCTGCAGGTTGAGATATCCCATTTACTATGTATGTCATTTTCTCCTGAACCAAATTCAATGTGAATGTGGTTTTGCCTTTTTAGCCTTCCTTATTCTCCCCCTCCTTTGCACCCACTTCCCCTACATGAGATAGTTTACCCTACCATGTCTCTCCCCATCTCCTCTTGCCACTTTCTTCTCTCACCTCATAATTTCATCCTTTGAGTACTCTCCCTTCCCAACAAAATCAACCTATGCCCTCTATCCATATATAACTGTAACCATATACACACACATTCACATATGTATTCGTATGACCACACCCCTTCTTCCATTATTTTCATAGTGAGAAAGATATCATCAGTCACAGATATTGCTTTTCCATATAGGAATGTAAATAGTTCAACTTTGATAAGTTCCTTTTGATTTCTTTTCCCTGATTACCTTCTCAGGCATCTCTTACTTCTTGCGTCTGGATGTCAAATTTTCTATTCAACTCTGGTTTTTTCCTCAAGAATGCTTGAAAGTCCTCTATTCCACTGAATGACCATATTTTCCCCTGAAACAAAATACTCAGTTTTGCTGGGTAGGTAACCCTTGGGTTCATTCCCAGGTCTTTTGCCCTCTGGAATATCATATTCCATGCCCTTCGATCCCTCAGTGTAGAAGCTGCCAGGTCCTAGGCTATTCTGATTGTGTTTCCACAATATTGAAATTGTTTCTTCCTGGCTGCTTGGAGTATTTTCTCCTTGATCTGGGGATTCTGGAACCTGGCTATAATATTCCTGGGAGTTTTCTTTTGGGATCTTTTTCAGGAGGTGATCTGTGGATTCTTTCAACCTCTATTTTGCCCTCTGGATCTAAAACATCAGGGCAATTTTCCTTGAGAATTTCTTGAAGGGTGATTTCTAAGGTTCTTTCTTTGATCATGGCTTTCAGGTAGTCCAATAATTTTTAAATTATCTCTCCTGGATCTATTTTCCAGGTCAGTGGTTTTTCCCATGAGATATTTCACATTGCCTTCCAATCTTTCATTTGTTTGGATCTGCTTAACAGCATCTTGATTTCTCATAAAGTCATTAGCTTCCATTTGCTCAGTCTAACTCTGAAGGAATGAATCTCCTCAGTGAACTTTTGAGATTCTTTTTCCATCTGGCAAATTCGACTTTTTAAGGCATTCTTCTCCTCATTGCCCTTTTGGGCCTCCTTAGCCATTTGAGTTAGTCTATTTTTTAAGGTGTTGTTTTCCTCAGTCAGGCTGTTGACCCTCATTTCATACTTTTCCTGCATCCTTCTCATTTCTCTTTCTAATTTTCCTCCACTTCTCTTATTTGATTTTTAAAGTCCTCCTTAAGGTCCTCTATGGCCTGCAACCCACTCATGTTTTCCCCTGGGGCTTTTGGAGCAGGACTTCTGACCTCACAGTCCTTTTCCTGCTCTATGCCCCCAAAATGGAGTCTAGGGTTGCATTTTTCTGTTTCCTTTGCCTTGGCATGTTGCCACTTAATTGCTTGACTTTGGGGCTTGTTGCCACACTATGGCTTTAAGGCCAGCTAGAGGAATTTTCGTCCCCGAACGTGTGGGGGGCAACTTCCGTTTCTGGCAAGCTGTAAACCCACCCACAACTTCCACCCTAGATCACAATCCAGATCCAGGGAGGTTAAAGCAAGAGCGATTACCCCCAAGACTGATCGCTGGATCTCCCCACGATTTGTAGGCTGGGAGCCGGAAATGCCTCTGAAAACTACACAGTGGCATGTCTCCTCAGCAGCTTCTAGCCCCCAGGGGAGGGAGCTGACGCATTCCCCAAATACAGGTCCCAAAGTCCATGGGACACTAACCTCTTACTTTGTCCTAGGCAAGTCTATGTTGATAATTCTGGGGTCACCACAGTTCCTGGTGTTCTGGGGTTCCTCCAGCCGGCTGCTGGCCCTGCCGCCCTGGGGCTAAAACCTCGGCTCATGTGGACCTGGGCTCGGCTTGGCTCCTGTGCTCTGCGCGCTGCCAGCTCCCAGACCACTGCGCTGTTCCTTCCTGCAGGGTGCTGGGCTGACCTCAGCAGGAGGTTAGCTTCTCTGTGTCGTTCTGTGGGTGCTGGGGCTCCAGAAGATTTTTAGAGTCCTTTTTTACATAGTTTGTGGAGAATCTGGGGGCAGAGAGGCTTGGACGAGCTGTTTCTACTCCGCCATCTTGGCTCCGCCCTCGCTGTTTGGGATTTTAAATATGATTAAGTTCCTTTTTTTGTCAAAGACTTCTCCTCTGTTTATTAAAGCTATCATAAGGGAGGAGTTTTTGTTTTTATGATTAATATTATGTTTTAAGTTTTGAGATACATATAAAATCCTATTATTAATACAACTTTGTCAGAACAATGCCAACTTGAATTGTCAGAGAGATTTTTGTCATCAGGAGTTCCATAATATAATAGAAAACATTATTTATTAACAAAAGAAAATCATTGCTCAGATTTTAATTGAACTTAAATGTTTGATAGAATTTGTCTATAAACTGGATCGCACCAGAATTTATGTTTGTGCATTTGAGTCAATATTTATAGCTCTTAATTTTTTCTTTATGCATTACTATTTCTACTTCATTATGGTCCATTGAGGATGTGGATGGGGTTGAAATTCATTGTAATACATTTATCTTCCTCAGGATTTTTTGACTCAATTATCTTTGCTGTGAGGTACTTGTATACCACAATGTTGTTTTCTTTAAAATTTTTATATATTTTATCATTGACATTTGCTCAGCCAATTAGTATTTTTAATAAAATACTTAAGCCTTAAAAAGCATTGGGCCCTTCTTCCCTTCAAAAAGAGGGATAAACAGGAAGTATGGAAGATGCTTATAAAGGGTCATGTTGCTAATGGTACTTCTGGAAAAATGGTTTAATAGCATTTTGATAAACTCTGAATTAAACATTGGACCTGTTCATCAATTCATAAAGGATTAAGTCTGTCTGGGAAGATCAAAAGATGGTACGTCCAGGAAAAAAGAAGAAAATATTTAAGATATATTCAGGCTCAAAATTCCCCAGCATCCAAACTTCAGACTAATCCAAAATTTTTCAATTATGGAATTCTATTCCAGTGAATTACAGACCAATTTTTTTGTTGTTTTTGTCCATATGTTTGGTTCTTTGAAAAGTGAATCATTGTTCTAGCCTAATGTGGCTTCTTTATGAGTTAAAGGATTTCACAAATGAAGCAACCAGTGACAAATAATATCAATAAGTCTTTATTCTGGAGCATTTTAACTCATGTAAAATAAGGTATTATATCTAACTTAAAACATGCAGGGACAAAGCACCAAAAAAGAAGAAATAAGAGGAGACTGGAGAAAAAATGATTTTGCACATATATCTTAAGTCTTGGGTCTTACTTTCCAGGGCAAAGGGTTATGGAGGATAGCACCCACTTTCAGTGGCTTCATTTCTGGAACTCTGACTCTGTCTTCTCTAGGAAAGAGTAACTAAAATGAAGCTAACTATGTCATATATAGTATCATGTCACCTTCCCCTTGATGTTGACAAAATATCTTGAGGATTTTTTTTTCTTTTAGTTGGTTTATTTGACATGGATAATGGTATGAAAATAAAGAAAATTACTATACACACTGCCTGATGTCCCTGCCTCAAATTTCTCTCCACAGGCCACCCTCAACTCAACTATAAAAATGATCACCCTAAAATGAAGGTCTGACCATCTGAATTCCCTCTTCATTGAAATCCAGTGGTTCCAAGTGTTTAGAATTAATTCTAGACTGTTCTGTTTGACTCTTAGAGCTCTTCCTACCATTCAAGTCTATTTATTAGTTTATTCTATCTGTGTAAAATGCATAATTCAACCCAAATAATCTCCATGATTTTCCTCAGACATGATGTTCCATCTACCATGAATTGTCAACCCATCTATTATGAGTTGTCTCCCATACTAGGTGGGCAATATTTCATTCCTAATCTCTATTTCCTGGCTTTCCTTGATTTATTTAAGTTGTGGTTAAAATCCCATCTTCTACAAGAAGCCTTGCCTCATTCCCCATAATGCTACTGCTTTCCATTTGGAATTATCTCCAATTTATCCTGTATATATACTGTTTGTACCTAACTGTTGGTATGTTATCTCTCTCATTAGAATGTGAGCACCTTAAAAGCCAAACTACTTTTTGTCTTACTCCCTATCCCTAAAGATTAATGTTCTGCCTAGCATATGATAGATATTTAGTAAATATTTAGTGACTAATTGAAGAAAATATGATTGTGTCATTAAAATAGTGATGAATATGGGGAAGCCAAGATGGCAGAGTAAAAGCAGAAACTTGCTTAATCAACTGCACCAGCCACCTCCAAAACGGGGAAAAAAATTACTCTAAACAAATCTTAGAGATACAGAACCAACCAAGTGACATAAAGAAACAAATCTCCCACTGAAGGCCTCCTGACAGGCCAACAGGAAGGGTTTATAGCACAGTTCTAGAAGCCAAGCACAATCACACATGAGCCATGTAGGCCTAGACTTGTGGCCCAGACTGGCCAGAGCAGACTTTAGTAGAGTGAATCACTAGCATCTGCGGCAGTTGCCAGGCTTCACAACTTATAAAAGCCAAAGAAACAAAATGTCAGTAGGGAATTTTGTTGGAACTGGGTGAGGGAAAAGTGTGGTCCAGCCCTTGGCACTGGGGCAAGAGGTGGTTGGTGGCTTAAAGGCTGCAACTGCTGCCACGTGGGTGCCTCTAGAGCTCTTGGTCTGCAGATTGTAAGGGGGACCAAGTCACCATTCAGAGAGCAATCATTCTTGCTTTGCATGCTGGGATCTGGGTCTCAGTCTTGGGTGGTGGTCCTGGCGTGAGGAATGCCATTGAGCCAGAGCTAGGGGTGGTTGTAGAGAGGGTGTCCTCCGCATAGCTCTGACAACTGAAATAACTTCAGGAATTTAAGAAACAGCACTCTCCACTATGGAAGCAGAGTTCTATCTTGGCAAAGAGCTCAAAAGTCAAGTAATTGGCTGGCAAGATGAGCAAACAGAGAAAAAAATAATCAGACCATAGAAACTTTTTTGGGGTACAGAAAGGATCAAAACATGGAACCAGAAGAAGACAACAAAGTCAAAACTCCTCATCAAAAGCATCCAAGAAAAATATGAACCGGTAACAGGCCATGGAGGATATCAAGAATGATACTGAAAATCAAGTAAGAGAAGTGGAGGAAAAATTGGAAAGAGAAATGAGAATGATGCAAAAAAATCATGAGAAATGAGTCAGCAGGCTGACTTAAGAAAACAACATCTGAAAAATGAAACAAACTAAAATGGCAAAAGAGGCCCAAAAAGCCAATGAGGAGAATGCCTCAAAAAGCCAAATTTGCCAGATGGAAAAGGAATTTCAAAATCTTGCTGAAGACAATAATTCCTTCAAAATTAGACTGGAGCAAATTGAAGCTAATGACTTTAACAAGATACTATAAAAGAGATTCAAGGAAAAATAGGAGGCAATGTGAAATATCTCATGGAAAAACCAGTGACCTGGAAAATAGATAGAGGAAAGAGAATTTAAAATTTATTGGACAACCTGAAAACTATGATCAAAAAAGTGCCTAGAAATAATCCTTCAAGAAATTCTCAAGGAAAATTGTCCTGATATTCTAGAACCAGAGGGCAAAATAGAAATCGAAAGAATTCACAGATCATCTCTTGAAAGAGATCCAAAAAAGAAAGCCCCCAGAAATATTATAGTCAAATTCCAGAGTTCCCAGATCAAAGAGAAAGTATCACAAGCAATCAGGAAGAAAGTATTTAAGTATTGTGGAAACACAATCAGGATAAAGCAAGACAAAACAACTTTTTTTCCCCAAATGCTTTATTAACTTCTGGTTTACATCATTCATTTTCCATCAGATTTTGAGTTACAATTTTTTCCCTTACCCACCACCCCAGAAAAAGTCATACAGGATATCCCCTCATCCAATCTGCTCTCTCCTATCTCTTCTCCCATACCCCCTTCTACTTTTCACATAGGGCGAGGTGAATCCCCTCACCCCATTGCATGCAGATCTTATCTCCCAATTATAAGAAAAATATTATTAATCATAGTGTTTATGTTTTTTTAAAAAATTGATTTTAAATGGAAGATAAGCAACTCAGCATATGCTGTACATGTGTAGCTATGTAAAACATTACCATAGTAGATATATTGTAAAAGACTGATTATATTTCCCTCCCTCCCATCCCACCTTCCAACAAGTCCACTCCCCATCTTGATGCTATCCTTTTTCAAAAGTGGGTGTTTCCAACTTCCCTCCCCCCCAGCCCACCCGCCCCTCCATCACCTTCCCCCAACACCCTCCCCCCACACTCCTGTAGGGTGGGACACCCTATTTAGTATGCATGCCATTCTTTCCCTGGTCCAAGTTCAATGAGAATAAGAATTTGCCTTTTTTCCTTTCTATTCCTTCCATCCCCTGCAAACACTTTCTCCTGCCTCCTCTACACAACACAGTTCACCCTATTATCTCTCCCCATCCCCCATCACCACATTACTCTCTCACCTCTTAACCTCACCTTTTAAGTATCATCCCTTCCTATTAAATTCAACCTATGCCCTCAATCTATGTATACCTGAAAACATATATACACACATTCACATATGTATTCATATGTCTGCATAACCTTCAACTATTTTCATACTGAGAAAAGTTTCATCAGTTACAGTTACATTGTTTTTCCCTGTAGGAATGTAAATAGTTCAACTTTGATAAGTTCATAGTGATTTCTTTCTCCTGTTTACCTTCTCAAGCATCTCTTGCTTCTTGTGTCTGAATGTCAAATTTTCTATTCAACTCTGGTTTTTTCCTCAAGAATGCTTGAAAGTCCTCTATTCCACTGAATGACCAAATTTTCCCCTGAAACATGATATACTCAGTTTTACTGTGTAGGTGATTCTTGGTTTTAATCGCAAGTTCTTTGACCTGTGGAATATCATATTCCATGCCCTTCAATCCCTCAGTGTAGACACTGCCAGATCCTGTGTTATCCTGATTGTGTTACCACAATATTGAAATTGTTTCTTCCTAGCTGCTTGTAATATTCTCTCCTTGATCTTGGAATTCTGGAACATGGCAACAATATTCCTAGGAGTTTTCTTTTGGGGATCTTTTTCAGGAGGTGATCTGTGGATTCTTTCAACCTCTATTTTGCCCTCTGGTTCTAAAACATCTGGGCAATTTTCCTGGAGAATTTCTTGAAGGATGATTTCTAGATTTTTCTTTGATCATGGCTTTCAGGTAGTCGAATAATTTTTAGATTGTCTCTCCTGGATCTATTTTCCAGGTCAGTGGTTTTTCCCATGAGATATTTCACATTGCCTTCTATTCTTTCATTTGTTTGGATCTGCTTAACAGCATCTTGATTTCTCATAAAGTGACTAGCTTCCATTTGCTCCAGTCTAATTCTGAAGGAATGAATCTCCTCAGTGAGCTTTTGAGATTCTTTTTCCATCTGGCAAATTCAGCTTTTTAAGGCATTCTTCTCCTCATTGCCCTTTTGGGCCTCCTTTGCCATTTGGGTTAGTCAATTTTTTAAGGTGTTATTTTCCTCAGTCAGGCTGTTGACTCTCATTTCATACTTTTCTTGCATCTTTCTCATTTCTCTTCCCAATTTTCCCCCACTTCTCTTATCTGCTTCTTAAGGTCCTCTATGGCCTATAGCCAGCTCATATTTTCATTTGGGGCTTTTGGTGCAGGATTTATGATCTCACAGTCCTCCTCCTGTTCCATGTTTTTATCCTCTTTGCCCCCATAAAAGGAGTCTAATATTGAATTTTTCTGTTTATTTTTTTCCTTTGCCTAGGCATGTTGCCACTTAATTACTTGACTATTGGGCTTGTTGCTACAGTAGGACTTTGCCACCAGCCAGGGGAACTTCTCTCCCAAATGTTGGGGTTTTCTCAACTTCTTGAGGTATTAGTTGTGTGGCCTCTGTGAAGCCTCCACATACTCTGACAAGCTGGTCACACAACCTGAGACCTCTACCCCAGACAGAAATCCAGATCCAAGAAGGGTAAAGCAAAAGAACTTACCCCCCCACCAGACTGATCGCTGGATCCCCCTACAATTCACAGGCCAAGAGCTGAAGCTGCAATGCAGCAACATGGCAAAAGCTCTGCAGGCTCTTCAGCAACTTCTCGCCCCCAGGGGACAAAGCAGACGTATTCTCAAAACCAGTCCCAAAGTCAACAGGGCACTAACCTCTCATTTTGTTCTAGGCTCTATGTGTTGGTAATTCTGGAAATGCCACAGCTCCTGGAGTTCTGGGGTCCCTCCAGCCGGCTGCTGCTCTGGCCACCCTCGGGCTAAACTATGACTCATGCGGGCCTGGCTGGAACACTGCACTGGCAGCTCACAGAGCGCTTTGCTGGAGGCTCCCATAGTCCTGTGCTGGCCACTGCCTGCCAGGCTGCCGGGCTGTCCTCAGCAGAAGGATAGCTTCTCTGTGTCATTTTGTGGGTTCTGGAGCTCCAGAGGTCAATCAGAGTCCTCCTTTTACATAATTTTGAAGTGGTGGGGGTTGGAGCTCCACAGAAGTGCTGTTTCTACTCCACCATCTCAACTCTGCCCCAAGACCTAACAACTTCTACATTAAGGGATGAAAGATATTGGAATATGATATTCCAGAGGTCAAAGGAGTTAGGATTAAAACCAAGAATCACCTACCCAGCAAAACTGAGTATAATGCTTCAGGGGAAATTTTGGTCATTCAATGAAATAGAGGACTTTCAAGCAGTCTTGATGAGAAAACCAGAGCTGAACAGAAAACTTGACTTTCAAATACAAGAAGCAAGAGAAGCACAAGAAGGTAAACAGGAAAAAAATCATAAGGAATTTATGGGAATTATATAAACATGAAATTATGCATCTTATGCTACAGTAAAGCAGGGGTAAGGGGATAAGAGGAGGGATGATAGAATGAGAGCAGATTGGGTGAGAGGGTAGTTAGAAGCAAACACTTTTGAAAAGGCACAGAGTCAAAGCAGAAAATAGAATATGTCAGGGGGGGTAGGATGGAGGGAAATATAATCAGCTGTTCACAATGTAACAACTATGGAAACATTTTTCGTAACTACACATATACAACCTATATTGATTTTCATGTCCTCAATGGGGTACGGGTAAGGAGGGAAGAATTGAAAGAATATGGAAGTCAAAATTTTAAAAACAAATGTTAAAAAAATTGGCTTTTACATGCAACTAGGAAATAAGATATACAGTTACTGGGGTATAGAAATACAACTTGCCCTACTAGAAAGTTAGGGAGGATTTAGGGGAGTATATAAGAGAGAAATGATTGGGGGAAGGGGTATTCAGTAGGTGGGAGAAGGGAAAGATGGGGAGAAAATTTATAACTCAAAATCTTGTGGAAATGAATGTTGGAAATTAAAAATAAATAAGTAAATTGGAAAAAATGATGAAATAGACAATTTTAGAGGAAATTGGGAAGATTTTAGTGAACTGATACAGAACAAAGTGAGTAGATTTTAAAGAATAATTTATACATCTTTGAAGACTTTAGATACACGATCAAAGCAGTGAGAAGATAGGAGTGCAGAGGACTCACTTTTTGTTACAGAGTTTATAAAAGAGGACGTACATTTTCAAACACAACCAGTGTGTGAATTGTTTTTGCTGGGGTTTGCATTTGAATAATGAGAATTTTATTTTTCCAGGGTTTTTTATTGTTACTAAGTGGGAGGTTAAATGATTAGATGGGCAAATTATAAATGCATGTAAATACAAATGAATTTATTAAAAAAGAAACAATACTTATTTTGAGCCTTCAGTAATCAATCATAACAAGAAAATCCTTTTTAATTTTGTTTTTCATCACTCCTGTTAAAAAGCTGGTTTGTTCCTTTAATTATGACTTATAATTTGATTTTTCTACTCTGTATCTGCCAATAAAATTTATCTTAAAGAAACATAGCCTGTAATGGATCATTGTCTAAAAATATGTAATATGTCTGTCTTTTCACAAGAGAGTACAAACAATTTTAAAAGCAATATCTCTTAAATGTGTGTGGTCATGAAGATTCCCCCCCGCCTTTTCAGATCAAATGACACAAAGCTTACAAATTCTGAGAGAAAGATAAAATATCTTATTGAACAAAACAAATCCCAAAAAAGTTTATATAACAAGTATTTCCTGTTGATATTGATGTTATCCATACATTTCTTTTAAGCATCTTGCTGTTGAAATCCCTGAATGTATACAATAACAAAATAACAGTTGATTGTCTGTTCCTTTTTATTTGGCTTAAATGGCACTGAATTTGTGTAGGGGAATATCCTGCTATGGCATTTTGAGGGAGGAGTGAAGCAAATGTCATGACTTTGTGGAGAATAATAGATTCCATTGTACCATCTATTAGGATTTAATTATTTATTCTCATTATAATTTGCATGAACTGAGTTCCATCTTCCATCCTCAGTAATTCCTGTTTCAGACTGTGCAAAATTGGGTATGCAAATTTTATTGGCAGATATATTCATCATTGTTACCTTTAAGAAGAAAATATTCATTTTATTAACCTCTAATTATTGAAGAAAGTTTTAATTCCATCACAGTGTATCTGTTCTTGACTTGTGGGTCTTCTTTTTATAGACAATATTAAGCAGAAAATTTTAAGGTGAACTTAATCCCATGAGAATTTTTTCACACCCTTTGAGTTATTCTAAGTATCATAACTTTAATTAATCAAAATATAACTTTAATTAAACACTGTACATCAGATCAAATGCATTTGAACCTTCAATGAAAACCAACAAAACCTCCAATTTTCAATTAACTTACCAACAGTTGTAAATCAGAATTCTTCAGAACTCACATTTATCAGACATTCTACAGTATATAAATGAGTTACCTTGCAAGGGTGAAGTAGGCCAAAACTTATGACCACCATTTTCCTTATGAGAAAAGTGTCTCAGAAAAGGCTAAATTACTTTTTGATGCTCATACAAAGCAAAGTGAAAAAAAGAAAAATGATCAAAATGAGATTGTCCTGTAAAAAAAAAGTGGGAAAGCAGCAATATACTACAATTACTTGAAATTGAGTCATTTATGTCATAGAATTACAAGCCATCAAATAAATTACAGAAGTTATACAAATTTCAAATGCCAGTCTAATGGCATTTCATTTGCCAATGGAATCAATGTTGAAACTGGGGGGGGAAATCCTAATTCCACTAAAAATATTTAACATTATCTTTGCCTCATTTCCCCTCCCTCCCTCTCAAATTTAATTTACTATTGTGGAGTACTTTTTACATTGTTCTGCTTTTAAATTAACATGACTTCCCAATAAGAAATAAGGAAATTTTGAGATAAAGCACACTAGCATAGTTTCCTCTGAACTGTGAATGAATCTCAACATATGTTAAGGGATGTATTTGTCCATCATTTGAAGATAAAATTCAATCAATGTGAGGTACGGTGATGTAGCAGAAAGAGCACTTAATTTGGAGTCAGATTATACAGGTTCAATTATATTTGCTTCTCCCTCTGTGACCTTGAAGAGGTTAATAAACTACCTTAGGCATGAATTTTGATATTTGTAAAATGAGGAGATTGGACAAAAGTCTCTGATGTTGTTTCAACCTAGAAATAACTCTATTCAAAGGCCAATGAAGAATTTTTACTGTACTATAATTCCTTGACTTAGGATTTGTAACTTTCCTCCTTTAATCATATTTATATACCTCTCGAATATTCTGAAATTTCTAGTAGTAAAGTACTTTCCTACCATCCTACCTAGCCTAGGATGCACAAATTAGTTTTTTAAAATATAATTGGTTGCTTTTTAGGACTATTTGTTTCTATTTTATTTAGTTACCAATAATATTGTATAGTACGCATGTTACAAAAATCCATGACACATACAAAGTAGAGAACATTCAATTTTTAAAATTTTATTTATTTAATTTTAGTTTACAGTATTCACTTCCATAAGCTTTTGAGTTTTACATTTCCTCCCACTCCCTACCCTTGCCCCTTCCCAAGACCACATGCAATGTGATATAGGCTATAGATATACATTCATATTAAACATTTTCACATTATTCATATTGTAAAGAATTATAACCAATGAAATGAACAAGAAAGAACAAAATAAAACAAAAGAGAGAGAGAGAGCAAATAGTATGTTTTGATCTGCATTCATACTGTAATTATTTCTCTGGATGTGGATAGCATTTTCTGTCAAGAGCCTTTTGGAGTTGTCTTAGAAGCTTGCATTGCTGAGAAGTGACAAGTCTATCAAAGTTATTCATTGCACAGTGTGGCTGTCACTGTGTACAACATTCTCCTGGTTCTGTTCCCCTCACACAGCATTAGTTTATGTAAGTCTTTCCAGGTTTTTCCAAAGTTCACCTGCTCATTATTTATTACAGCACATTAGTATTCCATTACATTAATATGTCACAACTTGTTCAACCATTGTCCAATTGATGGGCATCCCTCGATTTCTAGTCCTTGGTCACCACACACACACAAAAAAAATTACTTTAAATATTTTTGTCCTTTTCCCACTTGTATAATCTCTTTCTGATACAACTCCAGAACAGGTATTGCTGGGTCAAAGGATATGCACATTTTTATAGGCTTTTGGGCATAGTTCCAAATTGCTCTCTAAAATGGTTGGATTGACCAACAATGCTGCAGTGTTCCAATTTTCCCACATCTCCTCCAGCATTTATAATTTTCCTGTTTTGTCACATTAGCCTATCTGACAAATGTGATATGATATCTAAGAGTTATTTTGATTTGACTTTCTCTAATCAATAGTGATTTAAAGCATTTTTTCATATGACTATAGATAGTCATATGAAAGATAGATTTATTCCCCTGAAAACTGCCTATTCATATCCTTTGGACATTTATCAATTGGGGAATGACTTGTATCCTTATGAATTTCACTCAGTTCTCTATATATTTTTAAAATGAGGCCTTTATCAGAGACACTGTTTGTAAAAAAAATCATTTTCCAGTTTCCTATTTCCCTCCTAATCTTGGTTGTATTGGCTTTGTTTGTACAAAAGCTTTTCAATTTAATATAATCAAAATTATCCATTTTGCATTTCATAATGTTCTCTATCTCTTGTTTGGTAATAAATTCTTCCTTGCTTTCCCAGTTTGCTGATAGTCCCAGTCTTTATATCTAAATTGTGTACCCATTTTGCCTTTATTTTAGTATATGGTGTAAGATATTGATCAATACCCAGTTTCTGACATACTATTTTCCAATCTTTCCAGCAGGTTTTTAAATTTATATTTTATTCATATTTTTAATATTTTACATTTTAGTTATTTTATTTATATTTTAAATATTTTAAATAATGAGTTCTTATCACAGAAGCTTCAGTCTTTGGGTATATCAAACAGTAGATGACTATAGTCACTGTGTCTTGTGTACCTGGCCTATAGAACACTTGCTTTTGAAAATGCTAAAAGAGTTTTGTGGTGAAGAGGATAGTTTATAACTACTTATTTCATAGGCAAGCTTTGAGGAATGGCAATTAAGTGGAAGAATGTATCTCAGTGATTGGAATAATACTGGAAAGCTCTTCCATGAGATCTAAAGGAGAGGGCATAAGATTAAAAGGAGCTGGTGTTGAACTAGAAAGAATACCTGTAGTTTACATCAGCAGAAGGCTTTGTGTCCCCTCCATGACCAGAAAATATCCAAAACATATATTTATTGATTGATAAAGGTAATTGGCTACAGACCCGCATTTTAATCATAAGTTGGGAGACATCTTTAAGGGAGTTAGAACATTTATAAAGTGCCTTGAGGTGTCTAAGGCATCTCTAAAACATAAGAAGAACCAACAAGAAACTCATTCAAAAGGTCGTATTTCTTGCTTTCCAAGGTCCTGCCTCCTACATGCAGTCCATAACAATTCTAGAGATATCTAAGAATGTCTGACTTGACTTCAGTCATTTAATTGACTTAAGTATTCTCAATTTGTAACAGATAGGTCCCTAGGACACCCAAAGTTTCATTTTTCAATATCATCTTTCCCCAGAACTCTCAGCATATGTACAGAGAACTTGGGGAGATACATTGCAGAAATTCTAGAGGGAAAAACCATCATTTATGCATCCCTTGGGAGTGACAATTTGCAAATAATTAATGTAATTATACACTGGCAAAAATAAATTAAGTATAGAGTGGAATTAATACCTGTTGGAGGAAGGCTGATAAACTTGTAGCTAAATATTTTTTTCAATTTCTTTTCAAATGTTTAGATTTATGGAATTCTCTTTTCCTTATCTATAAATAGTGACTGTAATTGACTAAACTTTGGGTCCTGATTCATTTGATTGCATAAATTCAGGGCTTGGCTCCTAGGTTTTAGTCATTCCTCCCACTGTATGTGAAAGGCATTTTGCTCCTTGACCTACAGCTAAAGACCCCTATGAGAGTCTTAGACTATATTTATGGGATATTGAGAACTTTAAAAGGTTAAGGTACCCATTCAGCACATTTTTAGGATCCATCAATCAAATTTTTATCAAGTGCCTACTATGTGTTAAGTAGTAGGTCTACAAAGACAATGCTTAATCAGTCTCTTCCTTCAAAAACCTTAACACAAAATGGGGATCATTATGAAGCTGGAAGGGACCTTAGAGGTCATTTAATTAATTATTTTCATTATGCTGATTAGGAAACTGAGTCCCAGAGAGCCTGAGTTGCCCAAGAGGAGAAAGATAGAAAATATCAGAGATGGATTTGAATCTAAGTCCTCTGATTACAATTTAAGTACTCTTTTTATTGCACTATGGTATATTTATTCTCAAAAGAAGTTAAATATGCTCTCAATTGATTTTTTATCATTAAATTAATCAAATATGGATCAAGAGGTCAGAGAGAGACTAGGTGGACATGGGAACATTATTTTAATAATGCATATTTTTTATTAATCCTTGAACCTTTAGATACTATGATATATTTGCACAAAGAAATTCATACATAAATGATACAATAACATCAGTTCATTTGAGTTCTGAAAGAAACTCTTCCTTCAGATTACAAACTATTAAAAAAACTGCTCAAATAAATGTGACAAAACGCTTTAATATACAATATCCATTTTAGACAGTTTTCATTACTATATTAGGACTCTTTAAAAGGCAAAGAATTTCCCTTATATGATATTCCCCCCTCAAAAAATTGTAAGGAATTCTGAGCCCGAGGACTTATCTTGTATTATAGATTTGGCCAGAAGTATATTTTGGAGTTAAACAGAATGTTTCCATGGAAAGCACCTTACTGACACCTGGAACTGAAAATACCTTGTTGACTGGGAAACCAAATCACCATAATTCTAGTTTGAAATTGAGATGCTGTTGAAATGGTAGGGACATTAACATTCTGAGTAATCCCCAGGGTAACCATGGACAAATTTGAATATACAGACATCCACAATGTTGCTAGGTGTGTTTGGTGGAAAAAGCATCCACATGTTGTTTCTATGGCAATCAACAAGTAAATCTGACTCCTCTGAAGTCAGCCCACAGATGGAACTCAGGGCCCCCCCCCCATACTTTGGATGAAGTTGGTGAATTTCAGAGCTTCATTCATTTCTAATTAGCTGAGTGTTTTCAATAATACTTAATATTATACAGGATTGCAATATTGAAGAATATGCATTCCTTATACCCACATGACTCATGATTAAAATGTCCTTGATACATATTCTGACCTCAAATAAACAAATAAGATCTTTCAGGGCACGGAGGAAGGGTTTCTAGTCCTGGAATAAAAAATTCCCTAAATGATAATGTAGTCACATGGAGTATTGAATTTACCTAGAAGATTTAAACAAATGACAGGTGTAGAGACTTTTTCTTCCCCCTTTTTTTCTATTTTAAGACAGTTTTGCAACTTTAGTCCAGTCTTACAGGTGTAACCACAATTGGCTTCAATAGAAATTTCCTTCTATTGTAATAGTAAGGAGGCTCACAATCAACTAGTTCATTTTATGAAGTTTAATCATAATGATATTCTGGTAAATAAGGCAGTTGGATTAAGTTGATTTGAAAGGAATGCCACTGGTATTTAGTTACTTAAAAAAAAGCATTTAAAATTTATATCCTTCTTACTTCCAAGAAAAATTGGGGCTACTTACAATTAAAACAGTAAAAAATTAAGCACTGGGGATGAAATTGAAAAGAAGCAAAAACTAGATGCTACAAAGGCTTTGAAATAAATGAATTACTACAAAGGATCCCTGAGTTTGACTCATGTTTCCAGGCAATTGAGGCAGAAAAGAAAAAGCATTGGGTCTCATAGTTTTAATTCTCTGACAAAAGGAGGCATACAAAGTAATATGCAGAGAAACCAAATTTTAATAGGAATTTATTGCAGGGGTATTTACATAAAGGACATTGAGTAGTATAGCAAAAGTTATAATCAGCTATAGTTTCACCAAAGGCACAGAAGCCCTGTTCAAAGCCAAAATATTTGTAAAGGAATTGACCTTAATATTAAATCCTAACCCAGTAATGGCAGCATTATTATATAGCTTTTCTAATAAGGAATTTAGATAATGAAATACAGATTTTCTATAAGGAATTTAGACAACTTGGAGAACATGTGTGAGTATAGATAGAAGATAGATAGATAGATCGATAGAGACAGAGACAGACAGATAGATATAGATATGTATATGTATATATAGAGATATATACACACAGAGACATACATATGCATATATACACACATACTCATATACACATATACATGTGTGCATGCATTATGAATGTATGTATGTATGTATGGGTAACACCTGTATGGAAAACAAAGTAGTTGCTTTGTATTTGAAATAATTTTGAAAAAGAATGTCAGAGTATTTGCCAGATCATAAAGATTAATTAAATCAGAATAATTTAAATTAAATGTATATTAATTTGGAAGAGAAAGAGTAAAAATAAATGGTCAGTCAACAAGAATTTAAGTGACTGCCATATACAGTGTTAAGCATTAAGGATAAAAAGAAAGGTAAAAGACAGTCTCAACTCAAGGAGTTCTCAAAGAGAAGACAACATGCAACTTTGTCTGAACAAGATGTAAACAGGATAAATTGAAATAATCAATAGAGGGAAGGCTTTCTATAGAAAGTCCATTATTTTTTCCTTGGCTTTGAAGGTAGTCAGAGAAGCAAGGAGATAAAAATCAGGAAGAGAAGTCTTTCAGGAATGAGAGACAGCCAGTGAAAATAACTGGAATTGGAAGATGGAATACCTTGTCTAAGAAATAACAAAGAGGACAGCATCACTGGATTGAAGAGTATGTTTGTGAAGGAGGAGATGGGATATAAGGTATAAGAAGATTGGAAAATTAGTTTGGGATAGTTCCTTATGAAGGGCTTAGGAGAACAAAGAGAGGGTTTTATATTTGATTCTGGAAGTGATAGGTAACTACTAAAATTTAAGCAGGGGAGTGACATGGTTAGACCACTGCTTTAAATAACTTTGAAAACTGAGGCAAAGATTGACAAGGATGAGGAGATCAAACAGCAGGTAATAACAATAGTTCATGTGTAACACTGTGACATTGGCACAGGAAACAAGAGAACATATATGAAAAATGTTACTAAGGTAAAAATCCATAGATCTAGAAAATAGATTGGATATGGTGATTGGCAAAGAGTGAAGAATCAAGAATGACATATAAGTTGTGGGTCTGGGGCAAACGGGAACGTGATATTACCCTCAAAGAAAATAAAGTTAGCAAAAAGTAAGCATTTGAGAGAAAGACAGTGAGTTCAGTTTTGACATGATGAATTTAAGATGTCTATGTTCAAAATATCTGAGAGGAAGTTGGAAAGCTGAAACCAGAAGATAAACAAAAGGTTAGTGCTGGATAAACATGTTTGAAAATCATCAGCATTGAAAAAATAATTGAATCCATGAAAACTGATGAGGTCACCAAGCAAATAGCATAGAGGGAGAAGTGAAGAGGGCCCAGGACAAAACCTTTTGGGACATTCATATTAGAACAGATATTGACTTTAAGAGGAGGTGAATTCATTAATGAAAATCTCAAGTGTTGTATTCAGTGTTGTTCTGTGTTTAGCCTTGTTTTGCCCAAGAGATCGCTAAATTATGTAAAGATATATCTGGAGATGAAAATGTCTTGTGGAAACTACCACATTTTCCTTATACTTTAGACTAAAATCATTGAAATGGAGTAATGTGTCATCTGGATTTATTTCTCTGGAATATAAAATATAAAATACAGAAATATACACATTTAAAGTAAGGTAAAAGTGAAAATATTTGAAATAGGCTGTTTTCCTTGTCATCATCATAAAAAATTAATAAAAACCACAAAAGCAACACTAAAAACAATAAAATGAGAACTGTGACATTATAAAGAGCTAAAACTAAGTTGAAGTCCCTCCTCAGACATCAAGTGGCTAGTTATGCTGACCTACACGATTTACTTAACCTCTCAGTGCACTTGGCAAATGTCTAAAATGATAAATTTCAAAGAAGGTGATTATCTGAATTGATAGAGGGAGTTTGCTTCTCTAGGAGTTTCCATATCTCAATGAAATTAGAGTTATAGGTCCTACAAGTCTCATAAAGGACCCAGTTTACTTTATGTGCTTTATAGAGTGGATGAAAACTCAGTTGTGTAACCAGTGAGACCTATACTCCTGAGGCTACAGATTTGCTTAAATATATAATGAAAAGTCACATTCAATGACTGAAATGATAATTCCAAAATCAGTAAAATAGTTGGGTTGCCATCACATACTCTAGAAAAGAATTTAAAAGAAATTAAAAGTTTCAAGGAGACTATTTACCCAATTTTTACATTCATTTAAGAAATACATTAAGTACAATAGCACATTATTGTGAAAGTAGTATTGAGAAAGAAATAATCCTGAGGTAGGCTTTTCATGTGATACTGAGAAGCATGCCCTGTTTTCTATGCTTTGCATTTGCAAAGTACAATTTGATTTACAATATGAGGAAATTAAATATAAATAGTAGCTACCCTGTAAGCAGCATGGTAAAATGGATAGAGAGTTGGCCTTGAAGCAAAGGTACAAAGCCCATCTTGGATGTTTACTAGTTATGTGATCCTAAGTAAGTTACTCAACCTTTCAGCATGTGCTAACAAGGCTCTAGGACTAGAAATTTCAGAGAAACTGCAAGTATGTTTAAATAGAAGACATTTCCAGAGTTAAAAATTTAGCTGCTCATGATTAGGTCAAGTTAATATAATAAAAATGACAATTACACCTAAGTTAATTTATTTATTCAGTGTCATACCAATCAAACTACCAAAAAAATTATAGAGCTAAAAAATAATAACAAAATTCATCTGGAAGTATAAATGGTCCAGAATATCAAGGAAATTAATAGAAAGAAACATAAGGGAAGGTGGCCTAGCCATACCAGATCTTAAATTGTATTATGAAGTAGCAATCACAAAAACTAATTGATGCAGGCTAACACAGAGCAGTGGATCAGTGGAATAGGTTAGGTGCAAGACACAATAGCCAAAGATTATAGTAATCTACTATTTGATAAGTCCAAAGATGCCAGCTTCTGGAATAAGAACTCACTGTTTTTTTTTTTTTTTTGTTTTGTTTTTTTGGCTTTTTGGATGGGAGAAGGTAGGGCAATTGGGGTTAAGTGACTTGCCCAAGGTCACATGGCTAGTTCTTTTGTGTTAAGTGTCTGAGGCCATATTTGAACTTAGGTCCTTGTGATTCTGGAGCCAGTGCTCTATTCACTGCACCACCTAGCCATCCCTAAAAACTCACTATTTGACAAAAGTTGTTTGGAAAACCAGAAAATAGTATTTCAGAAACTGGACATAGACCAATATCTTACACTGTATCCTAATATAAAGTCCAAATGGGTACACAATTTAGATATAAAAGTTGACGGTATAAGCAAACTGGGAGAGTAAGGAATAGTTTATCTGTCAGATTTATTGAGAATGGAAGAATTTATGACCAAACAAGAGATAGAGAACATTATGAAATGCAAAATGGGTAATTTTGATTACACTAAATTGAAATGTTTTTGCACAAAGTCAATACAACCAATATTAGGAGGGAAGCAGGAAACTGGGAAAGAATTTTTACAACCAGTCTCTGATAAAGGCCTCATTTCTAAAATATAGAAAGAACTGAATGAAATTTGTAAGAATACAAGTCATTCCCCAACTGATAAATGGTCAAAGCATGTGAACAGGCAATTTTCAGGGGAAGAAATGAATAATATCTATAGTCATATGAAAAAATGCTCTAAAAATCACTATTGAGTAGAGAAATGCAAATCAAAATAGTTCTCAAGTACTATATCATACCTGTCAGATTGGCTAACATGACAAAACAGGAAAAATAAACGCTGGAGGAGATATGGTAAAATTGGAACATTAATGCATTTTTGGTGGAGTTGTTAACTGATCCAACCATCTTGGAGAGCAATTTTGAACAATGCCCAAAGGGCTATAAAATGTACATACCCTTTGATCCAGCAATACCACTTCTAGTGCTATAATCCAAAGAAAAACAAATGGAAAAACGGCCCACGTGTACAAAAATATTTATAGCAGTTTTGTTTTTTTTTGTCATGGTCAAGAATTGGAAATGGACAGGATGTCCGTCAATTGGGGAATGGCTGAACAAGTTGTAATATTTGAAGGTAATAGTATTGTGCTTTAAGAAATGATGAGCAGGTGGCACTTCAGAAAAACCTGCAAAGACTTGTATGAACTGATGCTGAGTGAAGTGAACAAAACAAGGAGGACATTGTACATCTTTACCAGCAACACTATGTGATGACTAAGTTTGATAGACTTAGCTCTTCTCAGCAGTGCAAGTTTCTAAGACAAGTGCAAAAGGCTCATGATAGAAAATGCTATCATATCCAGAGAAAGAACTATGGAGTCTGAATTCAGATCAAACCATAGTATTTGCTCTCTCTATCTTTTGTCATTTTGTTTTGTTGTATTTTGTTTCTTCTTTGTCATGACTCATCCCATTGGTTCTAATACTTCTTTACAACATGGCCAATGTGGAAATATATTTAATATGAATGTGTATGTAGAGCCTATATCGGATTGCATACCATCTTGAGGAGGTGGGAGGGAAGGGAGGCAGAGAATATGTAAAACTCAAAAGGTTAAACTAAAAATAAATAATTATGTTTTTTTTTAAATTGAAGACATTTCCTCTCTAGAAGATGCCTATATAATGAATAGGCATATAGCTATACATTTTTATTGTTCATTTTACAGGTGAGGAAACTGAGGCAAACCAGGTTTAAGTGACTTTCCCAGTATGACACAGCTAGTAAGTGTCTGAGGTAATATTTGAACTTAGAAAGAGTAGTCTATCTGACTCTAGACCTGGCATTCAATCCACTGTGACACCTACTTGCCTAGTATATGTAAATTATATGTGTATAATGTGTTAATATCAATGTATATGTATTTTATTGTGTATATATGTATGTGTATGTATATACATATTTCTTCATTGTATGGGGGTTTTCATATAAACATGTCTATAATATAAACCTATATACATACTATAGAAACATAGTGTATTAATTCAAGTAAATCTATATACATATATTCTTGAATTGATAGAATATTTATTTTTTATATTTTCATATTCACCTAGAAATAATAATAGCTCTATTTATAGTGCTTTGAGTTTAATAATGAATTTTATGCTTGCTAAAATATCTGATTCCCATAAAAACCCTGTGATATGAGTGCTTTTAATATCTATATTTTCACATAAGGAAAATGAGGTAAAAAAAGTTAAATTACTTTTCCAGGATTATGCCACTGAATAAATGTACCAAACAGGATTTGAACATGTCTCCCTAAGTTTACATACAGTTCTCTATCTACTTTAGTACATAGGTGCCTCTAAGCAGGACTAAAAAAAGCAGACAAAATGCTTTAGATTATTAAAAAAACAGCTTGATCTTTCCCTCTCTCTCCTCTTCTCTCCGTACAATTGTGGGAGTACATAGAATTTCTGGCAAGGTCAGCGGAGACAAAAGCAACTTGGTTGGTCTTTCCTCATTCTACAATTCACACATCACTGAATCCTCCAAATAACAACAGAAATGAAAAGGTCATGCACAGCAGGTGGCAATAGTACTGGCAAAATATAAACATTTGGAAATGGGCATTCCTCCCTCCTCCAGCTTCGTTTTGTCCAGAACTCTGTGTGCATTATTGAATATATGCAGGATGCAAGCTTGCTACAGTTCCAAAAAAAAAAAAAAAACCCTTTGGTTTAGTGATGCAAAAAGATTAGAACATACTGTTTGCCACCTAAAAAGCCCTAAAGGACAATTTGTTCTACCAGAAGTAAATAAGTAAGGATTATGCATTGTAGAATTGTAACCCAAATGTCACCAGACTGACATCACAAAGGACTAAATATTCTGGGATATTGTCCCTGATTATTACAGTCCCCAAAGATTTCTCTTTCCTCCAAACCTCCAGAGCACTTGGTGTCTGTATCATTCAATAGCTGAATTATGTTGAATTTGTTGTTTTCTTTTGAATAATATATATCTTATATTCACCAAGTTATCTAGCCCTTGACAACTGAGAGAATTGTATATCTACCACAGCCCCTCTCTCTCTCTCTCTCTCTCTCTCTCTCTCTCTCTCTCTCTCTCTCTCTCTCTCTCTCTCTCCCCTTCCCTGTATTTAGAAACTTCTATACACATTGTGTTAAGTACTTTACAATTATGGTCTCATAATAGTGGTATTACTTGATCAAGGCTGTCCACAGTTTTATAGCTTTTGGTCTTATTTCAAACTTCTCTTCAAAATGATTGGATCAGTTCACAATTCCATTAATTTACTTATTGTATCACCCTTTATATATAAATCATGTACCCATTTTAACCTTTTCTTGATATGTGTTGTGAGATGTTGGTCTATATCTAGTTTCTTTATACTATTTTCTAGTTTCCCTAGCATTTTTGTCATATAATGAGTTTTTTTCCCTAAAAACTTAAATATTTGGGTTTATCAAACACTAAATTATTATGGCCATTTACTATAATGTACTGTATCTATTCCAATTGATCTATTCTATTCCATTGATCCAACACTCTATTTCTTAGTTGATATCAGATTATTTTGATAATTACTATTTTATACTATAATTTGAGATCTTATATGGCTAGGCTAAGTTCTTTCACATTTTTTATTGATTCCTTTGATATTTCTGCCTTTTGTTCTTCCAGATCAATTTTGCTATTATTTTTTCTAACTAAATAATTTTCAGTAGTTTTCTATGGTGCTGAATAAGTAGATTATGTCCCAATAAATCTGACAATTTAAGTGAAATGAATGAATATTTACAAAAATATAAATTACCCAGATTAATGGAAGAGGAAATAAAATACTAAAATAAACTCATTTTAGAAAAAAAAATTGAACAAGCTATCAATGAACTCCCTAAGAAAATATCCCCAAGGCCAAGATTCACAATCAATTTTTTTTCTCTTTCTATTGCTTTGTTTCATTTCATTTGTTTTCTTTTGTTTTTTTATTTCACAGAACATAGTGAACCCTAACGTTCTAATCTTTGAGGCTCTTGGGGTTCCTAATCTTTGAGGTGGAAATGGCACTAAAGACAACAAAAATAATAAGAAAAGTGTCTGGATTGAATCAAGAATATATAGAAGAAACCTGAAATGGAGGTGACAGAATTGTGAGTGCATTGAGGGATTGATACAAGGCATCTAAAGAAGAAAATCTTACGGGCATGAAAAAACTTCCAACCCTTGTAAAAACCCTCCAAAAAGTGACTAAAAATATCAATAACTAGAAATCCATATGCCTACTCTCCCAAAATAAGATATTTATATGGGTAATCTCTGCATGAACCAAAGGCATCCATATTTATATGCATCATCTCTGCATGAACCAAAACCATATTCAACTCATCCATATTAGTAAGAAACAAGTTTTTGCATGTTATATTCAATACTGGGCAATAGTTTTACCATCTGATAATTGACTTAAAGATGTAGAGTTCATAAGATCGCACACAATCATATACTAACAAACATTTAAAGAACAATTAATCCCAAATACTATATAATCTATGTTGAAAAACAGGCAAAGAAGGAGTCCTAACAAATTCCTTTTATGACACAAAATGGTTCTGATACCTAAAATGGGAAAAGCAAATAGAAAAATTGAAGACAATAGACCAATTTCCTTAATGAACATTGATGCAAAAAAAAATTTAGATAGACCCTGATTTTATTTTTTGTCTATGTTTTTAAATTAATTATTTTTTAGTTTTCAACATTCACTTCCACAAGATTTTGAGTTCGAATCTCTACCCTTCCTCCACCCCAAGAAGATTTGCATTCTGATTAGCCTTTCATCCAATTTACCCTCCCTTCTATTGCCTCCCCCTTCTCTTATCCTCTTCCTTTCTATTACCTCTATATCTTATTTCCCAGCTGCATGTAAAAACAACTTTTAGCATTCGCTTTTAAAACTTTGAGTTCCACATTCTCTCCCTTCTTCCCTTCCTACCCACTCTCATTGACAAGGCAAGCCATTTGACAAAGGTTATAGATGTTTAGTCATGCAAAACACTTCCATAATAGTCATGTTGTGAAAGACTAACTATATTTCCCTCCATTCTATCCTGTCCCCCATTTATTCTGTTCTCTACTTTGGCCTTGTGCCACCTCAAACATGTTTTCTTCTGATTACCCCTTTGTAATTGTAACATAAATTTGAAGATCTTCTCTGACCCTTAATAAGCCTAAATTAAACTTGAGGACCCTTCCTGATTTGAAAACATATTCTGACCCCTACTAGGCTGCATGTGCTCATCTGGAGCCTGTGGTGGGAGGCTTGTTTTTCAGGAAGGCACAATTTTTGTTACTTTGCAGTCAAGTGAGTTATGAGGGTTGTGATGTTTATCCTTTGGCTCTAGAATATTAGGGCAGTTTTTCTTGATAATTTCTTTAAAGATGATGTTTAGCCTTTTTTTGATCATGGCTTGCAAGTAGTCCAATAATTTTTAAATTACCTCTCCTGGATCTTTTTTCTAGGTCAGTGGTTTTTCTAATGAGGTATTTCACATTGTCTTCCAATTCTTTTCATTCTTTTGGTTCTGTTTTATAATTTCTTGATTTCTCATAAAGTCATTAATTTCCACTTGCTCTATTCTAATTTTTAAGGAATAATTTTCTTTATTGAGCTTTTGGACCTCCTTTCCCATTTTGCCAATTAGATTTTGTAAATCATTCTTCTCCTCATTGACTTTTTGGACTTTCCTTTGCGTTTTTGGTTAGATTATTTTTAAGGTATTATTTTCTTCAGCAATTTTTGGTTTCTTTTAGTAAGCTGTTGACTCATTTTTCTTTTTCTTGCATCACCCTAATTTCTCTTCCCAATTTTTCCTCTACTTCTTTTGATTGATTTTTAAAATCCTTTTTGAAGTCTTCCATGTCCTGAGACCAATTCATATTTTTCCTGGAGGCTACTGATGTAGGAGTTTTGATGTTTTTGTCTTCTTGTTCTATGTTTTGATCTTCTTTGTCACCAAAGCAAAATTCTATCGTCTGATTTTTTCCACTGTTTGCTCATTTTCTAAGCAAATTACTTGACTTTTTAAGTCTTTGTTAAGGGACCTATAAATTTGCAGTTCTTCCAAGATGTTATGAGCAAAGGAGAGGTGTTTACTCCTTTCCTGACCTGTAATCTGGTCTATGACCGACCACATGTACTCTTTTCTGGTTTGGAACTGTGGGAAGGATTCCTTCTCTACTGCTACCATAAACTTTACCACACCAGAGGTCCTCCCTGCCCCAGGACTACCACCAAAGACTGCAACCTAGATGCCAGCACAGGTAAAACAAGAGAATCCTGCCTCCAGGCCAGCAAAGAGACTCCTCCAATCCCCCTCTGATCAGCCACTTGATGCCCCCACCCTCTGTAGGCTAAGAACTCCCAAAGCAGTCACTTTTGCTGCCACTACACTAAGGCTAGGACCGAAAAAGACTCTCCTCACTCAGGTCTAACAGACCTTTCCTACTGACCTTCTAAGTTATCTTTCAAGTTTGTGGGTTTAGGAGTTGAAGTCTCAGTAAGGTTCCCATAGTGCTAGTTCCTACAAAAGGCTCCTCAGGGGGCCCTAGAAACCACCTGTGAAGTCTCGCCCTGTGCCTGCCTATGCAAACATCCTTGTAACCAAGACAAGATTTGCCCCATTAGCTGGCACACCTCCCCCCTTAGTGTACTTCCCTATGTAGCAACAGTTGCCTACCCTCCTTGCTAACTGCTGTTTGTTTCAGAAAGTATTTTTACTGTATAAAAGCTTGCTCGACAGGCTGCTCAGGGCTGCCTTCCCTTGGTCTTTATCTGAGAGACAGTCGCTGGCCAGCTAATAAGCAACTCTTTAAATTCCAATTGGCTCTGCTGTCCCGTATTCCTCTCGGTCATCCAGATCAGAGTCAGGAAACCACCACAGCTGATTCAGTGATTCAGTTCCCTGAGGCCTGCTCCGTATTTGCTGGAACATGGTCTGTGCCAGCCCAGACCATATTGGACTGCAATGCTCTCTCAGACTGGTGCAACAGACCTTTCCTGTTGACCTTCTAGGTTATATTGGGCAATAATTTTGTATCATTCTGTCATTTTCTGGGTTCTACTACTCTAGAATTTATTTAGAGTCATTTTTACAGTTATTTGGAGGGGTGTGGGGGGAGAACTCAGTGAAGTCCCTGCTTTCACTCCATCATCTTTATTCTATCCCTTGATGCAAAAGTTTTAACTAAAATATTTTCACGGAGATGGGAGAAATATTTTGCAAAGAACATACATTAGGACCAGGTGGGATTTATTCCAGCAACGGCAAAATATAGCAAATACCATCTGGTCAACATTAAGAAAATTATAATTGACCATATTAATAATAAAACCAGCAGAAGTCATGATTATCTCAACAGATGCAGAAAAAGCCTTTGAAAAAATGCAACACCCTTCTTATTGAAAACATTAGAAAACATAGGAATAAATGGAATTTTCCTTAAAATGAAAAGTAATATCTATTCTTAACCATCAGCATGAATTATCTGTAATGGGGATAAACTATATACCTTTCGAATAAGGTTAGGGGTGAAACAAGGATACCCAATTATCATAATTGTCATTCAATTGTGTACTGAAAATGCTGGTTATAGCAAGAGAAGAAAAAAGTTGAAGGAATTAGAATAGATAATGAGGAAACAAAACTACTACTCTTTACAAATGATATGATGGTATATTTAGAGAATCCTAGAGTATCAACTAAAATTAATTGAAATAATTAATAACTTTAGCAAAGTTGCAGGATATAAAATAACTCCACATAAACCATCAGCATTTCTATATATTAGCCATAAAGTACAGCAGGAAGGGATAGGAAGAGGAATTCAATTTTAGATAACTGAAGACAACGCAAAATATTTTAGAGTTTACCTACAAGACAAAGCCAGGGATTATATGAAAACAATTACAAAACTCTTCCCACATAATTAAGGTCAGATCAAAATAATTTAAAATATTAATTACTCATGGTCAGGCCAAGCCAATATGATAAAAATGACAATTCTATGAAAATTGAGCTTAGTCTTTTAAGAATCCAGAGGACCTAGGAGTTGGAAGGAGGCATAGACAGGAGCCAGTAACAATCCATGTTTGAAGATAAAGTCCTCTCTAAAATGAGCTAGAGAAGGAAAAAGAAAACGGCTTTAGAATCTTTGCCAAGAAAATGCCATCTGGGATCACAAAGAATCACAGACAACTGAAAACAACTTAAAAGCCACAATAAAACTCTGTGTGAGAAAAAGCAAGTAAAATGGTTTACCTGGATTCTGGAGTTCCTGAAGGAGAGTAAGAGTAAAAAGACTTGAAAGGTGAGAAGAGGACAAGTTCTGAAGGACTTTGGAAGCCAAAAAAATAATTTTATTTGATCCCAGAGGTAATAGGGAGCCACTGGAGTTTAATAAGAGGAAAAGTAATATGGTCAAACCTGTTCTATAGAAAGACCATTTCATAAACTGAGAAAAGATTGGATTAGAATAGAAAGAGACTTGAAGAAGTAAGATAATCTAGGATACTATTAGAGCAGAATAGCTGAGTTGTAAGGATTATCACCAGGGTGTTTGATGTTTGAACAGAGTGAAAGAAATGAATATGAGTTGTGATAAAATTAAAAAGAAAAAATGACAACATATTGGATATGTGAAGTGAATGCACATGAGGAATCAAAGATATCACCAAGGGTGTGAGTCTTCAACACTAATAACAATGTGGAAAGAGAGTAGGGTGGTGGCAAAAATTAAGGGATTGTTTTGGATGTATGAAATTTGAAATAGCTTTGGGACCTTAATGTGAGATATCTAAGAGATAGTTGGTGATGTAGGACTAGAACTCAGAATAGAGTTTAGGTCTGTATGTACCAATCTAGTAATCACCTGCAGGGAGATATTTGAATCATTAGAAGCTGATGAAATCACCAAATAAGATGGTATAAAGGAACAAAAAAAGGCCAAAATAAGGTTTGGGGAGACATCTATGGTTAGCAGGCATGACTTAGATGAATATTAAGGAAGGAGGACTTATAAGGAGCAGTCAGACTGGTTGGAGGAGAAACAAGAAAGAATGATGTCATAAAAACCTAAAGAAGAGACTGTCACAGGTTGCAAAGAAGGATGAGCTGTGAGCAAAAGCTTTCTGAAATGACAATTAAGGCCATAGTAACTTTCAAAAGAACGTGTTCAGTTGAATTATGGGGTCAGACACTAGATTGCAAAAGATTTAGAAGTAAGTTAGAGGTGAAAATTATTTAGATGATTTTATCAACGTTTTTAACTGAGGAGAGAAAAGATAAAGAACAATAGTGTGGATGGTCAACTCAAGTAAGTTTTTCATTCATTCATTTTAGAATGAGAGAGATATGGTGGCATTGTTTTTTGGCACTTAATAAATGTTTATTGGTTTGGTTTTACACTCTCTGGGTGTCAGTTTCCTTATCTACTAAAGGATTGGTTTGGACCAGATGACATTTGAGGACCCTACCAGTTCCAAATCTATGATCCTATCTTCAAACCCTTGATTTCTTTTTTTTCAGGTTACAAAGGTGTGTTGTACTAGATAGAACGAAAAATGATAAAGAGGAAATAAAACCAAACAATGAAAAGAAAAAGATTAAGTAGTTTGCTTCCATCAGGATTCAAACTCAGTCCTTTCTAGTTGTATCTCTGCATGTAGGCATCTCTCTCCCTCATGAGGCTTTTGGGATTGACTTATATCACTGCATTGCTGAGAACAGTCCAGTCTGTCATAGTTGGTCATCACACATATGAAGTGTCTGTGATTGTATACAAATTTCTCCTGGTTCTACTCTTCTCACTCAGCATCAGTTTGTATAAGCCTCTCGAGGTAAATAGGCAGTTCGTGTGCTCCTCGTTTCTTATAGCACAATAGTATTCCATTACATGCATATACCACAAGTTGTTTAACCATTCTGAAGTTAATGGGCACCCCCTTAATTTCCAAATATTTGCAACAACAAAAAGAGCAGCTATAAACATTTTTGTACATATGGGTCTTCTTCCCAATTCTATGATCTCTTTGGGGTATAACCCTAGAAGTGGTATTGCTGGGTCAAAGGATATGAACTGATTTATAGCCTGTTGGGCATAATTCCCGATTGCTCTCCAGAATGGTTGGATAAGTTCACAACTCCACCTGCTGGGACAAAGGATATGAACTGATTTATAGCCTGTTGGGCATAATTCCCGATTGCTCTCCAGAATGGTTGGATAAGTTCACAACTCCACCAGCAACGCATTAGTGTTCCAATTTGCCCACATCCTCTCCAGCATTTATCATTTTCCTGTTTTGTCATCTGAGCCAATCTGACTGGTGAGATGTGGTACCTTAGAGTTGTTTTGATTTGCATTTCTCTAATCAATAGTGATTTAGAGCATTTCTTCATATGCTTATAGATGTCTTTAATTTCTTCCTCTGAAAACTGCCTGTTCATATCCTTTGACCATTTATCAATTGGGGAATGACTTATATTCTTATAGATTTGACTCAATTCTCTGTATATTTTAGAAATGGGTCATTTATCAGAGACATAGGTTGTAAAAATTCTTTCCCAATTTCCCACCTCCCTCTTCATCTGGTTTACCTTGGCTTTGTTTGTACAGAAGCTGTTCAATTTAATGTAATCAAAATTATCCAATTTGCATTTTACAATGCTCTCTAATTATTGTTTGGTCATAAAGTCTTTCCATCTCTACAAATCTGACAGGTAAACTATTCTTTGCTTTCCCAGATTGCTTACATTATCTTCCTTTATACCTAGATCATGCACCCATTTAGACTTGATTTTGGCATATGGTGTTAGATAATGGCCTATGCCCTCGTTTCTGCCCATACTATATTCCAGTTTTTCCAGCAGTTTTTGTCAAATAGTGCATTCTTATTCCAAAAGCTTTGGTCTTTGGTTTTATCAAACAATAGATTACTGTACTCATTAACTGCTGGATCTCCTGCGCCCAATATATTCCATTGATCCACTACTCTATTTCTCAGCCAGTACCAAGCAGTTTGGATGATTGCTGCTGTATAATACAGATTAAAATCTGGTATAGCTAGTCCACCTTCCTTAGCATTTCTTTTCATTAACTCCCTTGATATTCTAGACAGTTTGTTTTTCCAAATAAATTTTGTTACTATTTTGTCTAACTCTATAAAGTAGTTTTTTTGGTAAATTAATTGGTATGGCACTAAATGTATAGTTTAGTTTGGGTAAAATTGTCATTTTTATTATATTAGCTCGACCCAGCCATGAGCAATTGATATTTTTCCAATTAGTTAGATCTGATTTTATTTGTGTGAGAAGTGTTTTGTAGTTGTGATCATATAAATTCTGGGGTTGTTTTGGCAGGTAGATTCCCAAATATTTTATTATGTCTACAGTAACTTTAAATGGCATTTCTCTTTTTATCTCTTGCTGTTGAATTTCGTTAGAGATATACAGGAATGCCGAGGATTTATGTGGGTTTATTTTATATCCTGCAACTTTGCCAAATTTATTTATTGTCTCAAGTAGTTTTTTACTTGATTCTCTAGTATTCTCTACGTATATCATCATATCATCTGCAAAGAGTGATAGCTTGGTCTCTTCTTTGCCTAATTTGATTCTTTTGATTTCTTTTTCTTCTCCAGTTTCTACTGCTGACATTTCTAGTACCAGACTGAATAAGAGGAGTGATAGTGGACACCCTTGTTTCATTCCTGATCTTATTGGAAATGCTTCTAGTTTATCCCCATTGCATATAATACTTGCTGATGTTTTTATATAGATGTTATCTATTATTTTGAGGAAGGCTCCATTTATTCCTATACTTTTTAGTCTTTTTAATATGAATGGCTGTTGTACTTTGTTCAAAGCCTTTGCTGCATCTATTGAGATAATTATATGATTTCTGCTAGTTTTATTGTTGATATGCACAATTATACTGATGGTTTTCCTCGTATTAAACCATCCTTGCATTCCTGGAGTAAATCCTACCTAATCAAAGTGTATTATTCTTGTGATAAGTTGTTGTAGTCTTATAGTTAATATAAATATATATATATATATATATATATATATATATATATATATATATATATATATATATATATGGTGCCAATTTTAAATATATTTTATTCTCCAAGACAATTGCATTTCCACTTGTTTACAGTACTGATAAAGTGCAATGTTGTTCACTTCTCTCCCTCTGCACACATTCAAGTATTCAGAATGCCCAGATTTACACAATAGCTTAGATTTTAACTGTTAAACTGCTACTGCCTTTGCTACAAATTTGAGTCCTTCAATTTTTGGAAAGCTGTGTGGAATGCTCTTTCTTCTGGTGTGTTTAGTCGACCTCTTCAATGGTGGGTCCAGGAGAAGCATCTCAAGATGGGACTGTTCCCCCTGGGAACTCACCAGACATACCTCCTGGTATGCCTTCTGCACTCTGATACAGCTTAATAATAATGGGGTTGCAGACCTTCTCCAATTCTTTCTGTTGATGCTCGAATTCTTCCTTTTCAGCAGTCTGGTTCTTATCCATCCAGTTGATTATTTCATTACATTTGTCAAGGATCTTCTGTTTGTCTTCATCACCAATTTTGCCTTGCAGTTTTTCTTCTTCTACATTTCCTTTCATATTGAAAGCATAAGATTCAAGAGAATTCTTAGAAGACATTTTGTCTCTCTGCTTTTCATCATCAGCCTTGTATTTCTCAGCCTCCTGGACCATACACTCAATGTCTTCTTTGCTGACATGTCCTTTATAATTGGTGATGGTGATCTTGTTCTCCTTGCCTGTGGTCTTCTCCACAGCAGAAACATTGAGGATGCCATTTGTATCAATGTCAATTGTTACTTCGATCTGAGGAACACCCCTGGGTGCTGGAGGAATTCCTGTGAGCTCAAGTTTGCCAAGCAGGTTGTTATCCTTTGTCATTGCTCTCTCACCTTCATAAACCTGAATAAGTACACCAGGCTGGTTGTCCGAATAGGTGGTAAAGGTCTGTGTCTGCTTGGTGGGGATGGTGGTATTACGTTTCATCAGAGCAGTCTTAACACCACCAGCGGTTTCAATTCCAAGGGAAAGAGGAGTGACATCCAACAACAGCAAGTCCTGCACATTCTCAGATTTATCTCCAGATAAAATGGCAGCCTGGACAGCTGCGCCATAAACAACAGCCTTATCAGGACTGATACTCTTGTTGAGCTCCTTGCCATTGAAGAAGTCTTGCAGAAGCTTCTGGATTTTGGGGATTTGAGCGGAACCACCCACCAGGATGATGTCATGAATTTAAGAATTATCTATCTTGGCATCTCTTAAGGCCTCCTCCACAGGTCCAGGGTGCCATGGAAGAGATCAACATTCAGCTCTTCGAAACAGGCCCAGGTGACTGAGGTATAGAAGTCGATACCTTCATAGAGGGAGTCAATCTCAATACTGGCTTGGGTACTGGAAGAGAGGGTACGCTTTGCACGTTCACAAGCAGTGTGGAGATGGTGAACAACCCTCTTGTTCTCACTGATGTCTTTCTTGTGCTTTTGCTTGAACTTGGCAATGGAATGGTTGACCATTCAGTTGTCAAAGTCCTCCTCACCCAAGTGGGTGTCCCCAGCTGTGGACTTGACCTCAAAGATGCCATCTTCAATGGTGAGAATGGAGACATCGAAAGTACCACCTCCAAGGTCAAAGATCAACACATTGCTCTCAGCACCAACCTTTTTGTCCAAGCTGTAAGCAATAGCAGCAGAGCAGCAGTTGGCTCATTGATGATTCAGAGCACATTAAAACCAGCTATGGTTCCAGCATCTTTGGTGGCCTGACATTGGGAATCGTTGAAATAGGCTGGTATTGTGACCACAGCATTTGTGACAGTCTTCCCAAGGCAAGCTTCAGCAATTTCTTTCATCTTAGTCAAGACCATAGAAAATATTTCTTCTGGATAGAAACTTTTCGTCTCCCCTTTGTACTCCACTTGGACCTTAGGCCTGCCTGCATCATGCACCACCATAAACGCCCAATGTTTCATGTCTGATTGTACAACTGCATCATCAAATCTGCGACCAATCAGACATTTGGCATCAAAAATTGTGTTGGTGGGGTTCATTGCAACTTGATTCTTTGCAGCATCACCAATTAAACGATCTGTGTCAGTGAAGGCAATGTAGCTCGGGGTGGTCCTGTTTCCTTTGTCATTAGCAATGATCTCCACTTTCCCATGTTGGAAGACTCCCATACATGAGTAAGTGATGCCAAGATCGATGCCAACTGTGGGTCCCTTCAACATGGTTGCATGGGAGTCAAGGGTTGTAATTGACCACTGTGGAGACAGAAGGGCTGCTGCTGCACTGAGTAGCTAGCTAATGTTTTATTTAAAATTTTTGCATCTAAATTCACGAGGGAAATTGATCTATACTTTTCTTTCGCTGTTTTATCTCTTTCTGATTTAGGTATCAGTACCATATTTGTGTCATAGAAAGAATTTGGTAGGACTCCTTCTTCACTAATTTTCCCAAATAGTTTGTAGAGTATTGGGATCAAATGTTCTTTAAATGTTTGATAGAATTCACGAGTAAGCTCATCTGGCCCTGGGGATTTTTTCCTAGGGAGTTCACTAACGGCTTGGTTGATTTCTTTTTCTGAGATGGGGTCACTTAAGTAATTTACTTCCTCTTCAGTTAATCTGGGCAAATTGTATTTTTGTAAACATTCGTCCATTTCACTAAGATCGTCAAATTTATGTGCATATAATTGGGAAAAAATAATTCCTAATTATTGTTTTGCTTTCCTCTTCATTGAAGGTAGATTCACCCTTTTCATTTTTGATACTCATAATTTGGTTTTCTTCTCTCTTTTTTATCGTATTGACTAAGAATCTATCAATTTTATTTTTTTCATAAAACCAGCTCTTAGGTTTATTTATTAATTCAATAGTTTTCTTAATCTCAATTTTATTAATCTCTCCTTTGGTTTTCAATATTTCTAATTTAGTACTAAATTGGGGATTTTCAATCTGTTATTTTTCTAGCTTTTTCAATTGCATGCCCAATTCATTGACCTCCCTTT
>WOXC01002129.1:0-258054 GCA_011680675.1 Gymnobelideus leadbeateri
TTAATCAAAGAAGTAGGATCACATCAGAACTACATTGCCATTTATAATGCTTAAAACCTTTCATTGGAAACCTTGAGTAGCTAATACAAGGTAAGGTTATTTCTGTTACAGCTGTTAGGCCAGTCTTTAGAATACTGATTTCTTCTTGTCCTATAAAAGAGGTATTTTGGAACCCTATCCTTCTTCTGATGGGCTGACACTTCAAGAACTAGAAGGGCAGGATTTCAAAGCTCACATTTGTTTCAGGGAAATAAAGAGATTATCAAAAATAGATTTTAAGGAACATAATTTTTTTCCAAATCAGTGCTGTGTTAGGCCTATGAGGTGTGTGCCTGTGAGCCGGAATACATTAGGCCAAGAGAGAACAGCTTGTTTTTATTTTGTGGTAATTCAGCAAAACAAATACTAAATGAACCAAATAAAACCTTGCATGAAAATGGACTCAGATTTCTCTGGTATTTGTTTTTTGAAAAGACATTGAATAAAAAAAAATGAAATAAGGAACACTATGCTGATGAAAGTAATTTTTTTAAACTCCTAATAGAGGTTATCAAAGGAACCTTTATGATGTTATTTTATTTTCAGTAGTTTTAAGATTCCATAGCACTTTAATGTTTTTAAGACATCAAAAAAAACTCTGTGGTAGGTATAACAGGAACTGTTATCCCCATTTTTAGGTGATTAAATGGGCTCAGAGAGGGTAGGTAACTTCTTTGTGGTCCCACAGGTATAGGTTTCAGAGGCTGGATTTGAACCTGGATTTTCTGAAGTCAGGTACAAAACTACGGGCACAGTACTAAACTTTCTCTCACATAGAAGCTGGATCTGGAGCTGGAAAGACCTACATTCACTTACTTCCTCTGACATTTATATTACTCTGGGCTAAGTCACTTGACTCCTCTGTTTCTTTTTTTTTAAATATATCTTCTCCCCCCCCCCCAATCATATGTTAAAACAATTTTTAACATGTTTTTGGTGAAGTTTTGAGTTCCAAATTCTGTCCCTTCCTTCCCTTCCCTATCCCTGAGACAGAAAGAGGATATAGGTTATACATGTGCAATCATGTAAAACATTTCCATGTTAACCATTATGTATAAGAAGACTCAAATAAAAGAAAAAGAATGAAAGAAAGAAAGTGAAAAATAGCATACTTCAGTCTGCATTCAAAAAATATCAGTTATTTCAGTGGAGGCCAATAGTATGCTTCATCATTAGTCCTTTGGGATTTTCTTGGATCCGTGTATTGCTGAGAATAAAGAAATCATTCATAGTTATTCACCAAACAATAGTTATACCCCAGTTGATGGACATGCTTTTGATTTCTAATTCTTAGCCACTACAAAAAAGAGCTCCTATAAATATTTTTGTACAAATATTAACCTATATGTTTCAAGCAACTCCTTAAGTCTCATATTAAAGTGTAGACCTGCTTGTCACCTGCATTGATGGAATGAGTTCTCTTGGCAGTTCTTTAAACAGAGAAAATCACGGATATTCCCTATATCACTTAACAGGTATCTATTGAAATGATGGGGCCCAGTTTTGTGCTAGGAAGTGGGATAAAAACACAAAGAATGTACAATCTATTGTGAGAAGTTTACATTCATAAACACTTGTTTTTAAGATACTTTTATAAGCTAATAAAATAATCTAATAGCATTCCCTTAATTTTGCTTTAATCACAGTTGTCATTTACTATTTATAATTATTTAGGCATGTTTTTAGCACCCCAGGTTTGACTCCTGGTTTAGCTATTTGAAACAAAAATTGAATGTTGAATGTTGAAACAAAATTATTATTCAGTGGGATTACATGAAACAAAAACAACAACAACTAGTACTTGCCCTCAAGGACCTAACTTTCTTGGGGTGGGATGCAGCATTTTGAGGAGGAATCCAACATATCCACAGATGGGTCAATGCTAGGTGATTTGAGGAGACAGAGAACATTAACATTCAAGGGCGTCTGATCTCACCATTTTAGTTAATTTAGTTTGAAAAAGTGCTTCAGAAACCAACTGCTGTGGGAGTAGAAACAGCACTTCCAAGGTGCTCTGCCCCACACCACCCCCAAACAACGTAAAAGGGGACTCTGAACAACTTCTGGAGCCCCAGCACCCACAGAAGCACACAACTCCCACTGAGGACAGACTAGCAGCCCTGGCAGGGAGCGGCCAGCACAGCGCTCTGAGAGCAGAGAACACAGCATGCTAGGACCCGGCAGCTCTCTGAGAGCCGAGCCCAGGCCCAAATGAGCCTCGGTTTTAGCCCCAGGGCAGCCTGGCTAGCAGCCGGCTGGAGGGACCCCAGAACACCAGCAGCTGTGGCAATTCCAGAATTATCAGTACAGATATGCCTAGGACAGAGTGAGAGGTTAGTGCCCTATGGACTTTGGGACCAGTATTAGGGGAACGCATTGGCTTCCTCCCCTGGGGGGCGAAAAGCTGCTGAGGAAACACGGCATAGTCGCCATTTTGCAGCGTCAACGGCAGCTCCAGCTTCTGGTCTGCAAACTGTAGAGAGATCCAGCAATCAGTCTGGGAGTTAATCCCTCTTGCTTTAACCTGCTTGGATCTGGATTGTGGTATTGGGGGGAGTCCTGGGGTGGGTATCCAATTTGCCAGAGCGGCTGGAGGCATTACAGAGGCCACCCAACCTCCAGAAGTTGTGAAGACCCCACGTTTGGGACAGAAGCTCCCCTTCTGGTGTCAGAATCCTACTGTGGCAACAAGCCCTAAAATCAAGTAATTAAGTGGCAATATGCCTAGGGAAAGGAAACAAAATAAACAGAAAAATGCAACTTTAGATTCCTATTTTGGGGGCAAAGAGGATCAAAGCATGGAACAGGAGGAGGTCTGTGAGGTCAGAACTCCTGCAACAAAAGCCCCAAATGAAAATACAAGCTGGCTACAGGCCATAGAGGACCTTAAGAAGCAGATAAGAGAAGTGGGGGAAAATTGGGAAGAGAAATGAGAAAGATGCAAGAAAAGTATGAAATGAGAGTCAACAGCCTGACTGAGGAAAATAACACTTTAAAAAATAGACTAACTCAAATGGCAAAAGAGGCTCAGAAAGGCAATGAGGAGAAGAATACCTTAAAAAGCCGAACTTGCCAGATGGAAAAAGAATCTCAAAAGCTCACTGAGGAAAATCATTCCTTCAGAATTAGACTGTAGCAAATGGAAGCTAATGACTTTATGAGAAATCAAGATGTTGTTAAGCAGATCCAAACAAATGAAAGAATAGAAGACAGTGTGAAATATCTCATGGGAAAAACCACTGACCTGGAAAATAGATCCAGGAGAGACAATTTAAAAATTATTGGACTACCTGAAAGCCATGATCAAAGAAAGAACCTAGAAATCACCCTTCAAGAAATCCTCAAGGAAAATTGCCCTGGTGTTTTAGATCCAGAGGGCAAAATAGAGGTTGAAAGAATCCACAGATCACCTCCTGAAAAAGATCCCAAAAGGAAAACTCCCAGGAATATTATAGCCAGGTTCCAGAATTCCCAGATCAAGGAGAAAATACTCCAAGCAACCAGGAAGAAACAATTTCAATATTGTGGAAACACAATCAGAATAGCATAGGACCTGCCAGCTTCTACACTGAGGGGTCGAAGGGCATGGAATATGATATTCTGCAGGGCAAAAGAACTGGGACTGAACCCAAGGGTCACCTACCCAGCAAAACTAAGTATTTTGTTTCAGGGGAATATATGGTCATTCAGTGGAATACAGGATTTTCAAGCATTCTTGAGGAAAAAAAAACAGAGTTGAATAGAAAATTTGACATCCAGATACAAGGAACAAGAAATGCCTGAGAAGGTAATCAGGGAAAAGAAATCAAAAGGAACTTATCAAAGTTGAGCTATTTACATTCCTATATGGATAAACAATAACTGTGACTGATGAAACCTCTCTCAGTATGAAAATAATGGAAGAAGGGTGTATGGTCATTTGAATACATATGTGAATGGGTGTATATATGTTTACAGTTATACATGGAAAGAGGGCATGGGTTGAATTTGTTAGGAAGGGATGATGCTTAAGGGGTGAAATTATGAGGTGAGAGAGGAAAGTGGCAAGAAGAGATGGGGAGAGACAGGGTAGGGTAAACTATCTCATGTGGAAGAAGCAAGGGGAAGTGGCTGCAGGGGAGGGGAAGAATAGGAAGGCAAAAAGGCAAAACCACATTCTCATTGAATTTGGTTCTGGGAGAGAATGACATACATATTAAATGGGATATCTCACACTGCAGCAGAGTAGGGGGAAGGGGGATGAGGGGGGGATGATGGAGGGGAGGGCATTCTGAGGGGAGGGGAGGTTTGAAGTACCCACTTTCAAAGAGGGACAGGATCAAACTAGGAAATGGACCAGGTGGGGGGTGGGATGGGTGGGAGGGAATTATAAGCAGACTTTTATAATATGTCTACTATGGTAATGTTTTGCACAGCTATACATGTACAACACATACTGAATTATTTATCTTCCCAGAGGTAATGGGTGACAAGGAAGGAAGGGAATGGATCTGAAATTCGAGGTTTTAAAATCAAATATTTTAAATATATATAAATTTTGTATGTAATTGGGAGATAAGCTGTGCAGGCATTGGAGCACAGAGACTCACCTTGCTCTAATGGAAAAGTAGAAGGGGGTATGGGAGAAGATATGGGAGAGAGTAGATTGGATGAGGGGATATCTTGTGGGACTGCTATTCTAGGGTGGTGGGTAGGGGAAAAATGGGGAAAAAATTGTAACTCAAAATCTGGCGGAAACAAATGATGTAAACCAGAAGTTAATAAAGCATTTGTTTAAAAAAAAAAGAAACCAACTGCTATACAAACATAAAGAATTATTATTACTGCCTATGTAGGTTGGCTCCCAAATATACTACTAAAAATTAAATTCTTAGTTATCAATGTATATTGCTATTATAACCAAATAGGTAAGAACCTCGTGGACTTATCAAATAATTGTACTTAAATGATTTTCTAAGCCAATAATTATTGCCATCACAACATATGTAATACATTCATTCCAAATTCAATTCTTCTAGCAGGACTGAAGTGTCTATTCTATGTCAGGCACTATTTTATTTTCAAAAAAAGAACAATTGATCCATGTTATAGTTTTGTTTGTTGTTTTTGCTTACTCCCTTTTATATAAGTTCATCTAATTTCCCTTCTGTTTTGTATTAATCATATTCACAATTTCTTATATGACAGTAATGTTCCATTGTGTTAATAAATCAGAAAGTGCTTAGCCATATCTCATTTGATAGACTGAATCTCATGTGTAAGTGGGCATTATTTAAATTATTGATAAATAATACCCTCAGTTTAGCAGTACTCATGGGATCTATACCATGGAAATATTTTAGGGGTGACTTCTTTATAAGGAGTTTTTTTTTAATATTCAGGAATTAAATTGCTTTGTGTGGAACCTAATACAGACCCATCTCATGCTAAATGGCAAATGTTGTCCCAGTTTTTAAAAAAGAGAAAAGAGGATAGATTCTGCAAACTATAGGCTAGTGATTCTAAGAAGATATGGGAGAGAGCAGATTGGATGAGGGGTTATCTAGTGGAACTACTATTCTGGGGGAGTGGGTAGGGAAAAATGGGGAAAAATTGTAACTCAAAATCTGGTGGAAATGAATGACGTAAACCAGAAGTTAATAAAGCATTTGTTTTTTAAAAAAAAAGAAACCAACTGCTATACAAACATAAGGAATTATTATTACTGTCTATGTAGGTTGACTCCCAAATCCACAGCCCAAATATACTACTAAAAATTAAATTCTTAGTTATCAATGTATATTGCTATTATAACCAAATAGGTAAGAACCTCGTGGAGTTGTCAAATAATTGTACTTAAATGATTTACTAAGCCAGTAATTATTGCCGTCACAACATATGTAATACATTCATTCCAAATTCAATTCTTTTAGCAGGACTGAAGTCTCTGTTCTCTGTCAGGCACTATTTTATGTGCTGAAGATCACTAAATAATTCTTTTTCTCCAAATAGTTATATTTTCTTGGACGATCATATTGCCCATTATAAAATGCTAGTACAAATGAAATTTCTTTTTCACTTATAGCAAAGTATAAAGAACTTTTTTTCATCTTAACCTGATCAGTTGTCATAGTACATGAGTATTGGCATTACTCAATTAAGCCTGATTAGAAGGCCATCTTTAGAGGTAATTTATTCAAAAGACCACTTTTATTTATAAGTATTAATTCTACAGCAAATGGGTTTCATAGTACTTTAAATGTGTAATCATTGGGTTATTTCCTTTACCAATTCTTTTTGGTTTGTATGGAGGTTACTCCAGTCCAGTCCCATGTTTTCACTTTAGGATTTGGTTAATACAAAGTTTTTTGCTGCCAAATTTGGCTTGAATAAAACTTGAGTCCAGTCTGTATATGTTATTTTTCAATATATCTTATATTTGCTTCCTTTTAAAGAGAGCATATTTTCAGAAAATGGCAGTCCATATCAAGGTAATCTTTTGTTGACAAATATAGATAGAACCAAAATTAGCATGCTGAAAATGTATTAATAGATGTGTCTCTCTGACACTGGAAGTAAGCCATCCATTTTATTGGTATAGGAAAACTCTATCAATGCTAATCAGCACCTGCCCCCAAATTCAGGACACTGAGAGGTATGTTTCAGATGCTGGATTCAAGTTCATTGACTCTGAGGCTGGGTCTCCATCCATATCATTGCACTTTCTCTCATTCTCTCTCAGTGCCATGATCAAACAATTGTAACCCTGTGTTATTATAATGATAAAATAGAAGTAATTGCTACATATGGAATTTTACTTTCACAATCGCATTGGAGTGCTTACAGGACTAGCAACAATCGTATGGGGTAGGTACCATAAGTATCAGGACAGCTAGGTAATGCAGTGGATAGAGAATTGGGCTTAAAATCAGCAAGATTCTCCTTCATGAGTTTAAATCTGACCTCGGACACTTACTAGCTGGGTGACCCTGGGTAAGTCCCTTAACCTTGTTTGCCTCAGTTGCTCAACTGTAAAAATGAGTGGGAGAAGGACATGGCAAATTACCAGTATCTTTACCAAGAAAATCCAAAACTGGCTTCACAAATTTGGACACGACTGAGATATCACAACAGCAACAACGACGACAACAACAACAACAAAGTATCATTGGCCCCATTACAGATAACTGGGTCTTAAATATCACATACAATTTTAGTATTGGTTGATGAACTGATTTTTATACCAGTTAGATCCCATTAATGCTCAACTGAAGTAATCTAAAATCTTTTTGGCCTGATCGAGAAGCAAGCTTTTAAGCAACAAAACATTTGTCCTTAAATGTCCTTTAATGCTAAGGCTCAAAGCTAATTTTAAGCATCATCTGAAAATCTTTTACATTCTTTTTTTTTCTACTGTTGCACAGAAATCAATTGTTAGTTGTATAGTGAGAAAATTGATTTTGGGATTTGCAGGTGTTTGTTTTTTTAGTTAGTCATTTAGACTTTTATGTATTATTTCCAAAGCCAAGTTCATCATCTTTAGGGGTTCAGAATAACAAGGAAAAGAAACTATTCCAACTTTTGATTCATTCAAACCAAAAAGAGGTGGAAGGGCTAACAAACTAATGGTCTTACTTGAAAAGTATTATGAAATCCACTTACAGGAGGATTTATATTTAAACAGAAAAGTCTTTTGAACAAGTTACCTTTTAATGAATGTGGTCACCTTATCAAGCTTATTTTATTTAATTAGTAATGTTAATTACCACTTATTACAACAAGTGACTAAGTTGGTTATTATGAGAAAAGTTCTTTGTAGTTTGCTATAAGTGATGAGAAATTTTGTTTGACATTTGCAGTGCGTCATATAAGATATATTGGCCCAAGAAAATGTAACTACTGGAGGTTAGCACCTATTGGTTGTTTTTCTTTGCTCAGCACCTAAAATATTTCCTGACACATAGTAGACCCAGTGAGTTCTTGCTGAATGAATGAATATTGAATAACTATGCTGTTAATAGTGGAATGGAAGTAACTAATGGTTTACCAAATATTTTAAAAGCAATTCTTTGACAAGGCTGTTATATTCATACAAATTTGTTGATAAGTGATAAACATCGTTTTGTTAGCTGGGGCTTTATTTCTTTAGCAGCCCTTTTCTTTTAAACAAAAAGAAAAGGAAATTCCATTTGATCATTTATACCTTTAATAAGATCAGAAGGTAACATCTAAATAACTTCTAAAAACATTCGTGCTTTAAAAAAAAAAAAAAAAGCTCTTTTCCCCCCAATCCTGGGACTTGGCCTTTCTTCTCACTTATGTGGGTTTCTCTAGAAGATTTTTATTTCCTTGTTCTGATCCACTAGTTGTTTTTGTTTACTAGTTTTAGTTATTTACAGCTTTTCATGACCCCATTTGGGGCTTTCTTGGCAAAGATACTGGATTGATTTGCCATTTCCTTCTCTGAGCCATTTTGCAGATGCAGAAACTGAGGCAAACAGGGTTAAGTGACTTTGCCCAGGGTCACACAGTTATTAAATGTCTAGCACCTGATTTGAACTCAGGTTTTCCTAATTCCTCGCCCTGTATTCTCTTCACTGTACTATCTAGATGCCTCTGATTCATTAACCACAGGTTCTCAAAGTGGGTGATACCACCTCCTGGGGGTGCTGGAGAAATGGGGGATAATAATCTCTGTTGCAGTTGGGAGGTGTTAAATAAAAATAAGAGGGCTGTGGAAGCATAAGAAGACAAGAGAATTTTGAAAAACCATTTGTACATGTTTTGTCTGTTGTGTAAGAGTTAAAGTCATAGTGATTACATTATTTTCTAAACAAACACACAAAATGCAAGTTATAACCAATCAGTGTTCAAGTCATAACAAGAAAGTATTAGCAGGTCAGTGCCATTGCACATTGTTGGGAAATCCAGCATGCATCAGCAGGAATATGTGCATGTAATAACTTCTTTACAATTTGATACTATATAGTTACATAACACAATATTGAGTCATCAAAATTTCAATGCAGGGAAATCCTCAGAAATTTACAACTAATTACTAAACTTAGGATACACGATTTAAAAATATTTTACATATATTTTTTGAAATCACACAAAATTTTTTTAAGAAGCATTAAAGGGTGAAAGAAAATAAATTTCCAGGGAGCGCAATATTTTTTCTTTTTTTTTTTCTTTCTTTCTTCTTTTTTTTTTTGGAGAGGGGCAGGGTAATTGCAGTTAAGTGACTTGCCCAAGGTCATACAGCTAGTAAGTGTTAAGTGTCTGAGGCTGGATTTGAACTCAAGTCCTCCTGACTCCAGGACTGGTGCCCTATTCACTGTATTACCTAGCCACGCTGACACTACTTCTTTTTAAAGGGGACAGTAGGGCAAGTAAGTTTGGGAACCTCTGCTTTAGAGCAACACATAGACAGTGTTAGTACAGATTTAATTTTTACTGTGTTGTGAAGGATGCTATAACACAAACTACACATAATAGAAGTATAGTTACATTACTTAATGGATTGTCCTACATAACAATTTAAAGTTTGCAAAACACTTTTTTTAATGTAAATTATCTCATTGGATTCTCCCAATGATCCAATGAGAGAGAGGCTGTTAATACTGAATTTTGCAGATGGGCAAACTGATGCTTACCAAAGCTAAGTGGGAGTTGGATCCAGACCTTCCTGCCTTCAAGTCTGGTGTGCATGTGTCTGCCATGTAGTTAAGTCCACTTAACTCAAGTTTTCTAGTGTAAAACAGTCCATCCAGAGCAACATTCAGCACCTCTTACTTACTGAGGAATTTTTCAGTGCCTGACAAATTTCACCTTATCCTTGGCACCTTGCTCTGTTCCCTTGGGTTTTCTATAATGTCCTTTCTCCCTTCCTGATCTCATTTTCTCTTTATTTTCATGAGGTCCCAGAGATGCTCTGATAACCCTGGCACCAGTAACTATGATCCATGGCACCAGAAGCCACTTAGCAATTCCCTTCTGCTCCCCTTCCCATGAAAATATATTCCCTTACAACTCCCTTTTCATGATGGTACACACATCTGTATTTTGTAAGCCATTCTGATAGAATTGCATTATGCTTCAAAAATACTCAACATCTTATAATTCTATTTGAACAGAGGGCATTTTAGGAACATTTTGGAGGTTCTTCTCCCCAAGCACCCACCCAACCACAAGGTGATTTCTTGTAGGCATGAACATCAATTTCACGTTTTACAAACATGGTTTTTTTCAAAGGAGGGTTGTAATTTTAGACATCTAACAAAAGCTACCTTGGAATTTTTATCCCTTTGCCAATAGGATTCTTTCTAGAGAGCAGGTGTTCTTTGTGACTGCTCTGCCAACTGGATGCCTAGGTTTTTGGTTCTGTTCCCAACATAACTGCTAATTAAGTATGATATCTGGCAATCTAAGTTACTTAATCTGTGTCCTCATTTCATAATCTGTGAGGTTATCATATTGCTTTCCTCTCAGAGGTATAACAACACTTGAATACACTTACAAGGCAGATTTTTCCCCCCAAGCCCTTGTAGCAGCAAGCACCCCAACATCCCCAGGGTGGCTGTCAACACAGGTTCTTAGGTCTGCTTTTCTACAGGAAAGCAACTCAAAATCGGTTAACAAGCTCACTTTAATCAATCAAACATATATCACCTAGTTCAGGGGGAAAAGGTCAGCACCTTGAACTTCAGAGTATACAGACAGATCAAACAGACAGGCTTCCAAACTATCCAACCATTATCAATACCAAAATCACAGTTACCAGAGAGGGAAGCATCACCATCTGGGTTTTCAAAGCCGGGGCGGGGCTCCCAACAAAGGCTATCCAGAGTCTCATCTGGTCAAATCACACAACACTCCTCAAAGTGAGCCCCAAAGCAAAGCCTCCCATCAGGGTTTATATAGCCTTCTCCTGGCTCAGAGAATGTAACAAACTTCTTGACCCACTGCCCAATCACAAAGTATCATGGTATGGGCTTTCCTGAAAAACAAGCCTCCCACCACAGGCTCCAGGTGCACTTAAGCTAGGGGCAGGGAAGATCTTTAAATTTGCATTTCCATTACACCCCTATACTCAAGTTGTATCTTATTCTGATAGTGGGTTTGTTCCTCTTCTGAATAGTTACAGCAGAATTTCAGTAATTAGTGTTATTAGTGGCCTCTGTAAGTATTTAACTTATGACAAAGAAGAGACTTGAGCTCTATTGTTTTATCTCCCCCTTTATAGCATTATGAATAGAGTATTCATTTCACTTTATGATATTTCAAGAATTCTCTTAAACTTTGGAAAACTTGTAGGCAGTGATTTAGAATGACAGAAACAGAACCCAGAGAACAATATATAAAATAGCCACAATGCTGTAAAAGAAAATAAGACAAAAAGCAAATGATATTCAGAATAATATAGTGCCAGTCTTTATTTTAAAAGACTAATGATGAAATATGCTTTTTTTCTTTTTTAAATCTTGCACTTAATAGTATTTTTCCAAATACTTGTAAAGATATTTTTGTCTTTACAACATTTCAAGTTTTCAACATTCATTTTTGAGTTCTAATTGTTTCTCCCTCCTGCATTCATACCCCATAGTTCTTTCTCTATGTCTGGATAGCATTTTTCATCATGAATTTTGAAATTGTCTTGGCTTATTTTATTGCTGAGAAAAGCTAACTCTTATCATAGTTGATCATCATACAATGTTGCTGCTTCTCTGTACGATGTTCTGGTTCTGCTCACTTCACTCAGCATCAGTTCATGTAGTAAGTCTTCCTAGGTTTTTCTGAAATCTTCCTACTCACCATTTCTTATAGGACAATAATATCCCATTACATTCATATACCACAACTTGTCTCGACATTCCCCAACTGATGGGTATCCTCTCAGTTTCCACTTCTTCTCCACCACAAAAAGAAATGCTACAAATATTTTTTTGTACATGTGAGTCCTTTTCCTTTTTTCTGTAGAATTCAGACCTAATAGTGATATTGCTGGATCAAAGGGTATGCATAGTTTTGTAGCTCTTTGAACGTACTTCCAAATTGTTCTCCAGACTGGTTGCATTTGTTCATAACTCCACCAACATTGCATTAGTGTTCCAATTAAAATATACTTTTTTTCTAGATAAGTGATTGGAAAGCTTGTTAGTTTACTTTGATCAGAAGGCATTTTTTTGTTACAAGGGAGGTCTGGAGAGAGGCTTTGGAAATTACAGTGATATACAAAAAAAAATCAACAAAATATTTTTAAAGAAAAGTTATCTCAATCAAAAGCTAATATTAACAATGACTCCTACAATTTAAATCTAGACAACATATTCCTAGTGTTAAGTAATACTAGAATACTTTTAAACTAAATATTACAGATTTGGGTGGGAACCAGGAAGGAAACATTTAAAGGTACCCCTTCAGCTACTTTAAACAATAATTTTGTAAGTTTGCTTTCTTTTATGATTTGAAAAGCCATAAAATGCTTTATGCATTTATTATACCTTTTTATCCTCCCAACAACCCTGTGGGCTGAAATAGGCCTTACTATATTTAGAAAAATGAGGCTGAAAAGGGTAGGTAGAATAATGGAAAGGACAATGAGCTAGCAGTGAGAGATGCTGACTCTGCTACTGACTCACTGTGGATCCTGTCACAGCTGATCACAGAATCTGTGCTGAAATCCAGGTATCTCTGATTCTAGATCATTGCCTTTTTATTATTAAACCATATTCCAGATTGATTTGTCCTTTCAGAGATATTACTTGAAAATTCATGAATCAAATATTGTTTGCATCAAGCATAAGAAAATTCTAAATTGCTTAGAAAACGTTTGGTAAAATCTCTAACCTTGCATTTGTATGTATCATTTATATCAAATTTGATTTCTTAAAAGTAAAACCCTATAATGCCTTATCTATATAGCTTTCTTCCTTTCATTTAGATACCTTTCATTACTTTTTTATTATTTCATCAAAACTTTCATGGTAAAAAAAAGTTTGTTAAGCAAAGCACAAAACAATGAATAGATATTTAGGTCTTCAGCTCCCATTAAAATAGAAGACCTTTGTGAGCAGGGATTGTTTTTCTTTTGCTATATTTCTATACTCAGCACTGATAACAATGTCTAGCAGGTAGTGAAGTTTTACTAAATGCTTGTTGACTTGACTTGTCATTCAAGCCTTGCTCCTATTTCCTCCTTTTTCTTGAATAATATATATTAGGGAAATTATCCAAAATATCTCTGATTCACTTTGCATGTTACTCTAGTCTCCTAACACAGATTTGGGGAAATCTGAGCAACAGCCTTCATAGGCATGAGGCTTTCCTCTGCTGTTTTCAGCAGTTTGTCCTTGGGTTTTAGCCAAAGAATAAAATCAGTCTTTTGCAGTGATGAAGCATCTATTTGAATTTGGTCTATGTAGTAAATATTCATGAGAAAACTGAGCTAAGCAAATTAGTTTACTATACTGGGATTTTAAAAAGGCATAGTGGAAAGAACAACTTTGTTTACCATTTGTGGGAGGCAAAATCAAGCAGTGGAAAGAATGTTGATTATGGAGTTGAAGGACCTGAGTTCAAATCCCAACTCTACCAATTATTACCTTTGGCAACTTGAGCAAGTCACTTATATCTCTCATTCTCTGTGGACCTCCATTTCTACATTTAAAAATCAAGAGATTTAGATGAACTCTATGATTTTTCACCTCTGGATTTATGATCCTACACTCTTAACTCCCTTTCTGTCTTTGAGCCTCAGTTCCCTAATTAGTGAAATGAGGGAGTGGAGCTGCATTGAAAAATTTCTAATGTTCCTTGTAGCTTTATTTTTTTTCAATAGCAATACAATATATTGTTAGTGTAAGGAAGGTTTTGATCAGTCATGCCTAACTCTTTGTGATCCTATTTGGGGTTTTCTTGGCAAAGATACTAGAGTGCTTTGCCATGTCCTTCTGCAGCCCATTTTATAAATGAGGAAACATAGGTAAACAGTGTGAAGTGACTTGCCCAGGGTCACACAGCTAGTACATATTTGAGTCCAGATTTGAACTTAGGAAGATGATGCTTCTTGACCTCAGGCCTGACACTCTTATCTGCTGTGCTACCTAGCCACCCCAAAAGAAATTATGTGTTGTGTTATGTGAAGAGCAGACATCTTAACAAATGTAGATATTCTTCCAGCACAGTGTTTTACATTTTGATACAAAATGTGCTACTGAACTTTATACAAATCTTTATGATAAAATTCTTAATCCTTGGGAAACTGGAAAATAATTTTTACAACCTATGTCTCTGATAAAGGACTCATTTCTAAAATATACAGAGAATTGAGTCAAATCTATAAGAATACAAGTCATTCGCCAATTGATAAATGGCCAAAGGATATGAACAGGCAGTTTTCAGAGAAAGAAATTAAAGATATTTATAAGCATATGAAGAAATGCACTAAATCACTGTTGATTAGAGAAATGCAAATCAAAACAACTCTGAGATACCACATCTCTCCAGTCAGATTGGCTAAAATGACAAAACAAGAAAATGACAAATGCTGGAGAGGATGGGGGCAAATTGGATCACTAATGAATTGCTGGTGGAGTTGTGAACTTATCCAGCCATTCTGGAGAGCAATCTGGAATTATGCCCAAAGGGCTATAAATAATTTCATACCCTTTGACCCAGCCATACCACTTCTAGGGTTATATCCCAAAGAGCTCACAGAAGTAGGAGAAAGACCCATATGTACAAAAATATTTATAGCAGCCCTTTTTGTGGTTGCAAAGAATTGGAAACTAAAGGGGTGCCCATCAGTTGGGAATGGCTAAACAAGTTTTGATATATGAATTTTTTTTCCTTCCCTTCCTATAAAACCAAGTATGAGCAGCTTTTCAGAGGACTGCTGCTGTGAACAGCTTTAAAGTTCTGATTACATAGTATAGTGAACTCTCTATTTATTCAGCAGTAAATTAGAGCAAAACATTCACGCAAACCAAAGTACAGCATTCACAATGTTATAATATAACACATTATCACTAAAGTGGCCACAGTTTTAAGCAAAAGATATCATCCAGTAAGTCCTTAACTCAGTCATCCTTAAGGAGCAAGCCTCCTCAAAGGACAGAAAGTACAAAGGTCAAAGTTCTCCACCCCTAGGTCAATTGTTTTAACCTCTCAGTAAAAAAGTTTTCTTTCTTCTTAATTGAAGGTTAGTTTCTAATCATCCTTAACTCAATCATCCTCAAGAGGTAAAATGTACTGAGTACAAAGCCCTTCCACCCCTAGACCACAGTAAATCATGATCTTCTCAGTCAGCATTAAGTACCCAAGGAAAGTTCTTTCATCTTGACTGGAGGCTGGCTCCCAGATTCCATGTTTCCTCTTCCTTGGGTCCAGCTCCTGCCTGAATCTACCCAATTGTCACCTGGATTCACAGATAGGCAGCTCTCAGCAACTTGTCCAGCTCCTCATCAAATTCCTTATCCAGTTCCCAATTCCATAGTGAAGCTCACAGTGTCCTCAAGTCCTTCACATTTTCTGTTTCTGGGAAGACAAAGCCACAATAACACTCCTTCACATTGCCAGCACCATCATCAATTCACTTTCTGCCTGTGAAATCAACATAGACCCACAAAAAAAGGTCTAAGAAATCAATGCGAACTCACAAACAAAGTCTGAGAACTCAATACAAATCGTCAGTATAGTCCCAGGACCTCTAAAACCCTTCTCTAGGACTACTATAAACAGAGAAGAAGAAAATCTTCTTTCAGGGATTCCAGTAAGGTCCCAGGGCTTCTATACAAAGTATTACAAACACAAATCAACACAGACAGAACAGACAGAGTGCCAGGATACCACAAGTTTTCTCCTTCTCAAGTCTGCTGCAAGTGTTCTCTTCTCAGTTCTGCTCTCTTCCAGCTAGGGCTTCTCCTTATATATATGGTCATTAACTGCTCTCTGTTCTGCCCCTTCCTGTAGCATTAGCAACAGGAGTTCACAAGTTGTTGGGTTCACAAGTTCTCTTTCTTAACAAAGACTTGATATAATCATAGGCAAAGCTTAAAAGAAACTTGAACTGAAACAAGGTGCTAAATAATTAAATAGCTGAAACAAGGTGCTAAGTACTTCTTTGCTTGCCATTACACATCCCTGTCCTGTCCTAGAGAAGTCACTGCAATAATTATTTATTACTACCCTATTATGGGACAATTAAAGACAAAACCAAAAATCTCCAAGGTGCTTATATTCTTCTGGGGAAAATAAGATATAAGATAGCAGACAAAATAAATAGAGGGAAATGAGAGGGAGAACTGAAAAACAGGGTAGGGCACGATAAGGAGAGGTTAGTATGAGAACTGAAGGTAGAAAGAAGATCGGCATTCCAAGAAGCAGAAGTGAGAAGGAAGTACATTCCAAGTGTGGGGTATTCTAACTTGTGCATAGATAGAGGGTATACGCAATGTCTTGTAAAGGAAGCACCAAGTTGGCAGTCGTTGCTCCACCAAGCTATCGAGTATGTGAAGAGATGGAGCCATGTGACATCAACACTGCAACAATGTGTCTGATGTCTATGGCATTGGCGCCTCCTCTTTTATCCTGGAGCCCCTTGCAGCTGCCAGTGTAACTGACTCCTCAAAGGTAGTGGGCACATTTGTCCTCATTTCCTCCTGATGCTCTCTGGGAATATATAGCATGGGATATATTTTGCCTAGTGTCTAAGAATTAAAAGCTTTTTATGTATTGTGCCATGCTTGCTGAATAAATCATGTTGAATCTTAGATTCGGTATTTGTATGTTTTGTGTCCTTTTGAGTCAAGTTACAAAGTTTCATTGGAGTCCAATTTCATGTGGCAGCAATAAAAGTTTGGGAACTGGTGTTTCATATGTTAGAACAGCCAACAGTATTGGGCCCAAAGCTGGCTATTCCCAGCTGTTCTTCTTACTCTGTGGTCTTAGACAAGTCATTTAATTGTTTTGGGTCTCAGTTTCCTCTTTTACAAAATGATAGGTTAAATTTATCTCTGCTCCCTTATAGCTCTAAATCTTATTATGATTGGGAACATTAGGTAATATTGTTTGCCAGATTTTGTTTAGAGAATATTTTAGGGTAGTAGGCATAATTTTTAAACAAAGACCTAGGAAATTAGATGGTCCTGTGGATAACAGTGATGGACCTAGAGTTAGGAAGACCTAAATTCAAATTCTGCCTTAAGACACATACTTGCTGTTTAACCCTGTGTAATCCTCTTGCTTAATTTCTAGCTGCCCCACTTTCCTTATCTGTAAAATGTAAATAATAATAGCATATTTCCTGGGCAACTAGGTGATTGTAGTGCCAACACAATATTCACAGTGCTGATGGCAACTATGAATATGCAGGGATAGTGCTCAATTGCAGAATATAACAGATTCTCCATATAGAAGACAGAAGCAAAACATTTATCCAGACACCAGAAAACTGAATCCCAAAACCAGAAAGCTGAATCCATCATAGCAACAAAGAACTTAATACCTCATTACACAGCAGAGAGCCACACTATCCTTTAGCCTCTCCACAAACACTCACAAGCCTAGCTTCCACAGCAGGGGCCAAACAAACACTCCTAAGCATAGCTGTCTCCTTGACTCAGTCCTCTCCTCCCTTCAAGTCTAACTGCTCTGACTCCTAGCTTCCTGTGGGGTTTATTCCACTCTTCAGCAAACTCCTCCCACCACAGCTTCCACATGATTACATTCAGTCTATTAGAGGGCAGAGGAGGTCTTCAAATTTCCTTAGGTCTGTTAAGGGGCAGGGAAGATGTTCAAATTCTCATTACCCTTACAGTGATACTGTGGATAATAGACCCGAGCTGGAGTCAGGAAGAGTCATATTCATGAGTTAAAATCCAGTTTTAGATACTTAATAGCTGTGTGACACTGGGCAAGTCATTTCATTCTGTTTGCCTCAGTTCATCATCTGTGAAATGACCTAGAGAAGGAAATAGTGAATGGCTCCAGTGTCTTTATAAGACACTAAAACAACTCAATGACAACAAAATACTTGCTGGACTTGTTGTAAAGACAAATGGAGATAATATTGGTAATGTGTTCTGCAAACTTCACAGTGCTATATAAATTCTATCTTTTGTTGTTATTGTTAATCCTCCATAAATTCCAAACCATTTCTGAATCATCTCTGAGACTGCTTCTTCACAAATCAAATTCCCTTCAGTTTTTCCTCTCAAATCACTACTTTCTGACTGTTTAATATTCACTGTGGTTTGCTGCCAAGCCTTTTTCCTCCCAGGGGAACCTGCTAACTATCACACATAGTGTAGTCTGACCCTTTCTGAATATTCCTGATAGCTACATGATCCTGATGGAGCAATGGATGCAGATGATAGTAACTGGGGCGATCAGGAATATTTTATATTGAAGTACTATTTAGTGTTACATTTGTGTGGTTTCAGTTTCATTTCTTTTTAAATTAATTTTAAAATTAAATTAAATTTTAAATTTAAAAAATTAAATTTAAAATTAAATTAATTAAATTAAATTATCAACTTGTTGCACATTAAATTTTCTGTTTTGTTTGTTTGTTTTTGTTTTTGTTTTCTTTTTGGAGGGCAATTGGATTTAAGTAACTTGTCCAAGGTCACACGGCTAGGTTTTTGTTTGTGTGTGTATGTTAAGTGTCTGAGGCCGGATCCGAACTCAGATCCTTCTGACTCCAGGGCCGACCGACGCTCTACTCACTGCACCATCTAGCTCCCCATAAATTTTCTGTTTTAAAGCTGTTGTTGGCCTTTAGATAATGACCACTCATTTTATATTTGTGCCCAGTCCAGCATGTAATCTAAGCTGAAATTTGAACATTTTAAACTTCAGTTGGGTGGACTGTGTACATTTCTAGCTTAATAGCATGATTTCATATTTTGATTTCCATCCATTGGGGGTGATGATAGCCCATCACCTTTTCTCTGCTAACCTCATTTAATGAGAATGCCTTACTGTGCAAATTATTACTGCATACAATTTTGTTAGAGAATGTTTTTCTGGGAATAACAATAGTAACCAAAATTATGTTATATAATTATGTTATAATTCCATGTAATTACAAAATTAGTTGTTTCATCCAACTATTTGAGTCTAAAGATTGTTAAATATCAAAGAATATAAAAGAAGTTATAGAAGGATAGTGACTTGTCCCAGAATTATTTCTATTTCAGTTTCTTTAGGGGGAAGACACAATAACAATGGGAATAATAAACTAACAACAAAAATATATTTATACACACTTTCAAATTTGTAAAATATTTTATATGCATGACCTTGTTGTTCAGTCACTTTTCAGACATGTCTGACTCTTTGTGACCCCATTTGGGCTTTCCTTGGCAAAGATACTGGAGTACTTTTCCATTTCCTTCTCCAGCTCATTTTACAAATGAGAAGATTGAGGCAAGCAGGGTTAAGTGACTTGCCCAGGGTCACACAGATAGTAAGCTTCTGAAATTGAATTTAAAATCAGGAAGATGAGTCTTCCTGATACAGAGTCATGCACTCTATCCACTATGCCACAGTATCTTGAATTCTCACCAACTCTTCTTGTTGCATTACACACATTATCCTCATTTACAAAACTGAGGTTCCAAGATATTCAAGGTCTGGCCAGTAGTCACTCCTAGCAAGTATCAGAGGTTGAATTTGAACTCAGTTCTTTCTGATGCCATGTCCAAGACTCTGCTGACCATATCACACTGCTTGATATAAAAAGTAGAGTGCTTCTAAAACACCACCTCCAGTTTTTCTTTTGAGTCTCACAACCCTAGTTGAGTATAGATATGTATATATGATGTATGTACATGATAATATGAGTATAGATTTTATATCTATATATGATATGAGTACAGATATGTATTGAAGTTGTATCTTGTTACGGGTTCTCTTCCTTCATCCCCCACTAGTATAGCAAGTATAAAAGTAGCTAATATAAGGTAACAATAACCAAGGATTAAGAGTGTAAAGTGAAACATGGAAGCCAATTACAAAAAATGCCCTAAATTAATTAAGATCTTTTCTAGACACTACATCCTAAATTAGGAGAAGCCATCAGGCTGCAGTATAATGTCCTTTCAGTTGCACTGAGACCCGTTGATCTGTACATTGTAGATTAGTACAGTAAGACCAGAGAATACTTATGTTAATTAAAGTTCAAGACCTAAGCCAAATTAGTCCTGATAGTTTTGTTTCTACTCCACCATCTTGGTTCCACTCCCTTGTCCTGATAATTTTGAGATGATTTTTATATATTGATGAATGAACCCCAAAATGGCCTGAGTAAAACTTAGTCTGTTCCCCACCTGTAAGAATGAGACTCCAAAACCGTGCCCCTCAGACATTCCTCTAAATGCCGTGGGTCCACACTACCCAAGTGTTCTAAAGTCCCTACTACAGTAATATGATTCTATGTGCCTCTCTACCTCCCCTCTCTTTCCAAGCCTCCTGCTTCTTTCCACCATGCCTTGACTATTCTGTTCCCTTTCCTTCTGCCTCTATACTTTGTCTTATTAAAGTATGATTAATACATTATTCCCTGCTTGCTACTGATATGACCTTTCCTGGGGAGTATCCACAGAACTAGTCATATTCCCACTGACTTAATAATGGATCTCCCCCCCCCTTTTTTTTTTTTGCTTTTTGGAGGGTAACTGGGGATAAGTGACTTGCTTAAGGTCACACGGCTAATTTTTGTGTTAAGTGTCTGAGGCCGGATTTGAACTCAGGCCCTCCTGACTCCAGAGCTGGTGCTCTATTCACTGCGCCACCTAGCCGCCCCTAAGAGATCCCTTTTTGGCCAGCTTTTTTTTTTTTTTTAGCCATAAATTGAGGGCACCAGGACTGGGACTGTTTGCGGCCACATGTATCAGTTGGCGAGCAGGGCACCATTCCAAGAATGTAAGAGAGGACAAGGTATCAGTTTCCTTCCTTGGGAGGGACCTCCCCTCAAGTTTGGGTTTTAATAGAACAGGTATTATAGAATCTGTTTCGAAGATTAAGCAACTAAGATTCAGGAATGTTCAATGACTTGCTTATGGTTATAGCCATTAAGCAGAGCAGTTCAGTGTTACCATGGATAGTGTCAGCCTCAGAGTCAGAAGGTTTGAATTTTAAACCTATTTCAGATACTTATTATCTATATGTATGATCCTGGTCAAGTCACTTACACTAGCCTCAGTTTACTTATCTGTATAGTGGGGTTGATATTAATAGAATATATTTGATACAGTTGTGAGATGACAAAAATAAAATGTGTTTTACAAACCAAAACACTCAATACAAAATGCTAGTTATTTTAGCTAAATATGAAAGGTAGGACCTCCCTTAATCTAATTCTAACACTCTATCTGCTATAATAGATTGCCTCTTGAAACTGTGATGTATCAAAATATAACACTATTTTTGCCATTTGTGCATAAAATAAGACCATTTTTGGTCACATGGGTCATTCTCAATATTGTGCCCCCTGAATCTGTTTTCAAAGGCTCTACCTAGGCCCTTGCTGTTCCCTTCCCATATCCTCTTCCTTAGTGATTTCATCAGTAAGTCAACTAGTATCTACAACATGCCTACTATGTAACAGTCAGGGCAGTAAGGTGCTATAGCAGATACAGCACTGGGCTTGGAATCAGGAAAACTGATCTTTCTGAGTTCAAATCTGGCCTCAGACACTTATTAGCTATGGGACCCTGGGCAAGTCACTTAACCCTATTTGCCTCAGTTCCTCATCTATAATATGAGCTGGAGAAGGAAATGGCAAACCACTCCAGTTTCTCTTCCAAGAAAACCCCAAAATGGGCTCATGGAGAGTCGGACATGACTGAAGAACAGGAATAACAAAATATAACAGGCATTGTAGATTAATTATTATCTCTATGTCAGTAATATATGTTTGTCTGCCCTATTCTCTACCTGTGCTCGAATCCCATATCACTAATTGCCTACTAGGCATGTCAAACTGAATGTTTCAGAGACATCTCAATCTTAACATACCCCCAAACAGAACTCATCTATTTCTTCCCAACTCAAACACACTTTCAGACTTGCCTTTTTCTGTCAAAGGCCCCACAATCTTTCCATACTTCTAAGTTTGTAACTTTGATGTTTTCATCTTGATTCTTTAATCTTTCTCAGAAAACATACGCTGCTCTCAAAGATATGAGAGAGACAATATGCAAACAGCCATAGACTGTTTGTATAGACATAGATACATACAAGATAAATTGGAGATACAGCTAGGTGGCACAGTGCTTAGAGTACCAGGCCTGGAGTCAAGAAGACTTCTCTTCCTGACTTCAAATCCACCATCAGACAGTTAATAGCTGTTTGACTCTGGACAAGTCACTTAACCCTGATTGACCCAGTTTCCTCATCTGTAAAATGAGTTTGGGAAGAAAATGGCAAACCACTCTAGTATCTTTGCTAAAAAAAACAAACAAAAAAACCGAATGGAGTTACAGAGTGTTGGACATGACTGAAATGAATGATCAACAACTGTAATCATTAGAGGAAAGGAATCAAAGGCTTCTTATAGAAGCTTTAGCTGTGATAAAAAGCCAGGGAGGCCAGGAGCTAGAGATGAGTGAGAGGGAGAATTCAAGATGTGCATAAGACAACCAGTAAAAATGCACTGATATGGGAGATGGGATGTCTTGTTGGACGAATTACAATGAGGCCAGTGTCACTGGAATGTAGAGTAAGGTGTCAGTGGGCTGGAAACATGGTTACGAGGGAACGATGGTTATGATGTTATTGGATTTCAGCTTGAGCATGAGCCCTTACTCTCCTGACATACGGAAGGAACGGGAAAGGAATAAGCAAGGATATAGCACCTATTATATACCGGACAATGTACTAAGTGCTTTACAAATACTCACTAATTCGACAAAGCAAACCTTGCAGGAGAAGCCTTAGCTCCTACATCTGTGGAAATGCCATTGTGTTCCTCTCTTCCAAGGCATCTTAATGTGTTGCCTGGCTTTTTGAGGCATTGTGACCTTAGGACGAGAATAAAGGAAAAGAAGCTTAATAATATGAATGATTCTGAAACACTGTTGCACAACTGTTGCTTTTTGGTCGGGGGGGGGAGAGTGGGAGTGGGAGAAGGGCACTTCCTCGTTTTAAAATGATGCTGTATGGTGGGTTGTTTTATACTTGCAGCATGAATAGCAAATGCAAGTCCAGCTGGCTTTGATTTTTGGAGTTAAGCGTAAAGTCTCCAGGCAAGACATGGAGTAGAGAAATCAGCAGGACAAAGTTAATTGAACTATTGTAGAGAAATCCTATGCATAAAGCTGAACCCAAGAAAGTCATGTATGAGGTCCCAGGGCTTGAGATGACCTGGAACTAACTGCTTGTATATTATTTAGTCTTTAGCAAAACCCCAGGATAAGAAATCCTTTGATTAAACTTCTTTAAATTTAAAGGTTTACTGTGATTTGTCCTGAGCTTGCCAAATAAAAGACTGGATACTATGTTTGTCTTTGTAAGATAAAAGCATGAACTTCTTCCATGGTTTGTTGTTGGGTTTTTTTTTGTTTGTTTGTTTGTTTGTTTTTGGTTTTTGTGTGTGTGTGTTTCTTTGCCTCTCAATAAAATTAGTTCTAGCTAATAAGCATCTCTTGAACTCTGGGACCCATAATGTGTACTCAGTGTTTAATTGTATACCTATGTGAGGTTTTTAAAAATCAGAAGAAAAGTAAAAAGTAGAGGGAAAATTTACATGAATCTTTATAGTTAACTTCTTTATAATGCAACCAGGGCCCTCTAGTGGTCTGATCTTCGACATGTGAATAATTTCCCTTGTTAAGTCCAGAAAATTTAATAATAATTCCCACCCTTTTTAATAAGGGACACTTTCACTGTGTGATATTAGAGATCACATCATTCCCAAAGTTCATCAGAAAGTACCACATGACATGTATTTATTTTTAAAAATTTAATTTTATTTATTTAGAGAGTAGGGGGACCATAATAACACACCTTGCGATAACCAGGGTCACACCAAAAATCCGATTGGTGATGTCTGTCCTTCATCTATGAAATCTACTATTAGAAGATAACCTAATTGGACATAGAAGTATTGATTAGTTATAAAAACTTAGATTTCATGTATAATCATTTTTGGGTTTATTTGTGTTGGAATTATCTGATATTTATTTTTGCATTTCTTGGTTTGAATTTTTTATTCCTTAACCTTCTATAGATTTCAGGTACTTCCTGAGTGATGTATATAACCTGTTTATTATTCATTTGTAACGTTTAATTCAACTGAGGTATCATAAAGTAAAAAATAATAAGGAGATCTTGTATCTATTAACAAAAGATCTTTGAACTCATTAATATATTTTTAAAAAGCATTTAAAAGTAACTCAGAAACCGTAGGATTCAGTACTGGATGACAACCTAGAGATCATTTAATCTCAATGCTATAATTTTACAAATGGAGAGACTGAGTTCAAGAGAAGTTAAATGATTTGACCCAGGTCACACATGTTATAAGCAATATAATACTTTATAATTTCTTATTATAGGAGAGCCATGTATATACACAAGTTAGGTGTATATATATATGCATGCAATATATATGTATATGTATACATACATATATCTATATCTGTGTCTTTATATTTATCTATCTGAAACAGAGAAAAAGAAAATTTGCTAATGGAGGCTTATTTGAGTTCAAATAGGTGGGTAGGACCTACCATTTTTAGGGAGAGTTTGATTCTGACCTTTAAAATTTGATAAAACAAATTAATTAGAATCAATTTAACTATATAATCAATTTGGCTATTTTAAAACCATCCATTATAAAATGAAATTGATTTTAATTTTGAAAATTCTTTCTTGAGTTAAAAAAGGGAAGACATTTATTAGTTCTGCATTCAGTGATAATATTAAATAATAATAAATTGCCAATTCCTTTCGGATTCCACTCCTGGAGTCGTTTCTCCCATCTACCTTTGCTTCAGTCACTTTAGGTTCAGTTTCTTCATAGGAACAAATTCCTTTACAAAAAAGCAGTTTCCAGCTTATCAAGGATCACTACCTAAATATGAGTCATAAGATTAAGCTTCCTTTAAACAGACTGTGCAGATAAACAGTAAATACTGTTTGCTTATCTCCAGGCTTCATTTGGCCTGAAATAAAATCAAAGCTCTCTCTCTCTTTCCTTTCCTTCTTTATTTCATCCCTTTTCTCCCTTTTTCCTTCTAATCCTGGGAATTTGTGATCTTTAATCCAACTTCAATATAATGCAACTTCAATAGAACTTCTATGACCAAAAGTTTTTATCAATTCTAACATAAATTAGCTTTCTCCTTTTTAAACAGATAGGCATCAAGTTGTTAAAATGAAAGCATGCACAGTATTTGGGCAGCTTTTAGTTACCAGTCTCTGTCTGAAAAGTCTTATTTTGAATTATAGGGTCATAGATTTTAAATGAAATGGATCTTAAGGTCATTTGTCCCAATTTTACAGATGAAGAAAATGAGGGCCAGAGAGAAAAAAATGACTTCTATAAACCACAGGGAATAGGTGATAATGAAGGATTTGAAATGGCCCTGGTTGTAAAACAGGATTATAATCAGGAATAAGTAAAATAGGAATTATAATCAGAACCAGCAGAAGAGTCACAAACCAGTATTATTATCAAATTCATTTATATTAAGTAAGGTGTTATGATAGTGTTATCTCTATTATTTAAAGAGATCAAGCCAATCCCATGTATAATTTGGTAATGGGGAGCTGGAAAGAGAATTTAAAACTCAAAATTTTTATAAATGGATGTAAAACATAAAAATTATAATCTTTAAAAAGGCTACTGGTATAACTTATCATTTAATTACAAAACAAAAACTGAAAGCTTCACATTGGAACTTGACCACTGGCATCAAGTTCAGTGGCTTTGGAGGGTTAATTGTACTGCTTTGTTTACTTTTGTTTTATTCTAAAAACTAACCATAGGTACACTTTATCTTATCCTTGACTACTTGGACATAGAATTGTGATATGTTTGTATAGTCAGAATTTCTTTTTTGTTTTTGTTTTTGTTGTTGTTTTGCAGGGGGGAGGGCAGGACAACTGGGGTTAAGTGACTTGCCCAAGGTCACACAGATAGTAAGTGTTAAGTGTCTGAGGATGGATTTGATTTCAGGTCCTTCTGACTCCAGAGCTGGTGCTCTATTCACTGTGCCACCTAGCTGCCCTGAGAATTTCTTTTTTTTTAAGAGTTTTCTGTCTCTTGTAAGTCACATACATTTTGTAGTTTTTGGTATGGACTCAGGAAGAAATAACTCTTCTTTTACTCTAGGTAGAAATTGTATATGAAGGTGTATGACAGGTAGATGTGCTCTTTCTAACTTGTAGCATTTCTCCTTTGGAGAAGGGTACTGCAGCAAAATAGTCTCCCTGGGAAAATAGGTGGAGGTGTACTAATCTGAGAGAATGGTGGGAGTCTTTCTATGTAGTCCAGAGATAACCCTAAAAGACATATCATAGAAGTCCATGGCAGTCAGAGCAAGAAATACCCCAAAGTTCCATTTCATGTAGATCAGAGTTTTGTTCAAACTAAAGCTATCAGGAAAAGGATAAGGAAGCCCATTCCCCAACCAAGATGGCTCTACTTAGCATCAAAGCCAGATTCTAATAATTTAAGAATGGGGAAGCGCCAGGTAATTCAATGGAGAAAGTGCTAGACTTCCATTCAGAAGAAGCCACTTCCTGCCTCAGACATGCATAAGCTATATGTCCCAGGGTAAATCATTTAAACTTCCTTAGCTTCATTTTCCTCATCTATAAAATGGGGTTGATGATGATAACGATGTAGCCATAGAAAATGCCAGGAGATAGAAAGGGAGCATCACAGGTGAGGAAAAACACAAAGGTAAGTGTCAGTGAATCATAAAGTATGTGGATAAAAATAAAATGTTAAGATGTCTGGAAAGACAGGAACAGAACAAAACACAGTATCCCTTCCCAAAGAGCTTACAATTCAATGGGAGAGACAACATGAAAACCACTATATAAAAATAAGGTACTGTATACAAGATAAATTGGTCATAATCAACAAAGGGAAGGCACTGGCTCATTTCAGTCTTTTCTCTGGGCTTCAGAAAAAATCTGCCTTGCTGAAAAATCAGATATGTGATCATGTAAGACATGTGCTTCCTTTTCTGTTAGGAATTTTCAGGTGACATGGTCCTTTTTTTCCCTATCAGTCCTATCATTTTCAGTCAAAGTGGTAGTTTCACTCATTTTCTGAGATATCCAGTTGCCCTAGAAGCAAGTTGATTGTAGTATCAATAGGTAGAATTTATATATAGTGTTTGACTGGTAGGGCTATAAGAAATTTTTTTTTGCAAACTTAAAGATTATCATAGTGCTTTGTCCATATTATCTCATTTGACTTTTAAAACTACACTTTGGTGATATCATTATTGCCATCATGCAGAAGAGCAAACTGAAGCAAAGAGAGGTCAAATGATTTGTCCTGGGTTAGATAGCTAGTAATCACAGAATTTGACCTTGAGCCTTCTTGACTCCCCTTTAAGCACTCTGTTCTTAGAGTCACCCAAATGCTTGATGAGTTAAGAACCCAGCCAGTGTCCACTTTTGGTGGACAGTCTGTCACACAACTCTCACCTGTGGTTCCAAGAAACTGTAAGGATGTGCAGCAACTGTACTCTTCTAAAACCATCTTGACAGATGGACTAAACCATGTTGAGTGTAACCAACAGGCCTCAAACCTTGTGAGTCTACTATAAGCATGTGAAGACCTTGTAATGGTAATGTAAATGGGAAGATCTTTCCCATCCATTAATAGGCCTCTGTGACCTGCTTTAGTCACATGGAAGCCTAAGACCCATGAGTTTGGGTCACATAGAACCTGTGTTGGGAGGAGCTTACTGAACAGCTGGAGCAGGAAGGGTGGAGGAGAGCTAAGAGGAAGTTTTGATCACAGCAGTTAGAATTGAAAGAGGGAGAGGAATAGGCAGTGAGTTGTGAGTGTTTGTGAGAAGGCTCTAGCAGGGGGATGGCTTGGGGATGACAGTGCCCTCTGTATTGTTATTCTGTATAGAGTTCTTTGTTGCTATGATGGATTTGGCTTTCTGGTGTTGGGATTTGGCTTTCTGGTGCTTAAATAAATGTTTTGATTCTATCTTCCATGTGGAAAGTCTGTTATATTTTGTGATTCAGAATTATGCCAGCATTTTCATAGGCACTGTGAATATTATGTTGGCGGCACTACAGACCTCTCCCATGGAATGGGCAGATGAGAACAATTCATTTTAATGATAATGAAGGTAGCTGAAGCAGGAGCTGTGGAATGTTTAGAGCTTGGTCAGACAACAAAGATGCCAAGGTCATCTACTGTGTCCCAGGCCATTAGCAGTTGTCCTGACTTTTGTCTTGTCTTTGTACTTTGATGACTCTGGAAAAGAGAGTGATGCTGATGACTTTGTGCAATTCCTTGTGATGTCATTGGTCCTCTTTGAAAATGAGGGATAAATTATGGGGATGGGGTGTGCAATATGCTTAGTATATTGGGGTGGGGTAGGGGAGAGACAGGGAGAAAATTTGTAACTCAAAATCTTGTGGAAGTAAATGTTGAAAACCAAAAAACAAATAAATAAATTCATTTTTTTAAAATGAGGGATGAGCAATTAGGATGGTTGTCCACCTCCTTCTTTTTCTCTTCTTCTTCCTTTGGCTTCTGTGGGACTCTGCTCGCTTAGTTCTCTATCTACTTAACTGAGTGCTTCTTCTTGGTCTCTTTCCATGGTTTATCATTTGCCTAAATGTGTGTAACTCCTAAGGTCCTTTCCTAAGCCTTCATCCATATTCTCTATACACATTTTCCCATAGTGAGTTTTTCTATTCTTATAGGTTGAGTATTTACTTCTTTGTAGAGACCTCTTAGATTTCAAACATTACAACCCATCTTTGCTTAGCATCACTTCTACACATCTTCAGGGGCTTGCTGGTCATCTCCATTTGGATGTCCCTGAAGCATCTCAAAACTACGTATCAAAAACTGCTGAAGTCTCTTTTAATTCTCAAATTATGTGATTAAATAAATTAATTATTCCCTGCTCAAACCCCTGAATGTGACCCTCTCTCCTAACTTCCCTATTTATGGTAATAATCAATTTTTTTACCCACTTCTGAAACCCTGTGGTCAACTTTGACTTTTCCTTCTTCATTATCTCCCACATACAATCATTATTTCCCACATACAAACCTTTTGATTCTACCTCCAGATTGTTTCTCCTAATTATTTTCTTTATCACTCAAAGGGTGGTCACCCTATTTGAAGCTGTATTCCCTTCTTTCTTTGTCTCCTACTTTCTCCTCCTGTCTCTTGCCTTCCAATCCATATAGCCATCAAAATGATCCTCCTTATGCACTGATCTGAGCACATAACATTTCTGCTCAAAAACCTTTAACTTCCTGCTGTCCATAAGAGAAATGACAAATTCAGCCTGCCATTTAAGACTCTCCACAATCTCACCTCAGAATAACACTTGAGTTTTAGTTTACATTATTTTCTTTGGCATTTTGTAAATCTCAACCAACTTGAATCTAACAGTACTGACGTGATAGCTCCTACATCTTTTCATTTGCACAAACTTTTCTCCACGCATGGAATATTCTTTCTCCCTTACCTCTGTGTATTGTTTTTACCTTCCTAGAAGGTACAGCTCAGTTTGGCCACCTCCTTTATGAAGACTTCTCTGTTCCTCAGCCCTCATTCCATGGTTGAAAATTATCTTTTCTTGTGTCCTCAAAAGTTCTTAGAGTTCTTTGGATCTTACCTTTGCTCCTTTCATATTCTACCTTAGGACATACTTATTTAAATATATGTTGTAGGTCCCTCCTAACATATCCCCCCCACTATCTAATATACTATTTTGCCTTAAGGGCAGAGATTAGATTATATTTATCATTCTTTAAACCTTGTACATTTTTTACTCCATTTGTGATTTCATTGGTTCAGGGAACTTCCTGTGAGGAGGGCATTTACATGTTTTATATTGGTAGATGAAGCTTCCTCTGTTGTCTTGTGAACCAAAAGGTTGAGTGACTTGCCCAGGGTCACAAAGCCAGTATATATCAGAGATGGGAATTAAATCCTGGACCAGTTGGAATTCTCAATCTGCTATGCCATGCAGCCTCTCACCTTGCATATGGTAGGTATTTAATGTTTGTTGAATGTTATTGAGTGTCCCCAGTTTAACCTGGATTTCAAGTAACTAGAGAGGTATCATGGTATAATGAGAACAAGTACAGGCTTTAGGATTGGAGGGCAAATCCTGCCTCTTATGTAATGGCTGGGTATCATTGACCTAGTCATTACATCTCTTAGTGTTTCAGGCAATTCTTTAAGACAATAAATTGAAAATAAATTGCTGCCCTGCATTGGTCGAGAGAGTTTACTCATCTTAAGAGTTCCTTATACCAAAGAAATTCCTTTCCTTGTCCAAGAAAAGAGAATTTTCAAGTATCTGGAATTTTGTGGAGGGAGGGGGCATACATTTCTTATTTACTAAAAGGAAGGAGTTGGCAAGATGATAACTCCCTCTAAAAATTTAGGGGGGCTAGGTGGCACAGTGAATAGAGCACCTACGCTGGAGTCAGGAGGACCTGAATTCAAACCCGGCCTCACGCACTTAACATTTTACTAGCTGTATGACCTTGGGAAAGTCACTTAACCCCAATTTCCCTGCCTTCCCTCCTCCAAGGAGGAAAAAAAAAGATACAAAGATGAGTCATACATAGACCCTGTCCCAAAACCTTTAAAATATGGTAGAAAAGATGAGCCAAGGACACAAATGAAATAATATTTGTAAAATATTTTGCAAACCTTCATATACTTATTTAAATGCTAGCCTTGTTGTTGTTGTTAGAATGATTACATAAGGTAGCATGTTGGATATAACATAATCAGAATACAAAGTATACTTCAGCTTCTGTAGATTAGGCATAGAATATTGATATTCTTTAAATTCCAGGTTGTTAAGTTGTTTTTTTAATTTTGGGTTTTTTTTTTTTTTGGGTGGAAAGCAAGGCAATTGGGGTTAAGTGACTTGCTCAAGGTCACACAGCTGGTAAGTGTGTCAAGTGTCTGAGGCTGGATTTGAACTCAGGTCCTTCTGACTCCAGAGCCAGTGCTCTATTCACTACACTACCTAGCCGCCTCCATTGGATTTTTTTTGGCAGACATCAATTGGACTTAACTGAAGTTAAGTCGTTCAGTCACTTCCAACCCTGTTGACCCCATTGGGGTTTTCTTGGCAGAGATACCGAAATGGTTTCCCATTTCTGTCTCCAGCTCATTTGACAAATGAGGAAATGAGGCAAATGGGGTGAAGTGGCTTGCCCAGGATCACACAACTAGTAAGTGTCTGAGGTCAGATTTGAACTCAGGAAGAGGAGTCTTCCTGACTCTAGGCCCAGCACTCTATCTACTGAGCCACTTCACTCTTCTAAGTATAGGAATGAAATAATTCAAGGTAGACTGGAGGGAATGGAGTTTGGAAAAGGACACAAACATTTATTAAGAGCCTAGTATGTGCTGACTACTGCTTTACAAATATTTCATTTCACTTTCATGACAACCATATGAAATGGGTGCTGCTATCATCTGCATTTTACACTTGAGAAAACTGAAACAGATATCAGTTAAGCAGACATCAAAATTACATGGCTAATAATTGTCTGAGACCAGAACTGAACTCAGGTTTTCCTGAATCCAGGTCTAACAAAATGAAATAATGTAAGCATTTGAATTTTGATGGTAGAAGTGGTAATGGAATGGAAAAGACAAATGCTAGAAGCATTACAGTGGAAAAATCCACAGGAATTCGTAACTAGATGGGGGATGAAGGCAAAATAGAGGGGAGGCATCAAAGATTACTTAATGATAAAGAAGTGGGGTAAATATGAGAATGGCAACTTCTACGAGAAAAAGAGGGGAGCTTTCCTTTGAGAGGAATGAATTTTATTTTAGACATGTTGCATTTGAGAAGTTGATGGAGAATCCAGATAGAAATAGGCACTAGGCAATTAACTCTTGGAAAGGAGGCCAGGGCTAAAGATTTTGACTTAGTGTCACTTAAGCAGCCACGTGAGTAGATTAACTCTTGGAGGTAGTAGGAAGAAGAGGGAAGGAGTGTTGCTAGGAAAAGAAGGGATTTATAAATGATTGAGAATAGAAGGAAGATAGATAATTCACCCCAAGGAGACAGAAAGAGGGGGAAGAAAATATAAAAGGAGAAAAAGAAGGAACAGCAGCCAAAGGGGTAGGAGAAAAAAGCAGAACCATGAAGGCTGAGGATAAAGAGAATTTTAAGGAGAGCATAAATACTCAGATGCCCAAAGAGCTGCACTATTCTTGTGATGAGAAAATTAGATATTGAAAACTGAAGTGGCTTGGACAAATTAGGTCCCATGAAAATATTACCACTTGATTTAAAATAATGAGTTTCCAAAAGTGGGTGGGCTAGATTAGATGTCCTATAAGGTCTTTTCCAGATTTAATATTATATGATTGTCTGACTTAAATCTCTTTCTATGCTTTAAGTAACAACTTGATAGTTTTAAGTTCATATGTCGGTAAGCCACAGACAAGAAGATGTACACTGTTATTTTTTATTTTGAATTCCTGCACAGATGGTGGTAACAGATGTCTCCTGCCAAAAGACCTTGAAAATCACAATTTCTCTCTGAAGTTTAGAACATAAATATGTGCAGACTTTGTAGTTATTTGGCATACTTCTTGTTTATAAAAATAGGCCTACAACCTCAATGCATTTGGTGTATACCCCTGGGTAGGTCTGGATTTTGCATCATAATATACTTTATAATTATTGGTAATGTAGACTGACTCTGTCAGTGGTGGCTTTTGTTCTGTTTTCTGTGCTTTAGCAGTAGGTGAGTAGCATGAGGTCTTAGGAATCAGCCAAGGCCTTAAAATAATATAAGATATGGAGGTGTATAGAATTTCTTTCTTTTTTCCTTTCTTTATCTGTCTCTGTCCTTCCTTTCTCTTTTTTTCTCACTCTCTTATTCTCTTTTCCTTCATCACTCTCTTTTTCCTTCATCTTTTCCTCCTTCCCTCCCTTCCTCCTTCCTACCTTTCCTTCCCTCCTTTTTTCTTTCCTTCCTCTCCTTTCTGTCTATTCCTTTTCAACCTTTCTTTCTTTCTTTGCAGACTTGAAAAGTTTCAAGTTCAAATGTAGTTATTTCTTTATTTAAATATTGTATATTCTCAAAGGGACCTTACCAAATTATTAGACAAGTATTTAGTCATGTAGTGTACTACCTTTGAGAACATCATGTCTATAACAGATCATTTAAAATCTGTTGTATAACTGTACATATTTTGAAGATGCTTTCTTTTTTTTAAAGTTTATTTTTGATCTAGATATCACTCCAGCTGTTACTACCTTCACAGTAAGGAGTTTCTCTCCTCTTGATGTATGCCTTTCTCCTACTCAGACAACAACCCAAAGGAAATATTTATAGGAGAAGCCAATCTTTTGAAGAAACTAAGTCACTACTTTTCATTTCTATAGTGATGTAATGCTTGATGCTTTTAAATATAAGAAGTGTGTGTGTGTGTATGTGTGTGTGTGTGTGTGCATGTGTGCATGCATGTGTGAGTGAATTTGGATATCCTTGAAACAGGTTCTTTATGACCAGGATAACCTGGGACCTAGACAAAATGGGACTGGGTAGACTAGCCTAAGACTGCACTTGGGATATGGGGAGGAGTCTAGGAATTCTGATTTATTTTTATTCCTCTTGAGTCTTATATATACCTTCTGTTGAGGTGTATATATATATATATATATGTGTGTGTGTGTGTGTGTGTGTGTGTGTGTGTGTGTGTGTGTGTGTGTATGTGTGTATACATATATACATATTATATATATCTCCAGCCGTGTGTGTATGTGTGTGTGTGTGTGTGTGTGTGTGTGTGTGTACCACCAAAGACGCCCTCACTCATATTTTCTTTTTGCCTTATTTTCTTCAATGGTCAGTCCATATTTCAAGAACTTTTGGTTCAGGTCCAGGCACATTTTAGGAATGAATGAGTAAAGCATTTATTAAGCATTTACTTTGTGCCCGGTGTTCTTATTAAAGGGAGGACATAAATAAGTTGTACTATGACTAGGATGGAACTGAAGGACCTGTGGGGTAATTTGTGTTTTGTCATTCAGTCATTTTTCAGTTATATCCAACTCTTCCTGACCCCATTTGATGTTTTCTTGTCAAAGATACTGGAGTAGTTCTCTGTATTCTTCTCCAGCTTATTTTACAGATGAGGAAACTGAGGCAAACAGGGTTAAATAACTTGCCCAGGGTCACACAGCTAGTAAGTGTCTGAGGCTAGATTTGAACTCAGAAAGATAGATTTCCTCATTACAGGCACAGTGTTCTGTCCTTTGTGCCACCTAGCAACACAGATTACCTAAAGACTCTTTAGGAAGGCTATGATAGCAGTTTTTCAAGTATTTGAAAGTTTTTATGTGGAAGAACCATTACACTTGCCCTGCTTGACTCCTAAGTTTAGAACAAAGAGTAATAACTGAGAGTTACAGCAAGTTAGATTTTGGATTGGTTTAATATCTTCCCCTCCCCCCCAAATCCTAAGAATTAGAGCTATTCAAAAGTGGAGTAAACTATTATGGGAAGTAGTTGGACCCCTCTTCCCTGAAGATCTTCACACTGTAGTCAATAATTTCAACTGTCTCCCCTTCCTGCACCAAGATACTTATTATCTGCGGTATGTATATTGGCTCTTGATTATAGTTAACCTAGCACTTTATCATCAAATCATCCAGTCAATATGTGTGTATTAAGCACCCATTTTGTGCCAGGCACTGTGCTAAATTCTAGGGATGCAAAGAGAGGAAAGGATAATCAGTCCCAGCTCTCAAGAAGTTCACATGCATTTGTTTGTTGCATGTGAGTGCATTCTTGTCTCATAAGTTAAATTATGAGATCCTAGAGGGTAAAGATTTCCATACATAATTTCATTGTTCCATAAAGAAAGCATATCTTTGATGACTTCATGCACATTAATGACCGTTCAAATCTTATAACTCTATATCTCCTTTCTACCTCAGCCAGACTTCATCATCACCAAAATCTCTTCTGCATCTAAGGCATTATTTTCAGTCTGTAATCCTCTCATGTCTCTAATGCCTCATTCCCTCAATCCTCCTCTTTGCCACTCAATCCTTCTATATTCACTCAACACTACCTTTGTTTTCATATCGTCTCTTCCTAAACATTATTTTTCTTTTTGAACTAGACCTGAGATTTCATCAGTATAGAGAGCTCCAGGTGTGAAATTTCCTCTATTATTACAGATGAGCTCCTTCTCTGCAACTTATAGCCTTTCCATGGCACAGGAAATACACTTCCTATGGCAGTACCTCTTATAGTATTTCCAGATACATGTGCTACCAAGAACAAATGGGGGGGGTACCAATGACTTCCTACTTGTCTCTTTTCCTTAAATATAGAACATGACCACTTCCTTGTTCTAAGAACTTTGCAAGAACCAATGTCAGTCACTCAAACACAGCCCTCCCAGGGTCCCTGTTTCAAAACCCCTCTTTATTGTGCATTTTAAGATTGTTATGCCAAAACCAGGCTCTCAAGACCAAGTTAAATATATGTCTCATTTTATCTAACCATATTGGAATGTAAACTCTTTAAGACCAATGTCAAATGGTTTTTGAATAATTTCTGTCTTCCCACCCTGGCTCTTAATACTTTACAAAGAATGCAATGCATGTGTAATAGTCATGGTTAGTATGCGTTTTCTTTGTGAACTCCATTTAAGAAATTCTTTTTAATTTGTATTTGACATTTTTCTGTAGTTTTGATAATGGTTATAATTTTCTTAATGTTCTCAATGTTTAATGTTCTCTCCTATTATCGTGTGAGAAGTTTTTTTGTTTTTGTTTTTGTTTTTGTTTTGCTTTTTGGAGGGCAATTGGGGTTAAGTAACTTCCCCAAGGTCACATGGCTAGGTTTTTTTGTTTGTTTGTTTGTTTGTGTGTGTTAAGTGTCTGAGGCCGGATCCGAACTCAGGTCCTTCTGACTCCAGGGCCGACGCTCTACTCATTGCACCACCTAGCCGCCCCCTATGAGACGCATTTTCAATTTGGCTGAGATGTCATAAATCACCTCTTGATCTGTCTGCCTTCTGAATCATGCACAACACATTTGGATTGAATTCCAGGATGACTTTGCCTCTCACTCATTCCATTTCCAAGCTTCCTTCCCCTGCCCTCAGTCAGCTTATGTGCTCAGGGAATTACAAATATTTTAACAGTAACTCACAGACAAGATTATTGGATAATTTCTTTTCAAAATGTCATATTCTGCTGCCACATTAAATTTTTATTTATTCTGTTTCCTGAAGAAAGAGCCAAACTAATTTTCATCTATATTATTTTCTTTTACACAGTTAAATTTTTATTTTGCAAATTTTCAAGTTTTTGTCCTGATTCACAGAGAAATGTATCTTTGACATTAACAATCAGTCAATTAAAAACTTGTTGAAGAAGGTTATATGACTTTATAGGAGTATAAGTTATATATAAGATAGAAGCTAGAGTGAAATACTTTAAAAAAAAAAGTAAATTCCTTTAGAAGCTTTTAAAATTAGTGTTTATCTTTTCTAGAAGCTTTTAGAAATTGGAGAATTTCTTTATTTCAAGTCATTTGGGGACAAGGGCAAATGAAGACTAAAATGTGCTGACAGGTTGAAGGATGACTGCACATCGTAATCTTGTTATTTCTGCTGTCTGAAAGGGGACATATAAAATGCTAGAGATGTGCAAATACAGCTATTTTGTGGTTCCTCGTATCTTTCCATTTATTTTTCAAAATATACAGACAAGCATCAATTTTTTCAACAGTCAAATTATTGCCATTTTAAGTACATGCACTCTTTTAATAGTTTTTTTTTAAATCTTTTAGATATGTGCAAAAACAATTTGACAGTGGCAATTACAGTAAATTTGATGTGGATTTGAATCTTTGTACTGCTGCTAACTACCTATGTGACCTGGGGAAATCATTTAAACCCTCTGGACCACACAGCCTCTCTATTTTATGATGAGAGACTTAAAGAACTATAAGACCTCTAATGTCTAATGTATTATCAGACTGCTTGTTGGAGGGTTCATGAAATACATAGCGAAGTCATTATAGTTGAAGGACCATATGTTCATAATTAGGGGAGCTTCAAAGGTTATGTAGTCCAACTTCCCCTTTTTCAGGATGAGAAAACTGATTTACAGAGAAATGAAACAAATTACCTGAGATCATAGAGGTAAGTATTAAAACTGATCTAATAATAAGTATTTAATTATATAGTAGAAGTATATAATAGGTATAAAAATTTCTACGGAGTTCCCATTTCTAAATCTAGTGTTTTTCCATTATACCACATTGCCTCATGAATTGATTCCTGATGGTCAAACAAGAAAGTTAGCAAATATTAAAAAGCTAATTTCAAACTTTAAGGAAATCACTGATTTAAAAGGTCCTATATATAAAATATATACATTTATAGTCGTGTGTGTGTGTGTGTGTGTGTGTGTGTGTGTGTGTGTGTGTGAGAGAGAGAGAGAGAGAGAGAGAGAGAGAGATCAAAGAATGGGCACAAAGTAAATACCCATTAATTGCAGAATGACTAGACAATGGACGTGGTTTTTATATTACTGGCTTACTATTCTAAAAGAAATAGTAAATATGATGAATACAGAGATGCATGGAAAGATTTTGGTGAACTAATGCAAAGTTACCAGAGCCAAGAAAACAATATACACCATGACTAAAAGAATGTAAAGGGAAAGAACAGTGATCACAAATGAATATTGCAAACTTTAAAAGAATCACCTGGCCCCAAAGAAGAGTTATGAAAAGATACCTTCTCCCACTCCTTTGCAGAGGTGGAGGTTCCCTGGTGGTGAAACATTACATATATTGTCTGATTGTGGTTTTAATGTATCAGTCTGGTTTTCTGATGTTTCCCACTATTTGTCATTTTCATTTAAATATTTCATTTAAAACATCATTTATTATGTGAGATGGGTCACTGGGAGGAAGAGGGATGTAGGGGAAAATTTAGGACAAGTAAAAACAAAAGATATCAATATATTTAAAGATAAAAAATAATTTCAAAAAGGTAAAATATTTTTTATCTCCCATTTCTTTTATCAATATACCCTGCCCCAAGATGGTATATTCTCAGTACATTATCCCTTGTAATGAGAACAAAAAAGAAAGAGAAAAAAAGTAGTTCAGCAAAATTAAACAACAGATCAACTTAGCTGAAAAATATTTGTCATGTTACAAATCCTCCTTACATCTGCAAAGAAGAGAGGAAGTTACGTTATAAGGGCTTCTTTAAAATACGTATAATATTCTAGATTTTATAGTAATATGTTCCTTTAGATCAGGATGAGGAAAGATAAGAATGATGAAAATATTTTCTTAGAAGTTGGACAGTATTTTTAATATTTTATAACGATAGGACTTGTTGATTGTGAGTTTCTGATAATGGTGTTTACTTGGACAAATATTTATTAAGCACCTAGTATTTTCAAAGTACTTTTATAAGCACATAATATCTAGTAAGGAAGATCTTGTCTTTCTTAAAGTCCACATGACTTTCAGTGAATTGAACTGTCTTAGAAATAATCATAATCATAATAAATAATAGCTAACCTTTATGTAGTATTCATTATGTGCCAGGCAGTGTGCTAAGTGCCTTACAATTATTGTTTTAGTTTATCATCATAGTAGCCTTGGGAGGAAGATGCCATTATTGTCCTCATTATACAGATCAGGAAACTGAGGCACACAGTTTCAATGACTTGCAGAAGGTCACACAACTTAGTAAGTTTCTAAAGCTGGATTTGAATTCAGGTCTTCCTGACTTCAGGCTTGGCCCTCTACCTACTATATCACCTAACTGCCTAAGAATGTAGTGGGTTCCCCAATACTTGAGTTTTTCAAGTGGAGGCTGAAAGGCTTTTTGTTGGGAATGTTGTAGAAACATTTGCTATCCAGTTGAGTGTTGAATTGATAACTTCTTTGTAATTTAGTCTCACCTAAGGTGTAAAAACATAGTTAAGAGAATAGTCTTCTTAGTGATTTCCCTTCAGGGAAAGTAAGATGAGTCAGTCCTGGCAATATTCTCAGTGGAGTTGTGAGCATTATAAAGGAACACTGTGTGCCCTTCCACAAATGTCTTATTTGATAACTCAGAGGGAGAAATCCACTTGATGGGAACAAAGAAGGCAGCAATACCATCTAAATACAAAGCAGATGTCTCATTTTGAAAGAGAAACCTACAAATCACCAAACAGAAAAAAAGGCAGCAATGGAAAATAATGTTGAGTTCAATCATCATTGCTCTTCAGCATTACCTAAAGGGTAATTTGAGAGTGAATTTGAGTCCCTCTCAAATTCATTGCCTTTCCCAATTAATATTTTAGCAAATCAAGCCACAAACATGGTAAATACAGGGACACATTTGGTTTCCCAAAAACATGATAACTATGTTGTTCTCCCCTACCATAGGGACATGAACCTGAGAGAGGGGCAAAAGAAAGAAGCTGAAATATATATTTTTTTAAAGAGAGAAATAGTTTATTCACTGCTGTGTGGGAGGAGTAGATGAATTCTCCATAAGTATCTCATACAGAAATTGGTAGGATATGAGAAAAATGCAGTATAGAGAAATTTTACCCATTAAAAATGACTAGAGTAGGAGGCCAAGTTTTTTTATGATATGGTCTTGGAAACCTTTTGACAGACAGTAGGGCAGTAGAGTAGGCAATAGAGTAAATGAGTAGGGCAGTGGTGAATAATATAAGGCATGGCTGGAAAATTGTGTCACAAAAATTGAGGAAATGGAGTGTATTACATTTCAGTAGAATGACCCTAGTAACAATATTCATTACTATCCAAGGATAAGGTAACAGAAGCAATAGGAAAGACTTAAAAAGGTGTCACAAAAATGAAGTCATATTGACTTCATTTCCTTGTATATTGGTGGTCAGATTATAAATTTCTTAGTAGCTCATATTCTTTTTGTGGGTAGAGTTTTCTCCCTAATATATAAAAATATTTAAAATACTTTAAAAAATAAAATCAAGAAATAATCTAATTTCTCTTTCTTAAATCAACATAGCCCTAGCAACAAACAAACAAACACGATATGTCTTTGGAAGTCTTATCCTTTTTTCACATTGAAGACTTTATTGTACTGACATTTGTATTCTATACTTTCCCTTTGATGTGTTAAATCATGCATATTACAAGTAGAAATATTTCTTGAATTTTGGGGTTACGTTTTGTTCTAGACCTATGATTTCATCTATGAAGAGAACTACTAATTTGGAAAATCTCTCCATCACCTCGGTTCTAACTTAGAGTAATAAAGCGTTGCCTGGGGACACTGGGAGGATAAATGATTTTTTCTTGGGAAAATAATCAGTGTTTTTCAGAGACCAATGTTGAGCCTACATTGACTCCAAGGCCAAGAAGCAATTTAACCATAGATTCTCAGATAGATTGACCTGATAACCTTCTCTCTTTTGGTTATGTTACTCTAGAATTAACATTCTTCAGCTTATACACAGTCTGTAATATTTTACCCACCTCCTAATCTGACCATATGATAGCAGTTTCTGTTTGACAAACTTTCAATGTCTTGTAAGTAATGTCATAGTGACTTTTCTTTGATTGAATGGTAGCAGTAAATTGGGTTAATTTTAGACATAGATAGAACAGATATTAAGTTCTTTCTATGACCAGACACTGTATAGAGTTAAAGACATTGTCAGTGTGAGAAGGCTGCTGGGGCAAAAGTGGAGAAGCATTTCAGGAAATTGTGGGCTAATCTGGGTTTGAAGTTTGCCTGCATGATAAGGGTCTTTCCTCAAATCGAGTTTTTTTATTTTTTTTATTTTTTTGTTTTTTGTAGGGCAAAAAATAAAATGTGACTTGTCCAAGGTCACAGACTAGTTTTTGTGTTAAGTGTGTGAGGCTGTATTTGAATTCAGGTCCTCCTAACTCTAGGGCCAGTGTTCTATTCACTGGGCCACCTAGCCGCCCCTATTCACCATAATGGGTAAACTCTTTTTTTTGTTGCTTTTTGGAGGGCAATTGGGGTTAAGTGACTTGCCCAAAGTCACATGGCTAGTAAGTGTGTCAAGTGTCTGAGGTCTGATTTGAACCTGATTGGAGTCCTTCTTACTCCAGGGCCAGTGGTCTATTCACTGTGCCACCTAGCCACCCGAAACAATTTATTTTTAACATTTTAAAAATTTATTTTATTTTATTTTTTTTGCTTTTTTTTGGAGGGGCAGTTGGGGTTAAATGACTTACCTAAGGTCCTACAGCTTATAAGTGTTAAGTGTGTGAGGTCAGATTTGAACTCAGTTTCTCCTGACTCCAGGACTGGTGCTCTATTTAATATGCCACCTAGCCACCCCCAAATTGAGGTTTTTTAGAGAAACTCACCAATTAGAGGAGTGGACTTGGGGCCAAGGCCTTATCATTGTGAGAAATCTGCTGGAACATCCATGGAAAAGTTGTATAGAGATTCATGGGCTGAACTGACTTTGAAGTAAGAAATCTCTCTAGTGATGTTTGCAAATACTTTAAATTCTTAATACTGAGTTAGGTACATTTTCTGTAAACCCTCTTGAAGATAGAGGAAAAACAGATCTGCTGATTATTCATCGCCCCTCAGACTCCTCATTATAAAGGGAATTTTGTACTTTCTCTCCAGGTTTATCCTTCACTTTCCCTTTAGACCTTAACATTTTGCTAGTCCCTTGAATCTTTACAATTTTATCCCATTCATCATTTTCTCTCAGTTTCCTAATGCTTCTGTAGTCCTGATATAAGAATCCAGGCTAATTTATGTTTATCTACCTTTCCCTATTTGTATGTATGTCATCACTCATGGAAAGATATTTTATATCTCCTCTATTTTAGACTGCCCTGTTATTACTAGTTCAATAACCAGGGACACAAGCTTCTCCATGTTGGCTCAGTATAGATACCTGTTTTATTTTCACATGGTGGAAATATCATAGAATTAAAGAATATGGGCAATGGCAGGAGAAACTAAAGCACTCTCAGATATCATAAAAGTGGCTATACTCTTAGCCTTGCTTTATGAGATGTAAAAGCTGGGATGAATAGGGCATTTCCAGTTAGGATGTGATCATTAGTTATTTTATAATAGCATTAGAAACCTAGATGTGTTGTTTAAAGAAATTATACATTTTTCCTCTAGTTGGTTAGCTGTTCCAGTCTTCATGTCCCTTTTATCAGCAACAGCCTTTGATGAGAGCCCATTCATTACTTTACGCTTGAGCTATGCTTTATTCCTCTTTCAGGGGTTGAAGAATTAACCTCTCCTCTTCTAGGCCTTTCACTGTAGAGGGAGTAGAGACATTCATTTCAAGATGATGTCTAATCACATCTTTCTCACTTCTTACTAGTGACATTAATTTCTTAGACCCATGTATGAGGTTTTTTTTAAACAACATTTTTCTTTGTTAAGTTTCATCTTATTAGATTCAGCACAGTATTCTTTATGGATATTACCTCATTGATCCTTGCAGCAACCCTGTGAGGTAGGTGCTATTATAATAAAATGGATATGGATGAGGGACTGAAGCAAGCAGATGTCAAGAGACTTGCCTAGGGTTGCATAGCTAATAAGTATATAAGGCTGGATTTGAACTCAAATCTTCCTGACTCCAAGCTCAATACTATGTCCTCTCTGCAATCTTGCTCCCTACAGTGATCGCTGATAATGCTCACTCAGGATCTGCCAATTCTTTTAGTACCTAAGGATGCAGTTCATTTGGATCAGGAGACTTGAACTCATTGAGAGCAGTTAGATGCTTTCTTACTATCACTTTGCTTATCCTTGTTATCAATTCCCTATTAGCCAATATTTATTCATTCCTTTTCAGTCCAAGGATCATTCTCCTTGGTAAAGAAAACAAAAACAAAATAAGAATTTAGCTCCTTTTTCTTCTCTTTATTTATCCTTGGTGCATACATACTGAATAGCATACTATACATACTATACCTCCTTTGGTCTTCTTTTCTTTTAACATAAGGGGGAAAGCTTTATTATTATTATTATTATTATTATTATGTTTAAACTTCCTTCACCAGCCTTAACTCATTCTGTGCTTTAGCATTCCTCACACTCTTCTTTCATAACCATGACATAGTTATCTATTCATTGTCTCTTACTTATCCCATGTCCACTTTTATATCTTTAAAAAAAAACTAACTTGAGTGAATTCCTTGTGTCCCACTAAAATTTCTTCAAATAAGACTTTTGTCTCCTTATCAAAGTTGTTCCCCTTCATGTGTATGGAATATCTTTCTTGAGAGCTTCTTTGTTCCTCTTGAGTTGTAAAATTTAAATTCATGTGATCTTAGTTACCCTTCCTCTGAACCCTCTGACAGTTCAACACACAAAATCTAGAATACAAGTCACACCATTTTAAACTTTTTATTCCTATATCCATTGATTAGCACAATGCTTAGCATATAGTAGGTGCTTAATAAATGTTTATTGTCTGACTGATAACCCAAATGCTGTGGAGGAGGGGTCACTTATTTTCAAGGTTTACATCATTTATGCCTGAGAAGCTAGTTCTTCTTTGTTGGTAAGAATCAGGTTTATACTAAAATTTCCCTTCGCTGTTTCTTCCTTTTGAAAGATTCAATTATCATTAAGGCAAATTGAGAAGTATTTGCTGTTGCACTTTAGTCAGAGAAACTGAGCTCTGCCACATTTATGAATAATTGAAGTCTCCTATTATCACTGTATCCTTCCTCTGTGCCAAGTGTTTGATTTGTTTACTGAATTCAACTGTTTCTTCTTTCTGTCCCCAAGTTCCATTTTTGCCTCCCAGGATCCATACCCAAATGTTCTCCACCAGTGCTCCTACCTCCTGGTTCTTGGGTTCTTCATAGAAGTATACCTTGTTAATATACCTTATTAACCACCTCCACTTGTATCCATCCCGTTTATTTTGAAAAGGTATATCCAACCAGATTCTGAGGCATACCTATACATTCTAATTTACCTTCTTCTAATAGGACTTCAAATTTACTTTGTTTCTTATAATGTGTACATATATATATATATATATATATATATATCAGTATGGATATAGATAGGTACATAGATAGATAGATGGAAGATAGACATTCGAAGACATGGATTTTACTATACATGGCTTTCTTAGATTTTTGTCTCTTGAAATTTCTGCTTGTCTCATGTTATTTTTCATTCTACATTATAGCTATTTTATATATTATCTTCTTTGTTATATATCTATAAAGATTTTATTCTCTTCCTTTCTTTTTCAGTTTACAAATATTTTTATTAGATTTTCAAGAAGCAAATAAGTTATTTTTTTATATACTCCATCTCTTTTATATATACTTTTATATACTCCATCTCTTACCAGGATCCTGTCCTTCCTAGATATCATGCTATGCTCTAGAAATCAGAAGATAACTGAACTGAGCCTTGAAAGGACGATAAAGATCCTCAGAGGCAGAGGAGAGGAAGAAATCTAGTAAAAACATGATTTATAAGTATTTGTAATTTCAGTCATGGCTGTATTCCCTTCATTAAATCACACCACAACCCTTCCATATCTTAACAGGCAGGCTCTGTGAATTGCCAAGTCCATGGGATCACACAAAATTGTGCACCCAAGGTCCAACATTCCAGTAATCAGTTCTCCAAATTTAGATAGGCTGATCCTTCATGTAATATATTGTTATAATGTATTGAATATAAGCTATATTCAAAACTTAATAGAAAATGTTGGGTCTTTGAGGACCCATTGTGAACTCTAGGATACAATGAACATTGGTTTTGGGCTATAATGCAATGAAATAAGAAATAGTAAAATCAGAAATCTATTTAGCTTCCTTGAAGGGTTGTGGTAAAGAAAGTCATATATAAATTATGCAGTATATGAATCTTACCAAAGTAAATAAATAAGTTTACTGATAGTAATGTAATAATAGTAGTGATGATGGAGATAGTATTTCTAAAGAGGTAGTGTGATATAGTGAGAAGAGTATCAGTGTCAGGGGTGCTTTGCTTTGAATCTAATCTCATTTTACTAATTGTGTGACCATGAAGAAATAGCCATTCTGAATCTCAGTTTCATCATGTACAAAATGGAAGGAAAATATCAACTGTGTTCCAGCACAGGACTGTTATCAGGATTGGGTGAAAGAAGTAAAACCCTGTGCAAGCCTCAAAACCCTATATAAATGTCATTGTTGTCCTTATTTCAAAGGGTTTTGTACCTAGTGCCAGGGGAAAACTAGCCAAAATGACAGCCTTGTACCTGAAAAGGTAGTCACTTTGTGGTCTGTCTAAGCTGCACAGCAGGTGCTCTGGCAAAGGTGAAGGAAGGAACCATGAATGCTAGACATTTGAAGGAATAGTGATGAGTCAAGGGAGGGGAAATCTGACATCTGTTTAAGATGTTTCTATCTCCTGTTACATCAAGGGTAAAGAGACTTTTTGCAAGCATTACTATCAGGCATAAGCTTATGTTGACCACAGAAATATTATCCCAAGGGATTAATAAAAATTCACGCAAGGACCAGAGATTCCCCAAACTTACTCTGTGATATTAGAGACTTACCAGAAAATGGTGGAGGTTGGTAATGACTTATGGTGACTGACAGGCCATTCTTCAAGTAGGAACTAGATTACCTCTTCTATTGCCTCTTCAAGTTGGAGTCTGACAGGCCTCACTACATCAGGGTTTATTTGTAAAGTGTGACAGACAATTTCCGTAACCTGATAGGAAGCAAGAGTGCTAAGTTGCCTCTCACTGCAGGGCATTAGCAATGTACAGAGTGCCTGAATCCTGGGTGAAATCAGAATAGGTCACAGGTTTTCAGCAACAGGAAAATTTTTGGAAGTCAAGAACCCAAGTTGTTTGCCTAGTTTGTATTGAAAAAAAGAAGAGAGGAAAGAGTGAGGAGACCATGTAGAACAATGACAGAAGAGCTATAGATATATCGGAGTTGGCAATCTGGTCCCCAGGTCAGCAGTGCAGCCCTGTAATTAAGGAAGCAAACCATATAATATTTCATAGGATCTAAGGACCAAAAAGTATCTACCAGAAGAGTACTGCCTATGAAGTCAGAGCCTCTGGGTTCAAATTGTGTCTCTAGTATCTAACTTTAGAATTCATTTAACCTCCTTGAATTTCTTCATTTGTAAAATGAGGAGATTTGACTGGAAGACCTCTGAGGTCCCTTCCAGTTCTAAATTTGATATAATCTAATGATTATATGATGTAATCTATGATATATATGATATGATATAATATAATATAATCCATGATATATTCTAACCCAGGGGTAGGGAATCTGCTGGCTCAAGGCCACGTGTAGCCTTCTAGGTCCTTGGACATGTCCTTTTGACTGATCCAAGTTTTACAGAACAAATCACTTTACTAAGGGGATTTATTCTCTGAAGTTTGAATTCAGTGAAAGGGTCACACTTGAGAACCTAGGAGTCCACTTGTGGTCTCAAGTTCCACTTGTGGTCACCAAGTTCCCCACCTCTGAACCTTTTTATTTTCTTGTGAAATTAAATATTCATCAAATCTGTACCAAAGTATTGTCCAAAATCTGGACTTCCACAGTACAGATTTGGTTATGGAAAATTTTGAGGTGGTTAAAATATGGATTTGAAAAGGACTGATTGAAAAGACCTTGGGAAGAAAGTTCATAGGATCATAGAATTTAAAGTTTGCATGTCCTTTCACCTAGAACTCTCATTTTAGAGATGGCAAGACTGAGGCTCCGAAAGTTAAATGATTTATCCAAGGTCACACAGAGCTGATAAGCAGCAGTGTGGAAATTTAGACCTAAGGTCTTCTAACTCCAAATGCCAACTTTCTTTAAAAAATCTGCACTTATTCAGCTTACATACAAAAGTAGATTTTGTGAGTTATCAAAAATATATGCAGTGTGACAGTAAAGTAATGACTTGAAGAAGAGTAACTACCATAGGAACTCAAACTAATAAGAGTTTTGTTCACTTCAAAATAGTTCTTTCTGGATCAAATTGCTCCAGTCATACTATCCTATTCCATCGACCTGTGATCTCAGCAAACAGGGTATTTCTGCCAATGATGCAGACCCCAGCACTAAATAAACTTCCCATCTTATAAGACTTTTGTCCATGACTTACCATAAATCTACCAAATGGGATTCACCTAACTTACCAGGGGGCCATTTCTGTCATTCTCTTCACTTTTCAGGGGTTCCAGTGGAATGTAGAGACTAGAATGGCATTATGCCAACCTATGCTGCTGTTTTAACATATAATAATAATGATGGTTTAGGCATTCATTCCTCTGAGGGAATTGCCTTCAGAGATAATAGTATATTGCTTTGAATATTATTAGTGTTGTTAAACTATCTCTCTTTGAGAGTAGATTTTATTTCTGGAAGAGCCAAAAGACATATAGAGTCAAGTATGCTATTGTATAGTGGATTGAGCACTGATTCTAGAGTTCAAAGACCTATGTTCAAATTTTACTTATGATGATAAATATATTTGTGATATTGGGAAAGACAATTAACTTATTTGGGCACCATTTTCCTCATTTGTAAAATGAGAGAGTTGGATTTGAAGGTACCTTCCAAGGGAAGTTCTGTGTTCTAGTTCTTTGATCTTTTGTCCCTAAAAATAGCATGGGTAAACACCTCATTTACTACTACTAATAATAAAGAATATTAAAAGCTTGGGTGTGGAAACTTTATCGTTTAAAATAATATAAAGGTTTATTTCTTATATAGTTTCATTTTTTTCAGTAACTGTTTACTAATTTCCTACTATGTACTGGTGTTATAAAGACAAAAACCCAATAGCCCCTGTCCTTCAGGAGTTTACACTCTATAGGCAGTGGACTAGAGGGGAGAGGGACACATACACATAACTAGAAAAATTAAATCATATATACACACATACATATACACTACTACAGGAGTTTACATTATATCACAATGGGGGTATGAAGCTAGAATATTAAAGCATACATATATAAGTATGCATATATACGTATATATATATATATATATATATATATATATGTAAAGAGAGAGAGAGAGGGTGTCAGTCATGTGTATAGTCACACAGTACACAGTAACCCCTATCCCTAGTACACTGTTCACTCCTGGTGGGGAGAGAGGAAGAGAAGGAGAGAGAGAGGAATGGAGGGAGGGAGGAAAGGAGAGAGAGAGAGAGAGAGAGAGAGAGAGAGAGAGAGAGAGAGAGAGAGAGAATGAGAGAGAATATGAAAAGCAACAGGTCTCTAGCAATTTTTTGTTGGGGCATGGTTCAGAATAAGCTTCCTGTAAGAGGAGGAACTTAAGCTGAACTGTGAAAAAAGTTAGAAATTCTTTAGGCAGAGGTGAAAAGAAAGTATATTTCAGTCATGGAGAGGCATGGAGGCAGGAGGTGAAATGTTGGGTGCAAGATACAGCAATCCAGCCATTTTGGCTGAAACATATGTGTGGCTTGGGGGAAAATGTAGTATTGGTTTGGAGAGCTGAGAAGAGACTGGGATACTGCTTAGGAGGCTGTTGCAATAGTTCAGGTAAGAAGTGGGGGGGTGGGGCGCAGCTAGGTGGCACAGTGAGTAGAGCACCAGCCCTGGAGTCAGGAGGACCTGAGTTCAAATTCAGCCTCAGATACTTAACACAAAAACTAGCCATGTGATGTTAGGCAAGTCACTTAACCCCAATTGCCCTCCAAAAAGCAAAAAAAAAAAAACCAAAAAAAACAAAAAAGAAGTGATGAGGGCCCCGAGTAGGGTGATGATTGTGTGAATGAAAAGAAGGAAACAATTGTGACATATATTATTTATGTAGAGTCAACCAGACTGGGTTGACTGGACACAGAGGGTGATGGAGAAGGAAGAGACAAGGATGTATATGAGGTCTTGAACTTGGGAAACCAGAAGAAAAGTGCTACCTGCAAAAGAGATAAATAAGGGATGAGGTGAATTAAGTATTGAAAGTATTTGAAATCAGTATAAGAGGGCAGGTTTTCCAAAAGTAACATCCTACTTTTCTATCTCATGGGATTTTTAATCCACGAATTCTCTAATTCTTATATAAATCTAGGATTTTACAGAAATTAGAGGTTTATCTTTTACTCAAAATATAGGGTTTTTTGATTCCTGTGGACATCTGAGCTTTGTTAAAGCTCCTTGCAAGTCAATTCAAACTATTCAGTGAGAAAGGAAATACTCACTCTCTATATAGATTTTTCTAAGAATTTTTGGACATTTTTAAGTAAATGAGCTTTTCTAAAATACCCTAAAAAGAAATATCTCTATGTGTTAAAATTTTTTTATCATGGAGGTGGAGCATGGGAGCATAACACATAACACAGAGATAGTTGATTAGACTCTGGTTTTACTGACAGGCTTTTTTCTTTTTTTATGTTTTTCTTTAAAATTTTCTTCAATATTAATACTATTACAATTGCATTTCTTTTTTCAGATGTAATGGGAAATAAAATACAATTGTGATAGCACTCATATTTACGAAAATTTTTAAAAAGCAAATAAAAAACCCTACATTTTTTTCAGTTCGATTTGGCAGAGATGGGGGGTGTTGGATAGTGTTGGGGTTTGGGGGTAGGAGGGAGAAAGCCAACTTGGTAGTGAGTGACCCAGAATCAGGAAGACTCATCTTGTTGAGGACAGATCTGACTTTGGACACTTATTAGCTGTGTGACCTTGGCTGAGTCACTTAACCTTGTTTGCCTCAGTTGCCTTTTCTATAAATGTTTCCTCCAGTTTCTTTGCATGAGAATCCCACATGGGGTCATGAAGAAATGGTTAGTTGTCCTTCCTTCCAGAAGAGGAACAAAATGACATCCCTATGTTAGAGTCATGTTATAATGCATTAGATTGTCTATGACGAGACCAATAAGAGCTCAGAATTCTCCACCACAGGTTGGGCACAAGTAGTCCATGTGAACATTTGGGGTGGATTATCTAAATTTGTGCATCTCAAGTTTCTTTTGAGCTACTTCCATTCTGCTTTACTCACAGAGCATAGCAATTTCTCTGACAAGGGCATGCCATGCTGGGCAGTCTTGTACCAGTGTTCAAATGTCACACAATCAATTCCAATGCTCTTTGTATTGCTTCTTCTATCACCACTATGTGAGTGCTTGCCCTATGGGAGTTCTCCATAAAATAGGCTTTTAGGCAAGTGTACACTTGGCATTCGAACAACATGGCCAGTCCATTGGAATTATGCTTTGTGAAGCAGAGTTTGAATGTTTGACAGTTTGGTTTGAGAAAGGACCTCAGTGTCTTGTATCTTATCCTACCAGGTGATCTTCAGAATCTTCCTAAGACAAAACAAATGGAAGAGATTCAGTTTCCTGGCATGGTGCTGGTAGACTGTCCAGGTTTCACAGGCATACAACAATGAGGTCAGAACAATGGCTCTGTAGACCTTCAGTTTGGTAGTCAGTCTAATACTCCTTCTTTCCCACACTTTACTTCAGAGCCTCCCAAACACTGAGCTATCTCTGGCAATGTGGTTGTCAACGTCATTATCAATGTGTACATCTCTAGAAAAATGACTGAAGAGTAAGAACAACAAAGTTGGAAAAGAGAAGTGAATTTATATTTGAATTTAGGAGCTTTTCATTTTGCTTTCCCATTCTTGTATGATACAAATTTAAGGACTAACATGATGCTTTAATGATTTGTAAAATACTTAACATATGATATGTCATTTGATCTTGATGACAACATTGTATGATAGATGTTATCTTCATTTTACAAATAAGGAAATAGGCTCAGAGAGAACAACTGTTTTGCCTAATGTACACAATCTTACTTATTTAAGGAAATTCTTCTATATGTTCTCATCTATTGTGACTCTCTATGTCTTCCTCTATATCCTTCACAGGGAGTCCAAGCAGTATTCTGGGGTCTGTCTTTTATATGGAGTGCAAGGGCCATCTTTCTTTTAACTCTTGCTCTTACTGAATAATAGACCCGTTGGTAGTGAATCATTTCTTTTTTTATTTAAACAAATACTTTATTAACTTTTGTTTTACATCATTCATTTCCGCCAGATTTTGAGTTACAATTTCCCCCCTGTTTTTCCCCTACCACCATCCCAGAATAGCAGTCCCACAAGATATCCCTTCTTCCAATCTGCTCTCTCCCATATCTTCTCCCATACCCCCTTCGACTTTTCCATTAGAGCAAGGTGAATCTCTGTGCCCCAATGCCTGCACATCTTACCTCCCAATTACATGCAAAAGAGTATTAATAATAGTATTTATATATATTTGAAACATTTAATTTTAAGACCTCAAATTTCAGATCCATTCCCTTCCTCCCTTGTCACCCATTCCCTCTGGGAAGATAAGTAATTCAGTATGTATTGTACATGTCTAGCTATGCACAACATTTCCATAGTAGATATATTGTACAAGGCTGCTTATAATTCCCTCCCACCCATCCCACCCTCAACCTGGTCCATTCCCTACTTGATCCTATCCCTCTTTTATAGTGGGTACTTCCAACCTCCCCTCCCCACAAGAATGCCCTCCCATCCATCATCCCTCCTCTCATCCCCCTACCCCCATTCTGCTGCAGGTTGAGATATCCCGTTTAGTATGCATGTCATTCTCTCCCAGAACCAAATTCAATGAGAATGTGGTCTTGCCTTTTTGCCTTCCTATTCTTCCCCTCCCTTGCAGCCACTTCCCCTTGCTTCTTCCACATGAGATAGTTAACCCTACCTGTCTCTCCCCATCTCTTCTTGCCACTTTCCTCTCTCACCTCATAATTTCACTCCTTAAGTATCATCCCTTCACAAAAAATTCAACCTATGCCCTCTATCCATGTATAACTGTAACCATATATACACCCATTCACATATGTATTCAAATGACCATACACCCTTCTTCCATTATTTTCATACTGAGAGAGGTTTCATCAGTCACAGTTATTGTTTATCCATATAGGAATGTAAATAGGTCAACTTTGATAAGTTCCTTTTGATTTCTTTTCCCTGATTACCTTCTCAGGCATTTCTTGCTTCTTGTGTCTGGATGTCAAATTTTCTATTCAACTCTGTTTTTTTTTTTCCTCAAGAATGCTTGAAAGTCCTCTATTCCACTGAATGACCATATTTTCCCCTGAAACAAAATACTTAGTTTTGCTGGGTAGGTGACCCTTGGGTTCAGTCCCAGTTCTTTTGCCCTGCAGAATATCATATTCCATGCCCTTCGATCCCTCAGTGTAGAAGCTGCCACGTCCTATGCTATTCTGATTGTGTTTCCACAATATTGAAATTGTTTCTTCCTGGCCGCTTGTAGTATTTTCTCCTTGATCTGGGAATTCTGGAACCTGGCTATAATATTCCTGGGAGTTTTCTTTTTAGGATCTTTTTCAGGAGGTGATCTGTGGATTCTTTCAACCTCTATTTTGCCCTCTGGATCTAAAACATCAGGGCAATTTTCCTTGAGGATTTCTTGAAGGGTGATTTATAGGTTCTTTCTTTGATCATGGCTTTCAGGTAGTCCAATAATTTTTAAATTGTCTCTCCTGGATCTATTTTCCAGGTCAGTGGTTTTTCCCATGAGATATTTCACATTGCCTTCTAATCTTTCATTTGTTTGGATCTGCTTAACAGCATCTTGATTTCTCATAAAGTCATTAGCTTCCATTTGCTCCAGTCTAACTCTGAAGGGATGAATCTCCTCAGTGAACTTTTGAGATTCTCTTTCCATCTGGCAAATTTGGCTTTTTAAGGCATTCTTCTCCTCATTTCCCTTTTGGGCCTCCTTTGCCATTTGAGTTAGTCTATTTTTAAGGTGTTGTTTTCCTCAGTCAGGTAGTTGACCCTGATTTCATACTTTTCCTGCATCCTTCTCATTTCTCTTCCCAATTTTTCCTCCACTTTTCTTATTTGATTTTTAAAGTGCTTCTTAAGGTCCTCTATGGCCTATAACCTGCTCATATTTTCCTTTGGGGCTTTTGGAGCAGGATTTCTGACCTCACAGTCCTCCTCCTGTTCTATTCTTCGATCCTCTTTGCCACCAAAATAGGAGTCTAATGTTGCATTTTTCTGTTTATTTTGTTTCCTTTGTCTTGGCACATTGCCACTTAATTACTTGACTTTTGGGCTAGTTGCCACAGTAGGGCTTTGCCACCAGACAGGGGAGCTTCCGTCCTGAACGTGTGGGGGAACAACTTCCATTTCTGGCAAGCTGTATACCCACCCCACGACCTCCACCCGAGAGCACAATCCATCTCCAGGGAGGTTAAAGCAAGAGCGACTACCCCCTAAGACTGATCACTGGATCTCCCTACAGTTCGCAGGCCAGGAGCTGGAGCTGCCACTGAAAACTACAAAATGGTGTGTCTCCTCAGTGGCTTCTAGCCGCCAGGGGAGGAAGCTGATGCGTTCCCCAAATACTGGTCCCAAAGTCCATAGGTCACTAACTTCTCACTTTGTCCTAGGCATGTCTATGTTGATAATTCTGGAGTTGCCACAGCTGCTGGTGTTCTTGGGTCCCTCCAGGCTGCTATTGGCCTGGTCACCCTGGGGCTAAAACCGCAGCTCAGATGGACCTGGGCTCGGCTCTCTGCACCCTGTGCTGCCAGCTCCCAGAGCGCTGTGCTGGTCCTTCCTGCAGGGCTGCTGGGCTGTCCTCAGCAGGAGGTTAGCTTCTCTGTGTCATTCTTTGTGTGCTGTGGCTCCAGAAGTTGTTCAGAGTCCCCTTTTACATAGTTTGGAGGTGGTCTGGGGGGAGAGTGCCTTGGACATGCTGTTTCTACTCTGCCATCTTGGCTCTGCCCCTCCGTGAATCATTTCTATGATATCTTTTCTTTTACCACTTCTCTTGAGTACATCTTGTATACATAATGTGCTACAACCTCTTCATGTCCACCACATATCTGTCTCTTCATTGTCCTTTGGGTGGCCTAAAATTTTCTGAAGATTGGACTCCATGCTTTGTAATCATTCAACATACCCAAAAGAATGCTAAGAAGCTGAATACCTGGTGTTTGATTATTTGACTATGACAACCTATGAAAAAGAATGGTAATACCTTAGTGAAATCATAGAAGGAAGAATAACAGAAGCTTCCTGAGGCAGGAGCTGTCATTTTTATTTTTGTATTCACAGATTGTACTATAGTAGCTGGCATGTAGTCAGCAGTAACTTAATAGATGCTTTTAGGTTGGTTTATTACTAATAAACACTTTGGAACTTTAGGTTGAAAAACTTTAATGCAACACAATCATAAATAGCAGATAGAATCCAAAGATAGATAGATAGATAGATAGATAGATAGCCTTGAGAAGTACCAAAAAAGAATAGATGGGCTTGGAGTTTGGAAAATAAGGGGCTGTTGTGGGGCTCTAATGAAGGATATTAATATGGATGAAGCATTTTGTAAAATGAAGGCATTATGTGTTAACTCTCTTTGTTATTAACTTTTAAAAATCTCTCCAATTTGAGTGAGCATTTGTTAACTTAAGATTTTAGTTCTTTTCATAGCTATTTTCTGTTTTGGGGGCAACATAAAATGGAAAACCATTCCAATATCATTGTCAAGAAAACCAAAATTGGGGTCACAAAGAGTTGGACACAACTGAATAGCAACAATAAAAAATAACACTAAGCAAAAGAAAAAGGTTCAGAATATTATCTATAGTGACTGAAACCTTTATTGAAAATGTCACAGAATAGCTTTTTGGAAAAAGATCAAGAGAATGAATAAATAGAACTTTCTTTTGATTTAACTGCTTATACTACATGGGCTATAGATCATTTATTTTAGAAAACAAAGAAGTTGTGGCAACAGATGTTTATAAAGGTCTCAGCTCATAGAGTGTTTTGTCCTAGTAGGAATAAGGTTTGGACAATTTTCTTGTTCAAGGTAAGAAGCCATGTTGTGGCCATTAAAATTTTCCAATGGTTTTATAAGTGGAAGAGATTTGGCGAATGTAGTCATGTAGTCAATAAACAATCTACTTCAATTTGAAAAATAAATCTGGATGGACCTAAAGAAAATTAGGGAGTGAGCCTTAAAAAAAATTAAGCCAGGATTTCAACATTTCCCTGCCCTATTTGACTTTCTTTTTATGCTAAACATACTTTCTTAAGCAGTTTGTCTTAACCTATTTGGTTGTCTTAATTTGGATTTTTTTTTAACCAGTGTGATGCTTTCTAAGTACTCTTCCTTCAGTACTTAGGAATTGTGTAACTATGGGCAAGTCCCTTAACATCTATCAACTAATTTGTTCATCTGGAGATAAGAATATATATCTACCTACTTCACACAATTACTATGAAAAGCAACTTCTAAAGCTTAAAATGCTGTAGCAGTGTGACTTAGTTATTTGTCTTTTAAGGTGCTGGTTGTGTTGCCTGACCATAATTTTATGGCCAGCTAAGAAGTAGAATTGGTGCATTATAGCATAACACTCTAGGCAGCTAAGTGCAAGTCTCACCAGGCAACTTGAATATTAGCAGAAAAATGAGTTTCTAAATAAAAAAATGCAAGATGAGTTTAATAGTCTTCTCTCCATTTTTGCTATCTATTGAATGAATAAATTAGTGAAATATTTTTGATTGTTTATTGTTGGACAAATGAAACTTCTATTGTAATTATCTGCATCTCTATCTTATTCCACCCTTAGAGCATTAGCTTCATGAGGATAGGTCTTTTCCTGAAACCCCCGTGCCTTTCATTGCTCTCTGCACACATAGGTACTTTATTAGTGCTTAGAAAATGAATAATCTTGGGGCAGCTAGGTGGTGCAGTGAGTAGAGCGCTGGCCCTGGAGTCAGAAGGACCTGAGTTCGGATCCGGCCTCAGACACTCAACACACACACAAACAAAAACCTAGCCGTGTAACCCTGGGCAAGTTGCTTAACCCCAATTGCCTTCCAAAAAGCAAAAAAAAAAAAAAAATAATAATAATCTTATTGGATATTTTTTCTTCTGCTCTGAATTTGTTCCCCAGGATGCCAGATGCTCCAACTAGCCCAAGAGTTCATGTCTCTGGGTCCATGGTTTTCTGTATTCAGTTACTTTCTAAACCTGCACCAGAAGTACCAAGCTTCCTGACTAGTTCATGAGCCTGCTAGATTCCCTGGGTACAAAATTCTGAATGTAGTAATGATATTGAAAATTTTCAAGCATAAGTTGGATAACCTATTGTTCGGAAATTTGTAAACAGGATGCCTATCAGGTACTTTTAGACTAGATGACTTCTGAGGTCCTTTCCTGATCTGAGGATTTGTTTTCCTATGATACCTTGTGTATTCCCTAGGTCAGAGTTAATGGAGAAACCTCTTTAAATAGCAATCTTTGTTTATGAACACACATATCTACAATTTGTAGAAGCAGTATGGCATGAAAAGTTTTAGGGCATGTGAAGGAAAGAACTTTTTCTCCTCAGTGACAGAATGGTTAGTGACAGCAGTGCTGAGAGATATTTAATTAAAGAGTATATTGTATAGATTAATATTGTGAAATCCTTTGCCAGACTAAGGGGAAGAGCCGTCTCATTCCCAAAGTAGACAAAACCTGAGAAAAAAGTATTTAAGGGAGGGTATAATGTGTGTTTGGAGGAGGAGACATTACTGGCTAAAAGATATTCTAAGAAAAATATGGGGAAGATGGGACTTTTCTTGCTTTAGAATGATTGGACTGGGAAGGGGAGAGAGGTGGTTTGCAATGGTCGCCTCCCTATCTTTTTCTTTCTCTCCTTTTTCCTGCCTGCTTCCTTCTTCCTTTTCTTAACCCTTCCTTCTCTCCTCTCTTCCCCTCCCCTCCCCTTTTCTCCCTTCCCCTCCTCTCTCCTCCTCCTCTTCTCTTCTCTTCTCTTCTCTTCTCTTCTCTTCTCTTCTCTTCTCTTCTCTTCTCTTCTCTTCTCTTCTCTTCTCTTCTCTTCTTTCTCTCTCTCTCTCTCTCTCTCTCTCTCTCTCTCTCTCTCTCTCTCTCTCTCTCTCTCCTCTCTTCCATTCTTCCTCTCTCCCAATCTCCCTCTCATCTTTATGTTACCCTTTCTGCTCCCAGGCTCCTTCTTCCTTTTATCAAATTCTTTTTTCTTGCCTTGCCTTCTTTTTCCCCTTTCCCTCTATTTTTATTTCCCTCTGTTTTTCATTTGCTCCTCTGACTCTTTCTACTGATCATCTTGTTTTTTCTTCTAATTCCTTCTCTGTATCTTCCAAATTCTTTGAACCTTGCTCTTACCAAGTCTGCGTACATACATGTACATGGATACATATGTGTATATATGTATGCATGCATGTGTATTATATATTTATAATTTACAGAGAGAGATAAGAGAGTTGTATAATATATCATATCATAAAATTCCCTTATTTGACAGTTGAGGAAACAGATGCCAAGGGATTTTAAGTGACATACACAATTTCACACCCTTAAGAAATATCAGAACTGCACTTCAAATTCATTTATATTAGAATTTATATTGTTAGATTGCAAAACTTCTCAAAATTCAGAAATCAATAATAATAATAATAATTCAGATGTATATAGCACCTTAAAGTTTACAAAGGGCTTCATATAGTAATCTCATTTGATTCTCACAACTGCCCCGAGAAGTAAGTGGTATTATTATCCTCATTTTTCACATGAGAGAGCAGAGTGACAGGTTAAGTTACTTTCCCAGTCACAAAGCTAGAAAGTGTCTGAGACAGGATTTGAACTCATGTCATCCTATGTATACTGCTCTAATCACTATACTTCATCAGGGAAATAAAATGGAACTTTTATCTAGTTACTTATGTATTCAAAGAACAAATGAAATATCACAGAAAAGGATTATATGTTACTACTGAAGAAAGTTATTGACTCAAACTTAGGACATGTTTAACCCTTAACATAGCCCTGAAGTCTTATGTTACAGCAGTTGGTGGTGTATTCTAAATTTTTGGTAATGTGTCAGAGATGAGATTTGAATCAAGTCTTCCCTGGCTATTATGTCAGCTTTTTATCTACCACCCCACATAGCCTTTCTATTGTTTTCGTGAAAAATATAAAATGATCATAGACTTTAAGGTTTTATAAACTGAAGTCCAAAACTTGCAAAATGTGATACTTCATTTAAAAATTTTAAATTTCCATCCAAATATATTTGAATTAACTACTTGTCTATTTTTTTATCATCCTGCCTCCATATGTTTGAAGTATACATGATGTTCTCAACATTGAATATACTTTTATATTCTATTCTGGTGCTCATTAGAATTATATACAAGTTATTGGCAATATTAATACAGTATTCATATATTCGTGGTAAAAATCAATGGACAGGAATAGAGTTATCAAAGACAAAAATCTGAAAATAGAGACAAAACGCAGTTGATGGATCCTGTTTCCTTCCAAGGCTGAAATAATTTCTGACTTTAACCACTAGATGGTAGTATCTTTGAACTGTATCCAGGTTGCTATCAATTTCATAGTGCATACTTTCTTTAGCCACTTGATGGCATCTCTCCACTGTTTTCCAGCCATTTTTTTTTTTGACCTGTAAAAATAGATTTCTTAGTATTTCCCTGTCCCGTAGAGCATCTGAAAGAAAAGAAATTATTTTCTTCCTTGTGAAGACTGATGTATATAATATTTATAGTGTTTAAAGCTTTTTGCATATAGTAGAAATTCTTTTGAAGGTCACTGTTCTTTAATAATTTCTTTCAATTGTGTAATATTCTGTTAAAAGCAGAAGAGCATTTGTTATACTCTGTAATGGGAATGATACAAGATTGAGAATCATTAATCTTCCACAAACATATATATATATATATATACACACACACACATATATTTCTTCTATGCATATACACACATAAATATATGTATATATTTATGCATGTATGCTATGCTAAATTTGAAAAACATAGAATGGTAAGAGTGTGTATTTTAGGGCCTTATGATTAGAGTGGAATTATAGATATAAAATGTAATACTCAGATTCTTTGCTGTGGGTGAGAATCTATAGCATCACCCTCTTTGTAGTAATTGGCAATTTATTCTCCTCTTTATTTGCCATCATTACACCAATTGAAAACTAGGGTAAAATTCCCTGGTGGCTTTCAAATTGTATCCCCTGTGCAGAATTTCTCTGTGCTGCAAATCATATTTGCAGGTAGCTTTCACAAATCATTTTGTTTTCTTTGGAATCAGGAATTGCTTCTGTTGAGTTATGGTTGAAAGCAAGCTGCCTGTATCTCTTGTCAATGTCCTCAGTAATTTGATTGACTTAACTTTCTAATAGAGTCCTTACCTGGCCTTTTATTTAACCAAGCTTTAAGTGTTCACACTTCACTTTTTCATAGAATTGTAAAATTGCACCATATGAGTTTTGCTATTATCAAGGTGCAAATGAAACCAGTGAGTTTTACAAGTTTTATTTTTAAGCTGGGAGCACATATTAACCGCCCCCCCCCCCCAAATGGCCACTATTTTCATTGCTTATTCTGTGAAAGAATATTATAGTGATCCAGAAACTCATTGCCAATGTTACTTGCAATAAAAGCTTTTTTTTTTTTGTCTAGTAGCATATTATACTGCTAGGTAGCATTTTGCTTATACTTACTGGGGAGGTGAATGAAGTCTCCATATATGGCATGGGGTTCAGTACCAGTAGAGGTACTGCAGCACAGACCTTCTCTCTCCCCCTCATTTTTATCTTTGTATACGACATACTTTTTTTTTGTTTTGCTCTTTGTGAGGGAGGATGGGAGGGCAATTGGGGTTAAGTGACTTGCCCAAGGTCACACAAGTAGTAAGTGTTAAGTGTCTGAGGCCAGATTTGAGCTCAGGTACTCCTGACTCCAGGGCCGGTGCTCTATTCACAACACTACCTAGCCATCCCCGTACTACACACATATTCCTTCCTTCCTTCCTTGATAAACACACATATATGTACACGTGTACTGTGTATATTTGCATAAACACATATGTGTACATATATCTATATCTTCTCTATGTATGTGTATTTACATAGAGAGATACACAGAGGCAGGGGCGGGGAGAAGGAAAGATAGATTGAAATTGTTTGGGGATGGACCACATTTTGTGGTCTTTATATCTCAGTTTACTTCCTTGGACCAATTTAGGAAGCAGCCCTAAGGTGGTTGGTGACTTTCTAAGGGGAGCTTATTCATCATCCTACTGTCCCATCTTAGCCCAAGGCCATCTTACATCACAAACTGAGTGTTCCATACTTTTGAAAAAATGTATTCCCAACCAGCTCAATCTCCCTTACCTTCAATGCTACCCGAATACATAGACAGAGATAGCACATTCAAATTATTTTACCTATTAGAGAGCTGATGAGCACAGTGGGGTACGGTAGATAATTGTTTACAGAACATAAGAAGCCAGAAGGGTTTACTGTTTAGATATCAAAGAGAAGACAGTTCATTAGCAACTTCCCCCTTTCCTGGGAGTTATGGGGGAGGCAGATTCTCTCTTGAGGCATTGCTTCATCTATACCAGATTCATTTCTTTGTACAGAATCACACCTATGGCTTCACCTCCACAAGTGGTGGTTCTCACAGTCTTTCTGGATGTAATCACTGGGAAGGAAAGAAGGTGCCATTTACCCTTAGGATGGAGAATCTGTTCACTTCTCTTGAATATCCACCATTCCCTTTTCCCTTCCTTTCTTCCATTTCACTTCTTCCCCTTTTCCCTTTCCCTTCATCTTCTTCCAAGAAGTCTCTGGGAATCAACTTGAGTTACACACACACACACACACACACACACACACACACACACACACACACACGAGACATATACTCTCAGCCTCCCAAAGTTTCTCTCCAAAACCCCTGGTGCTCTGGTACTGTGGATTCTGGAATAACTGTGCTTTGTAAACCAGGACGACAATCCATATGCCACGGTAGAGTTCCCTATCTTTTTAGGAAATAAACACTGCCAGGGAAGAGATGGTATGTTATTTTTTTCTAAGCATTCGTTTCTTCCCCATATACTCTTGTCTTCCCGACCTCAAGCTGTGAATGCTTGGACTACTTAGGAAATTTTGTGACGTTTTGTCGGTGATACTTACAAGTGGGAAATAGTGAAAAAACTTAATAGAACCTTACTACTCAGTACTTTAGGGCTCTGTGGTTTCCTAAGTGCAGGTAATTACAATTCAGATCACAAACATTCTACAGCTCTTTAGGCATGCTTCAAAAGTTGTGAGAGTCGATAAAATTAAAATAATTAAATTAATTACCAATATGTTTTTATTAATGGAAATGAAACTAAAGAATATTTTCCCCCATTTACAACTCTATGGTTATACCCTAACAAGCTATGATGCCTTTTTATCTCATTTGTAGCTGAAAAATCTTATATGTGTTATGTCCCTATATTAGAAAATGAGTTCATGAGCGGAGATTTGGGGCTTTTCTTTTATTTTTTTAAACAAATACTTTATTAACTTCTGTTTTACATCATTCATTTCCGCCAGATTTTGAGTTACAATCATTTTCCCCCCATTATTCCCCTACCCAACCTCCCAGAATAGTAGTCCCACAAGATTTCTCTTCCTCCAATCTGCTCTCTCCCATACCTTCTCCCATACCCCCATCGACTTTTCCATTAGAGGAAGATGAATCTTTGTGTCCCAATGCCTGCACATCTTATCTCCCAATTATAGGCAAAAGAGTACTAATAATAGTATTTATATATATATTTGAAACATTTAATGTTACGACCTTGAATTTCAGATCCATTTCCTTCCTCCCTTGTCACCCATTCCTTCTTGGGATATAAGTAATTCAGTATATGTTGTACATGTCTAGCTATGCAAAACATTATCATAGTAGATATATTGTACAAGGCTGCTTATAATTCCCTCCCACTCATCCCACCCCCCACCTGGTCCATTCCCTACATGATCCTGTCCCTCTTCTATAGTGGGTACTTCCAACCTCCCCTCACCCCAAGGATGCGCTCCCATCCATCATCCCTCCTCTCATCCCCCTTCCCCCTATCCTGCTGCAGGTTGAGATATCCCATTTAGTATGTATGTCATTCTCTCCCTGAACCAAATTCAATGTGAATGTGGTTTTGCCCTTTTAGCCTTCCTTATTCTCCCCCTCCTTTGCACCCACTTCCCCTACATGAGATAGTTTATCCTACCATGTCTCTCCCCATTTCCTCTTGCCACTTTCCTCTATCACCTCATAATTTCATCCCTTGAGTACTCTCCCTTCCCAACAAAATCAACCTATGCCCTCTATCCATATATAACTGTAACCATATACACACACATTCACATATGTATTCATATGACCACACCCCCTTCTTCCATTATTTTCATAGTGAGAAAGATATCATCAGTCACAGATATTGCTTTTCCATATAGGAATGTAAATAGTTCAACTTTGATAAGTTCCTTTTGATTTCTTTTCCCTGATTACCTTCTCAGGCATCTCTTGCTTCTTGTGTCTGGATGTCAAATTTTCTATTCAATTCTGGTTTTTTCCTCAAGAATGCTTGAAAGTCCTCTATTCCACTGAATGACCATATTTTCCCCTGAAACAAAATACTCAGTTTTGCGGGATAGGTGACCCTTGGGTTCATTCCCAGTTCTTTTGCCCTCTGGAATATCATATTCCATGCCCTTCGATCCCTCAGTGTAAAAGCTGCCAGGTCCTGGGCTATTCTGATTGTGTTTCCACAATATTGAAATTGTTTCTTCCTGGCCGCTTGTAGTATTTTCTCCTTGATCTGGGGATACTGGAACCTGGCTATAATATTTCTGGGAGTTTTCTTTTTGGGATCTTTTTCAGGAGGTGATCGGTGGATTCTTTCAACCTCTATTTGCCCTCTGGATCTAAAACATCAGGGCAGTTTTCCTTGAGAATTTCTTGAAGGGTGATTTCTAGGTTCTTTCCTTGATCATGGCTTTCAGGTAGTCCAATAATTTTTAAATTGTCTCTCCTGGATCTATTTTCCAGGTCAGTGGCTTTCCCATGAGATATTTCACATTGCCTTCTAATCTTTCATTTGTTTGGATCTGCTTAACAGCATCTTGATTTCTCATAAAGTCACTAGCTTCCATTTGCTCCCATCTAACTCTGAAGGAATGAATCTCCTCAGTGAACTTTTGAGATTCTTTTTCCATATGGCAAATTCGACTTTTTAAGGCATTCTTCTCCTCATTGCCCTTTTGGGCCTCCTTTGCCATTTGAGCTAGTCTATTTTTTAAGGTGTTGTTTTCCTCAGTCAGGCTGTTGACCCTCATTTCATACTTTTCCTGCATCCTTCTCATTTCTCTTTCTAATTTTTCCTCCACTTCTCTTATTTGATTTTTAAAGTCCTCCTTAAGGTCCTCTATGGCCTGCAACCCACTCATGTTTCCCCCTGGGGCTTTTGGAGCAGGACTTCTGACCTCACAGTCCTTTTCCCGCTCTATGCCCCAAAATAGGAGTCTAGGGTTGCATTTTTCTGTTTCCTTTGCCTTGGCATGTTGCCACTTAATTACTTGACTTTTGGGCTTGTTGCCACACTATGGCTTTAAGGCCAGATAGAGGAATTTTCATCCCAAACATGTGGGGGGCAACTTCCGTTTCTGGCAAGCTGTAAACCCACCCACAACTTCCACCCTAGATCACAATCCAGATCCAGGGAGGTTAAAGCAAGATCGATTACCCCCCAAGACTGATCGCTGGATCTCCCCACGATTTGTAGGCTGGGAGCCAGAAATGCCTCTGAAAACTACAAAATGGCGTGTCTCCTCAGCAGCTTCTAGCCCCCAGGGAGGGAGCTGACGCATTCCCCAAATACAGGTCCCAAAGTCCATAGGACACTAACCTCTTACTTTGTCCTAGGCATGTCTATGTTGATAATTCTGGAGTTGCCACAGCTCCTGGTGTTCTGGGGTTCCTCCAGCCAGCTGCTGGCCCTGCCGCCCTGGGGCTAAAACCTCGGCTCACGTGGACCTGGGCTCGGCTCGGCTCCTGCGCTCTGCGCGCTGCCGGCTCCCAGACCACTGCGCTGGTCCTTCCTGCAGGGTGCTGGGCTGTCCTCAGCGGGAGGTTAGCTTCTCTGTGTCGTTCTGTGGGTGCTAGGGCTCCAGAATTTTTTCAGAGTCCTTTTTTACATAGTTTGTGGAGAATCTGGGGGCAGAGAGGCTTGGACGAGCTGTTTCTACTCCGCCATCTTGGCTCCGATTTGGGGCTTTTCTGTTTGAGTCCCTAGTACTTAGTGATTTTTTTAATTCATCCATTCCTCTGAAGTGACCAGGTGAGGTACCCCTTTCCAAACCTAGTTGGTCTTATCTTCACAAAATAGACATATTACTCATTATTGATACAATATTATGAATCATTTCCATTTTTGTAAGACTAACTTTTAAGAATCCACCCCCACCTACACTTAATGATGAGGAATCAGAGTAGTAATTTTTAGAAGGACATGATTGTTTTCTTGTACAACCATAGGTCAGACTCCATTCCTAGTGTCAACCCCTCACAGAGATTGTTGTTAAAAAAAAAAGAAAAGAACAAAAATTTAGATTGTGTGTCCATATTTAATTTCTCTCACAAGCTGACTCACAAGATCCCATGCATTGTGTGGGAGTTATAGTCCAGAACAGACTCAGTTTGGGATTTGGGGTTACAGAATTATATGCCTTTCGAAGAGTAGGATGCCAATCAACCCTCATTGGCCAACACACTGGGAAGTGGGCTATATTAAAGTGAGGGCACTGAATACATGATTTAGGTCATTAAACCTGGTACAATACCTTTTCAACAGGGGCTGATATCACCCTGCCATCAACCATCAACCATCATTCTACCTCTAAACAGAGGAAATACCTATTCTCTCAGACCATCCCCACTGTACCAGACCACTACCAGGACAGTCTAGGCAAAAGAATCTGTCTCCACCCAAGCCTGAGCAGGATAAAATCAATTCAGGCATTGGTTTGGTTTGACCAGGATAAGAAGATTCAGTGCAATCTCATTATCAGCAATGTCCTTCTGAAGAACTTTGGAGTAGAAGGCTGGAGGCCAGGGGAATGGGAGGTGGGGATAGTGGGGTAGATGTGGAGCTCTAAGTCTCTAAGATAGAAAAAAAAATCATTTTTATACCAGAAATAGAACCACTATGTTGGTCTTGAATGTAGAAAGAGTGCTATATCCCAGTCAGAGGATCCGGGTTCAGATTCTGACTCAGGCACTTACAGTTTGCATATCCTTAGGCAAATTACTTAATCTCTTAGGGCCTCAATTACCTCATCTAGAAAAAGAATAGAATTGTAGTAGATAATCTCCAGGATCCTTTTGTTCTTCATTAGTTTAGTCAGGTCTGACTCTTACTGACCCTATGAACCATAGTATGCCTATCCTCTATTATCTCCTGAAGTCAGTCCAAGCTCATGTTCCTTGCTTCTATGATGCTATCAATCCATACCATCCTCTGCTGTCCCCTTCTCCTTTTGCCTTCAGTCTTTCCCAACAAGAAGGTCTCTTTTAATGAGCCCTGGTTCTCATTATGTGGCCAGAGTATTTAAATTCAACTTCAGTAGTTGTCCTTTCAACCACTGTCTGAATTGATTTCTTTAAGTATTGACTGATTTGTTTTCTTTGCTGCCCAAAGTACTCATAAAAAGTCTTCTCTAGAACCACAACTTGAAAGCATTGATTCTTGGTGCTCAATTTTCCCTATAGTCCAACTCTCAGGGCCATACATTGCTACTGGTAAAATCAGTTTTGACTATATGAGCCTTTGTCAGCAAGGTGATGTCTATGCTTTTTAGTCTGCTGTCCAGATTTTCTGTTACTTTCCTTCCAAGAAGTAAGCATGACTGTAGTTGCCATCTGCAGTGACCTTTGAGCCTATGAATATAAAAGATGTTGCTTCCATTTTTTTCTCCCTCTATTTTCTGGGAAGTGATAGGGCCAGTTGTGATGATCTTAGATTTTTTTTTTTAAATGTTAAACTTCAAATCCAACTTTTACACTGTCCTCTTTCACCCTCATCAGTGGTCTTCTGAATTCTCCACTGTCTACCATCAGAGTGGCATCATCTGCATATCAGAGATTATTAATATTTCTTCTTACAATCTCAATTCTGGCCTTTGAGTCATCTCTCCTGGAATTTCACATGATGTACTCTGTATATAAATTGCTTAAATAAAGTGTCATTTTACAGTCTTTCTGTATCTCAAACCAATCAGTTGTTCCAAGTTCAGTTCTAACTGTTGTTTCTTGACTCACATGCAGGTCCTTCAGTAGACAAGGAAGATCATCTGGTACTCCCATCTTTTTGAGGGCATGCTGATGAGGTATAGGGTTAGCATGAAATGATGAGGTACAGGGTTAGGGGTGCTTGAGACAACAAAATACCAACACACCAGGTCCTGCTAAATCTATTCCACTTAATTCTTCTCTCAGCCAAAGAAAAGCAGTTTATTAAAAGTTCACTATAATGGATAGACTCTTAAGGCCCTCAGTGTCTGTGACACTTGCATTGGACAAGCTGGCCAGAATCATCTTACACAGAGTAAGTCTGTGCTAAATCATTCTCCAGCCTTCCTCCTTTCATGGAGGCAAGATGGGGTCAGATATACAGAAAGATTATGGGAGGAATCTAGAGGAGGAGTTTGGGAAGGGTTTTCAGGAGGAGTCAGATGAGGTCAGACTCCAGTAATGAGTTTGGGGAGGGTCTTCAGGAGAAGTCAATGAGGTCAGATTCCAGTAATGAGTGATTAAGGGTGGGATGTTGCTGGAGGCTACCTGGAGATGACAGAAAATGGTGGGCTAGGCCAATTAAAGGGTGTAACAGTTTTGGGTATAGATATTTTGGGAGGATGGTGGGAAGTTGCTGGACAAAGGAGGGCTAAGCCCACAACAAAGGTTTGGGCAGAGCCACAGTGAAAGGCCTATGGCCTCAGGCAAATGCCTCAAGTGGGAAGATTCAAGAAGAGCTCAAGGGGGTTCCTAGAGCCTATACCTCACATGCCACATTTTGTTCCACACAAAGGCTTTAGTGTAGTCAATGAAATAGAAGTAGATTTTTTTTTTCTGCAACTCCTTTGCTTTTTCTATAATCCAACAAATGTTGGCAATTTGGTTTCTAGTTCTTATGCCTTTGGAAACCAGCCTGCACTTCTGGTAATTCTGGGTTCATATATTGTTGAAGTCTCTTTTGCAGAATCTTTAGCACAAACTTGCTGGTATGTGAAATGAGCAACTATTTGGTAATTTGAATATTCTTTGGTATTGCCCTTCTTTAAGATTGGGGCATAGGCCTGCGCAGCCCAGCCCGGCCCAGCTGCACCCCCCCACCCCCTACCCTGCTGAGGCCCCGGGGCTCATCTCACCCGCTCGCTCGGTGGTAGCAGTAGCAGCGGAGGCGGCCGCGGGCAGGGCTCGCTCGCAGGCAGGCGGGCGGCGGCAACAGCAGTGGCCCGGACCTGGAGTGGCGGTGAATAAAAGCTCTTCAAGTCTGCAATAAAAAATGGCCTCCAATAAAACTACATTGCAAAAGATGGGAAAGAAACAGAATGGCAAGAGTAAGAAAGTAGAGGAAGCGGAACCAGAGGAGTTTGTGGTGGAGAAGGTGCTGGACCAGCGCGTGGTGAATGGGAAGGTGGAATACTTCCTGAAGTGGAAAGGGTTCACCGATGCTGACAACACATGGGAGCCTGAGGAAAACTTGGATTGTCCAGAGTTAATTGAAGCATTTCTGAATTCTCAGAAGGCTGGGAAAGAGAAGGATGGAGCCAAGAGGAAATCTCTGTCAGACAGCGAGTCTGATGACAGCAAGTCAAAGAAGAAACGGGAGTCAGCTGACAAGACTCGGGGCTTTGCGAGGGGCCTTGACCCAGAGGAAATCATCAGTGCTACGGACAGCAGTGGAGAGCTGATGTTTCTCATGAAGTGGAAAGATTCTGATGAGGCTGACTTGGTACTGGCCAAAGAAGCAAATATGAAATGTCCTCAGATAGTCATCGCCTTTTACGAGGAGCGACTGACCTGGCACTCCTGTCCTGAAGATGAAGCACAATAACCATTTATGTTGCTTTTTAAAATATATGTGTGTGTACATGCGTACATACATATACATACACATATATATTACAAAATCTGGATAGCGATTCCATTCTTTGATTTGTTAGCAGTGTGAGCACCATCTACATCTAATGAGAACTGAGTTGGGTAGGTTTTAAAGTAGGTTTTTGTTTTTGTTTGGTTTGTTTTTTGTTTGGGCTGGTTTTTATTTTGCATCAACAGCACTGGTAACTGAACAAGTAAATACAAGCTTTCTGCATTTACTTAACATTTATCACAGAAGAGAACATTTGATACTATGGAATTATTAACTTCTTCCACAGTAGAGAAAAACTTTTATAAATACTGATTAATACCTTCTGTAGTCAATATTCTTGAATCCTAAGAAATGTTTAGCCCCCCATGTATGCCTAAGGTTAGATGTCTGAGACAATGTTGTGTCCATGTAGAAATTTGACATTCACTTGCAACCCAACTTACTAATAAAAGGTATATTTTATACCTAGAGATAAATCCATTGAAAGGTTATGGCCGGCAACCATTTCCCATAATTGCTCAGTTTTGGGGAGCTGAAGACCCTTTTCCTCCTGACTGGCAGAAAAAGTGCTGCCTTCACTTTTCCAAACACTAACTGTTCTTGAATAGAATGATTTTGTAGGCACTTTGCAACCTTGCTGGAGTCTTCACAGTAGTGTAGAGCAGTGCTCAGCGTATGGACCCTATTAAGGTGGTGGTGAGCATTGTCCCTGTGGATGCAAAGGCCAACTCCACATTTATTATCTGAAAGGGAATCTCTCCCCAAAGCCTGGTTGGCTAGATAAGAGGCAAGGCTTTCCCATGCTTGTCGGCAGCCTTCCTGCAGGTCCAACATCTTAATCGTTGATGTTGCCCAATCCTAGGTTAGAAACATGCTTGGGTAAATGCTGCTGGAACTTGTTTGAACTATTTACCTGAAATGTTAAAATAGAACCGTTTTGGCCTTGATTTTAAAAAAGAGAAAAACTTGGACTTCCTGCTTCAGAAAGTAGGGTGTCCCATCTTATTTTACTAACCAAAGGCTCCTCTCTCAATCATGTAGTAACACACCCCGCATCTGCTGGAACGTACACATTCTGCCCAAGGTGCGGGCATTTGGGGGAGTTGTGTTTTCCTAACAATGGGCATAAATGGGGAAGCAGACATACCCATGTTAGGTAGTCTTCTATACTCTTGATGTGCATGTTTTTTCTTTTCTTTTTTTTTTTTTTTTTAAAGCAATTGGGGTTAAGTAACTTGCTCAAGGTTACACGGCTAGTCATTTTGATTTATGCGTGGGTGCTCATTTTCTGAGGCCGGATCTGATCTCGGGTCATCCAAACTCCGAGGCCGACGCTCTTACTCACTGCGCCACCTAGCCGCCCCTTTAGGGCAATTGGGGTTAAGTAACTTGCCCAAGGTTACACGGCTAGGTTTTTGTTTGTGTGGATTAAGTGTCGGAGGCGGGCTCCGAACTCAGGTCCTTCTGATTCCAGGGCCGGTGCTCTATTCACTGCGCCATCTAGCCGCCCCAATGTTTTTTCTTCTTTATCCCAACCCATCCCTTCAACATGTAGGACCAGCCTTTTGAGTATTTGGGTCACTTGGCTCCACAGGAGTCAAGCGCAAAAAAAAAAAAAAATAACTTTGTAGTCATTGGAATGTTATACAACTGTATATTGTTTACTTTATTGTAAATACTGGTGAACAGTGGTCAATAAATAGTTTTATATTCTTCCAAAACAAACAAAAAAAAATTGGGGCATAAACTGACCTTTTCAAATCCAGTAGCCTCTGCTGAGTTTTCCAAATTTGCTGGCATATTGAGTGCAACTTTTAAAAACCACTATCTTTAGGCTTTTAAATAACTCAGCTGGAATTCAATTACCTACACAAGCCATATTGTTAGCAGTGCTTCCTCAGGCCCACTTGATTTCATCCTCCAGGATGCATGGCTCTAGGTGATAACCAAACCCAGAAGATTATCAATGATGTTAAGATTTTTCTTGTATAATTCTGTATATTCTTACCACCTCTGCTCAATCTCTTCTACTTCGGTTAAATCCCTTCCATGTTTGCTTTTTACCATACCCATTTTTGCAGGAAACATTCCATTGATATCTCTAATTTTCTTGAAATCATCTCTTATATTTTCAATTCTATTGTTTTCTTCTATTTCTTTGCATTGCTAATTTAAGAAAACCTTTTTTCTGGGGGCAGCTAGGTGTGGCAGTGAATAGAGCACTGGCCCTGGAGTCTGGAGGACCTGAGTTCAAATCAGGCCTCAGACACTTAACACAAAAACTTGGGCAAGTCACTTAACCTCAGTTGCCCTCCAAAATGTAAAAAAAAGAAAAAAAGAAAAAAGAAAATCTTATTTCTCCTTGCTCTTCTCTGGAATTCTGCATTCATTTCAGTTCTCTTTTCCCCTTTTACTTTCTTTCTTTCCTCAGCTCATCCAGTTTTCTGGATCTTCTTTTTCTTTGGGATATTTTTTGTTACTGCCTTCAATGCACTATTGCAAGCCTTTGTCTATGGTCCTGAACCAGATCTAATCCTTTAAAGGTATTCATCATTTCTACTTCATTATTCATAAGGCATTTTATTTTGGTCATATCTATATGGTCTGATGGTTTCCCTTACTTTCTGTAATTTAAATCTGAATTTTACAATAAGGAGCTCATGATCTGAACCCCAGTCAACTTCAGGTCTTGTTTTAAATGACTTTATAGAACTTTGGCTGCAAAGTATACAATAGTTTGATCCATACAAGCTCTAAGTTGTATTATGACACTGTTAACTTATGTTGCATCTGTGGTCCACTGAAACTGAAGAGGGTACCCACTAAGAGGTTGCTTTGGAGACCCCAAAATACCAACACTCTGGGTCCTGCTGAATGAATTCGATTCAAGTCTTCTCAGCCAAAGAAAAGTAAAATTTATTAAAAGTTTGCTTGCATTAGACACAGCGTAAGTCTGTGCTAAGTCCTTCTATGGCACTCTCACTCTTCTTTGGCATTGTATGGTGCTCTCACAGCACATGGTGTGAGATAGGGTCTTATATACAGAAGATTGTGGGAGGAATCTAGGGTGGTCTAGAGGAGGAGTTTGGGGAGGGTCTTCAGGAAGAGTTAATGAGGTCAGTGAGTGATTAAGGATGGGAAGTAGCTGGAGGCTCCAGACAATGGTGGGCTAGGCCAGTTCAAGGGTGGGAAGTCTAGCAACAAACCTGCCTCATTAAATGGGATGATTCAATCAAGAGTCCAAGGGAGGTTACCCAGAGCCTGTACCTCAAGGACTCAAGGAGAGCTCCAGGGGGCTCCCAGAGTCCATACCTCATTATCACTATCCATTATCTCTAATTTATCCTGTATGCATCTTGTTTGTGTAGAGTTGTTTTCATGTTGTCTCCTCCATTTGATTGTGAGATTGTGAGGAAGCAGGGGCTGCTTTGCTCTTATAATATTCCTGTGGGTTTTTCTCATAGGATTTCTTTCAGGTGGTGATTGGTGGATTTTTTCTATTTCTACTTTCCTCTCTTGTTCTGCTTCTGGATAATCTAATTACTTCTTGTATCAAGATTATTGTATTGTATCAAGATTCTTTTTTTGATCATAACTTCCAAGTAGTCTGATTATGATTATGTTGTCTCTTCTTGACCTATTCTTTAGATCAGTTGTTTTCCTTATGAGATTTTTTACATTCTTTTCTATTCATTCTTTTTATTTATTTATTTATTTATTTTGATTTCTTGATCTCTTTTAACTTCACTGGCTTGCCCAATTCTGATTTTCAAGGAGCTGTTTTCTTCCTTAAGATTCTGTATCTCCTTTTCTAGTTGGTTCACTTTCTTTTCATGATCTTCTTGTTTTTCTTGGATTGTTCTTTTTTAAAGTTTTTTTTTGCCTCAATATCTCTCATTTGATTGTTTAAAGTCTTTTTTAAGTTCTTCTGTGAATTATTTTTGGGCAGTTGACTATTTGATATGATTCTTTGAGATTTCTTTGGGAGGGTTTCTTTGCTTCAGTATCTGTAAAGCCAATCACAAACAGCTCTCCTGAGGACTGCTGCTATGAATAACTTTAAGGATCTAATCACAAAATATAGTGAATCTCTATTCAGCAATAAGCTAAAGCATAACATTCAAGAGACTAAAGGTCAACATTCATAAAAATATAACAAAACAACTTATTACTAAGCTGGCCACATAGTCTTAAACAAAACATATCATTCAGTAAGTTACAATCTCCTCAGTTAATACAGAATGTCCATGTAATGTCTTTCATTCATCTTGACTGGCGACCAGCTTTTAATCATCCTTAAGGGGTAGTAGAAAGTACAAACACCACCCACCCATAGGTCACAATATGTCACAATCTCATCAGCCAATATGGAGTACCCAAATAAAGTTCTTTTTCATCTTGACTGGGGGCTGACTTCCAAACCCCCACAGGCTGACTGCTTCCAGCTCTTGCCTGGATTCACCTGACTCTTTCCTGGATTCACACATAGGCAGCTCTCCACTCCTGTTTCAAACCTTGGCTTATGGGGACAGCTCCACTCCAAGCTCTTCGAAGTTTCTGTTTCTAGGAAGACATAGCTCAACAGGGCTACAACAATATTTATACACATTTTGGTCACTATCATCTCAATTCACTTTCTGTCTGACAAAATAACACAAATCAACAGACAAGGCTTCTGTCTGAGAAATCAAATACAAATCAACAGTGAAGTCCCAGGACTTCTGTAACAACAGGAATGTCCTCTTTCAGGGCTTTTATAACAGCAGGAAAGTCCTCTTTCAGGACTTCTATCTAAGGACAACAGACAGAGTACTACAGAGTGCTGAAATCACAAGCATTCTCCCTCTTGGTTTTACTTAGTCCCAGCTCTGCTCGAATTTTTCCCTGCTCTGTCCTTTCCTGTTCCACCCTTACTGTTCAGCTCTTTTGGCAAGCTTCTCCCACTGTGGGCTCCATGTGATGATGTTAGGCCTATTAAGGGCAAGGAAGGTCTCCAAACTCCCTTAGGCCTACTAAGGGCAACACAACTCTAGTCCTAGAGTGTGGGGAATTGTGCCTCTGACCTCTGATCCTCTTCAGTTCTCCTCTCTGGCCTGGGACAGAAACCAAACCTCCAGCCTCCTGTAAGTGCCCACAGTCAATGGCATCTCTGCTCCATTACTTCTGCACTCACCTACATATGCTAGTTCCTTCTCACCCCCAGCTGAGTTTCCACAGTACAACTGGGTCTGGTGTTTCTTGTCAGCAGAGGTTCCCTCAATCTGCCCTGGTTCAGATGCCCAACTTCCCTCACTGTTGGGAGGGAGAGGGGAGCAGTAGATGGAGAGGGAGAAGTAGAAGTTTAATGTCGCTGGGGCCAAGGAGGCCTCCCAACCCAGATAACCCTAGGGCTTACTGTTCTTGGTTTAAGCAAACCTAGCCTGGAGGTGTTTACTGTTCATGTGGACTAAACTTTGTCTTAGAATTTTTCTTCATATCTTCTTCAGTTGTCCCAGGATGACACCTGTTCTTCCCCTACTCTTACTTATCTTTATTGCTCTATGTTTGTGCTGAGACACTATTTTATCTCTTTTGTGGGGAGAAATCTTGAGAGCTTGGAATTTTCAGAACTACTCTGCCATATTCCCAGAATCCTCCTTAACTATATCTTAGAGTTTTTAAGTGAGAAGAAAAATGGTAAAAATACAAAATAAATTTGGTCAAAATTTATTGACCCATTTCCTGTGTAAATAAATACTCATAGATTTATACAACAGTGGAGCTAGATGCTATCTTAAAGATCATTTTGTCTAGTAGTTTTTAAGTGATATCTATGAACTTGTTGCTGTTGTGTTACGTTGTGATCGCTAGATTTTGCTTTTTAAATTTTTACAACTAAATCTCAATATAATTGGTTTTCTTTGCAATCCTATATGTAGCAAGGGCTAACCCCTCACATGTGGCATGGGGGTGTCATTGTGTCACTTAAAGGGAGGTAGAATAGAAATCTCTAGCCCCTTCTCCCTCCAACCTTTCTCTAATTCCTTTATCTCCTTCCATGTCAAAACCAGAGGTTGGGTCCAGAAGCTTGGCCATTGTACTCCTTAGAGAGAGTATGCTATGCTATAATTGTATCTGTATGCTCCCTTAAATATTTTTACCCTAAAGGATGTGGTTTTCAGGTTCATTATAATTTTGACTAATGGTTTCATTAATTGGGGGAGAGGAGCATGACTCTAGGCTTTATATCCATGTCTCAACTCCCACAAACTACCAGTTCCAAAATGCAGGTAGCAAAGAATCACATTTCCTCAAGTCCAGAACAAACAGAAATCAAAGAAAATATGCATAGGAGAATATATACTAGACAATACAGATTGAAGGAGCTCTCCCTTTAGGAGCAAGGTGTAACTCAGCTCAACCACGAGAGGGAGAGTTCTCAATCTTACACAGGCACAGGGAATTGATCTCTATCACTGAGGAGGGATTTAAGTTACATGGATATTTTACTTTATGTTTTTAAATACATTGTTCAGAGAAGGAATCCAGTGGCTTCATCAAACTGCTGAAGAGTTTCTTTATATACACACATTAAGAAATCCTGAATTATTTTTATTTTGTTAAGTAAGGAAACTGAGCCCTAAGAAGGTGAAATTACTTGAATAGTCAATAAAAGAGGCAGAAGTGGAATCCAGACATCTTGATATCTTGTCTATTGTCCTTTCCAAGATAGCACATAGGAAGTGAATTTTAGCAGCTGAGGTGCAGTCAGCTTTGGACCTAAAATTCATGATATTTAAGCCCAAGCAGTAGGGTTCCTGTTTTTTGCCAGTTAAAGTGATTTCAATCTAAACTGTTAATAACTAGATTATAGAATGGTACCTCAACACTTCTCTCAGAATTGTTTGGTTTCTTCATGTACACCAACCAGAGATCCCTATTTCAAGGTCTTACTTAAACTATATATATATATTTAAAATTAAAATAAATATATAAATATATTGAAATATATCTTTTAGTTTATTCTTTAGCTATATAAAATGTTCTAAGAGGCAACTTATCGTAATCTCTATTAGCGTCACAGAAAATTAGAATTGTCGAACATTTTGTAGACCTGAAGTTACTAAAATGGCAGTAACTAACTATTGCATGTAAAGCATTAATTAAAATGTCCCAGAACAAAATCTTCTTGATATTAGGGTAAATAATTTTAAAAGCTATGGACTAAAAGAGCCTAAATTTGAAATGCCAAAATGAATCACATTATCAAGTGAGTGCCAGTAGTTTTTGTGAAGCTAGTTATTTATGCAAATGGCTAATGAATAGGGCAATTTCAAGTTCTGGAGGCTGTATGTTGACACTGTTGCCTACTCTTCTTTTCTTTTTAGTTTAATTAAAATCTGTATCAGTCCAAAATATAAAGCTATAGCCAAGCCTTACAGACTTGGTAAAATGTCTATTTATCCTTTCCCAGATTTTTGTGATAAAGTTTGATAAAGCTCTACCATAAAAAATTATATTGTGTTTGGACATGAAACTCTGCTGTTTTTCCTATTATTATTATTATCATCAATAATTGTGCTTGCTCACAAGTCAAAAAATGAGATCACCTACATGTATAGTGTTTGGATAATTCGTTTTCCATTTTAAAAAATGATGGCTTGCTATTGTGCCAGCAGCAAATGCAAAAACAATATCTACATTGAAAACATATCTGATAGTTCTCATTCTGGTGAATAAACTCCCTAGTATACCAGAGGATCAACTAAAAAGAGTAAATCCAGCCAATGAATGGTCTATGACTAAGGCCCTAAGATTGTCAAGACAGAACAAATTTGGTTGTTTTATATAAATTATTTATATGGTGATTACCAGAATACTGGTTTTGAACTTAACTATTTCAAAATCCAGGGATAAATTGTGCCAACTTGAGTTGTAATTCCTGGATCTAAAGGTGAAAATTTTCACTGGGATTTTTTTTCCATTTTAATAATAAACACCTACAACAAATAAATGAACTAGGCTTTCTGTTGATATAGGTCCTCTAAATGGCATTATGGTATGAAAACTTATTAAAAATGAGAAATCCAGTGACCTAATTCTAGCAGATCCTCTTACTCACTGGTTGATCATTTCAGAAAACAGTCAAACATTTGAAGTGAAAGTATATTAGAGATCATCTACTCCAAACCACTCACTTTATAGAGAAGGAAATTGGGAAATCACTTAATCTAAAAGTGCCTTGCTTTAATCACTGTAAGATATAGTATGGAATTTTTGCCTAGGATAGGGAGTTAGTCTCAGATTCAGAAAGACATGGATTGAACTTCTATCTCTGATACATATTGACCATGTGACCCTGGGCAAGTCATATAACTTCTTATTTCCTCAACCAACTCTCTTAGACTCTAAGTTAGAGATGAATTTCTAACCTGCATTTGAAAAGTGGTTTTCTTCAATTAGAGTTCTTGATACTAATAAAATGTTAAATAAATGAATAAGTAAATAAATAAATAAATAAATAAAAGGCTGCTTCAGAGTCATACTCTAAACATTGAAGTCTATAATGTTGTTTGACTTTGTAGATTGTGTTCTAAATAAGATTTAGTTCATTAGACTAGAAAAGGGAGCAGAAATAGTAGGTAGAAAGTTGATCTTGGAATCAGAAAAACCCAGATTCAAATCTCACCACTCTACTACTTGTGTGGCCTAGGAAAGTCTTTAATCTCTCATTGCCTCAAATAATTCTCTAAGATTTTAAGTTATGATTTTAATTAAAGTGAGAAGGTGAGTTGTTTATCTATAAGGTAACCAGAAAAAAAGCCCAACAACAACAGGTTCAGAACAAACCAAAACAAAGTAAGTCCCCTCCTCCCCCTACTACAAGAAAACAGCCTACAAAACATCACCCTACTAGGTATTATATACCTTCTAACTATGTTGTTTTTCTACATCTGTCAGCTTTTGTATAAACTGTTCAATTCTGTTGAGAGGCAATGATTTTCCAAGCTGACACATATGCAAATGTAAGTGATGTTTTGTCTTAAAATCTCCTTCCAAAGCAATAATGTATATGTGTCATGCAGTTCCTAAGTGCCCTGTTGGTTTAATGAACATACTCACTAGCTACCTTATGAGATGAATACACTGAATCTGATGCATGGAAATGATTTTTCCTTGGTAAGTTTCTTTTTTAATCAATACCAATTGCTACAAAATCGAAAATGCATCTTTTAATTAAAACCTTAAATCTCAAAACTTTCATTCTAATTACTCTGCAGTGAAAAATGCATATTTGTATGATCTCTTAATTCATGCTAGTTAAATTGATAAACTCATTTAAGAGCCACCTTCATATCACATGAGTGGCAAATAAAATATGGGCACACATTCCTAGAAAGCATAGCTTTAAAAAAAAATAGTGACAGAAAGCAACACAAGTGATAAGGAATTCTAGAAGATTAGAGCTGGGAGGGACTTGGTAGGTCAGCTAGTCCAACCTCTGCAATTTACAGATAAGGAAACTGACTCTCAGAATTAGTAGCAGAACAGGAGGTAGAATTCTGTCTACTTGGCTTCTAGTACATTGCTTTTTCCACTGCAGAGTAGATGATAGTAGCAGAAAAAGTGAAGCAACTTTGGATGACATTTCTAGTTTTAAAAAACACTTGGAATTTTCAAAGTGAAAACAGAGGATTCAGGGAAGGAATAGTGACCTAGAGTTAGAATTTGCTATAAATATTTTTTACCTTCTTTATGATTAGTGGAATTAACTTGACATCTACAAGTAAATCTTAATTTAGGGATAATTTCCCCCCTCTCCATATGTAATCCTTTTCTTGGAAGCCAAGAAACCCAGAACACTTATTCTAACCTTTTCTTTCCTTGTAGATAATCGTTTTAAGAACACAATATAACTCATAATATAGAAAACTTTTTCCTACCTTTAGAAGCCAAAAATGTTCAATTAAGATTTTTTCTCCCCTGTCATGACCTAGATACCATTAGAATTCTTTATGCGGGGGTAATCCCATAGTGCATAGCTTAAAAGTCTTTCTTTCTCAAATGTCAGTGTCTTCTATTCCTACCTGATTGTATCATGACAGTAAGAGTAGCCATATAAATGTTACTAAAAGTGTGAATCAGAGTTGTGGGGTATATGTACAAGTATTCCTCTACTCCCACGAAAAAAATTCTTTACTTTGCTGCCAAACCAGAATGTTGTGCAATATTCAACACTGTGTCTGAAAAAAAATCCCAATATTTATTTATATGTTCACAGTGTAGTTGTGGTAAATCAGAGTGAGAGGCAACAGTCTTGAATGAAAGATGTTAAATCAATATATATGGCAAACAATATAGCAATAATTGGTTCCATCATTTGGCAGTCATGGTTAACTTCACAGTATTCTGTATTCCTTTATCAGCTCACTCTTCCCTGGGGTGTCACCCTGAGAAAGCATCTATTACAATAATTTGAATCCCCCGACTTCAAATATGAAATAATTCGTCCTTATTAGTTTATCAACCTTTTTCTTGGTTGGCTCTGAATCCTCTATCCCTACCCCAATAAAAAGAAATGATCAAGATATAAAATTATTTCTAAATCTAACAGAAAGTTATTTTAGATATAAATCCTGGTGCAGGTGCAGCAGGGGTTATTATATAAATGTCTCATTCAAGTCTAAGAAAGGGGAGGGAACACATTCATATAATGAATTTCATGATTCACTAAATTATTCCTCCATGCTATATTTAGGTGCCATAAAGGCCTTTTTAATTAATCCTTAATAAAGGAATGAAACCTTTCAAGTGAATAAAACCCCTATGTAGCAAACATTATAAATAAATCTATAGGGTACCCCAATTAATGTTATTTCTAAATAGAATGAAATTCTGCTTTTAATAGAGATTTAATACTAAAGGCATTTTGAAGACTTATATTCATTTAGCTCTATTATGATGATATGAAGTACTTCTAAGCATAAATTTAATTATTTGGAAGAACTAAAGATCTGAATTTCGTAAAATACACAGTACACTGAAGGACAGTGAAAAATCAGCAAACTAACCAGTCATTAGTTTCAAGAAGCTTCAGAATTTTCCATTTCCCATTAAATTGTATTATTTTTTTCAAGTGAACATCTGTTTCTTCAATACCTAAAAAAAATTCATACCTAATTCTATGTATTTTATTCTAAGCTGAAAATACACTAAAACTTTAGTAAATCTTTTGCAGTTTACATTTGTAAAACATTTTCAAATGAATCTTTTAGAATTGCAAGTCCAGTGCTAGAATTTCTTTACTATAGAATGTGAGAAACATTAATTTTCCTGTTGTAAACAGCATGTACGATTTGAGTACATAACTACTTTGACTAGTGCTGAAGAAAATTACTAATCCATTGCCATTCCAAAAATGGCTTGAAATTATCTGTTTCCTGAGAACCTGGTAAGCAATTTAACTGGGTATGTCTAAATTAGCTCTAATTTAGTCATTGTTGTTTCTACATATTGATACTAACATTCATATTGATCTCAGTGGTGTTGTTATTCTCTCTAGTGACTTACATCAATTGACATATGTCTCACCATAATTATTCTCTTTATCATCCCATAAATTCACTACTAGGAGTATTCTTCTTGTCCTGTTGACACTGTAGGTATATCAGGGAATGGTAGGTTGATCATGTTATGCTTGTTCCTGTTATCATATTACATCTTCTTTTTCAATGATACATTTCTTTATTTTATTTAATGTTTTATTATGAACATTTGGAATATTCTGAAAAATCAACATTTCCATATACAAAGTAGAATACAAAAGAGGATTACTTATAAAATCATGAATATGCCAAATTACTTGGTTGAGATTTCCCATTTATCTGTTCTAAGCTATTTATTTTCCTTCCAATTCTCTTCTTCTCTATTAGTCTTATTTTTAGCATATTGCAAATTCTATGTGCTACTTTCAAAAAACTCTTATTCACCTCCATATTTCCTTGACTTCCTTCTGTTCTGTCTTCACTTTTAGAAATATTTCAATTGTCTTCCCCACACACACAGATACACAAACTCATCCCCTTTTTTGGCATCATAACTATCCCTCTCTGGTCACTAAATTAAAAAAAAAAAGACATCAAAATATCTTATGTCAAATGAACATAATCAAGCAAAACAATCCAAGAAGTGGCTGTGCCTAATATGGCACATACCTCTTCATGCCTTGAGTCTATTTACTTTGTGTCAGGAAGTGGGTTACATCTATCTTTATAGGTTCTCTGGAGACGCAATTTATCATTTCTTCTATAAGAGTTCTTAAGTCTCTCAAAATATATTTCCCCCCCTTATATTGCTGTTTTCCTTGTATAAAATATTTTCTTGGTTCTGGTCAATTTACTCAGCAACAGTTTAGTATTCCCCAGGAATTTCTGAAATTCTCTCTTTGTCATTTTTCTGACATAATAATGCCATCATGTTACTAATTTGTTATGTAATGATTATTGCATTAATAATTACATCTTATAATTTATTCAACCCACTTGATAGATATTTACTTAGTTTGCAGATTTTTTCCTTTTTTCTCCCTTTTAATCTCCTCCCTTCAGTACCAGGAAGTTTGTTTTACCCATGAGAGACACAGAGACAGAGGGAGAGAATGAGAGTGAGAGAACACCTCACTGTTATCTGAATGAGACAAAGGGGGATCAAATACATACATATGTTTACATGTAGAGTGTAACTCCTTTAGTGCTGATTTTCCCCATCCCTTCCTCCATATTTTAAATTTTCATGTGCCCTAATTATGAGAGATAAGTTCTATTCCATCTTCATTCTTTTTCCACGAATATAATTCCTTTCAACATTCCTTGTCTTCTTCCTCATAAAATCCCCAAAACAGAACGAACCTACTCCCAGATCCTTTATCTTTTCCTATTTAAGTCCTTCAAATCTTTTTGAAATTGTGAAGACTCTGAAAGGATACTTTTTTCCTACCCCTATTAACATTTTAATACCTTGTTATCTTACAGTCCTTCTACCTGCATAGACAAATTTATCTAAGTTTTCTCTTGAGTCTTGTGTTGGCATTTAATATAAGACCTGGCAGCTTCTACTAGAAATGACAGGAGATCTTGGAATATAGTATCCTAAAAGGCAAAAGGCAAAAGGCAAATGAAAGAGATTTACAACCAGGAATAACATATAATCCTATGGAGAAAACAATAGACCTTTAATTGAACAACAGACTTTCACACGTTCTGGAAGAAAAGAACAAAACTGAACAGGTTTTGTATGATCCTGATTTGGGTACCTAGGTAGTTGAACTGCTTCTTTGTAGATGCTTGCAATTTCATTTGTTGGTATAGGAGCTCTTAATTTTGACTGACATTCCTAGGGCTCTTCCTTTGGAATTCCTTCTTCTTTTAGGAATTGAGTTATTTCTATCCCTTCTCTTTTTGACTTTTGGTCCTAATGGATCTGAGTAGTTTTCATTTGTGGTTTGTTTGAATATATTGTCTAGGCTTTTTAAAAAATCATGATTTTTAACTGAAAGTTTGATGAAGAAAGAAAATATTGTCAGTTGCTTTCCCTAAGAAGATTAGGAAAAAATGGATATAATTGTGCTGCACTTCTTCTAACTTAGAATTCTTGCAAAGTCTATTGAAAGTATTCATTGTTGGGGCGGCTAGGTGGCGCAGTGAATAGAGCGCCGGCCCTGGAGTCAGAAGGACCTGAGTTCGGAGCCGGCCTCCGACACTTAATCCGCACAAACAAAAACCTAGCCATGTGACCTTGGGCAAGTTACTTAACCACAATTGCCCTAAAAGGGGTGGCTAGGTGGCGCAGTGAGTAAGAGCGCCGGCCTCGGAGTTGGGATGACCCGAGATCAGATCCGGCCTCAGAAAATGAGCACCCACGCATAAACAATGACTAGCCGTGTAACCTTGAGCAAATTACTTAACCCCAATTGCTTTAAAAAAAAAAAAAAAGAAAGTATTCATTGTTTCTCTATACAAGGCACTTCTACCAGGGGCTGTAAGAGATACAAAGATGAATAAAGCCATTTCTACCTGCATAGATTTTATAGTTTATTAGAAAAAATTTAAAATCAGATTGATTTGATTTCACACTGTTTTCCTATTTTATCTGAACTGGATAATCATAAAAGTTTACTATGGAATGATAAGACAAAAGTGATGATGATGATGATGATGATGATGATGATGATGATGATGATGATGATGATAACAATGTCTGCCATTAATATAGCATTTTAATTTTTTCCATTGACTATGTCTCACCTCAGAAAGAGAGAGCGAGAGACAAAGAAACACATAGAAAGAGCCAGAGAGGAGGATGACAAGAAACCAATTTTACACAAATATCAATGTGACAAGGAATATATTGCTTATCAGTAATACATCTGGGGAGATTGGACTGCATTCCAAGTGGAGTGACCTAAGAGTATTAGCTTAATTTTATAACCGTACTACTACCATTGACAACCTATTCTACATTCAGAATGAACATTGAAAATCTGGGTGACAGTGGGTTTGATATGGTATGTGTATAAGAGAAGTCAAGGGGACAAATTTATTTCAATTTCAAAATTTCAAAAATTTATCCTGCACTTACCTTTTAGGTGTGTATTTGTCTACTAAAATATCAAGATGTAGGGGGCACATAGATTAATTTTTCTTTGGTGCTCTTGAAAGAGAGGGGAATGCTTGACATTTGACCTCTGCCTATGACAGTAAAATTTTCTTCTGTATGGGAACATTGAAGTGGAAGTGCTATTGATAGCCATTAAATAATTGTCTTTTTACTTTCATCAGTAATAGTTATTTGTCAATGGCTCTTACTAAACTTTAAGTATGGCTCTAGCTACTGCTAACACTGATTCTGCAAAATATTAGGATTTGTAATTACAAAATCACTGAATTTTAGATCTGGAAGGAAGCACAGACACCATTTAGTTCACCCCATTTATTTTACAAATGATTTTCTTGCAAGAGATCTTGAGAATAGTTGGTTGATGAACCAGGACTAGGGGGCTGGCAGTTTCAAAGAATTTATTCTACTGAACAAGAATCTAGCAATCTAAGTTTTCCAAAATTGAGAATTTCTGGGAAAGCCAACCAGATTGGAATGTGTATATGTTGGTTCTTTCAACAACATAAATATTTCTGTGAATCTCACATATGAGGAAAGCAAATACTTACTGGCAATTTCATCATAACTAAAGCAATTTACTGAAATTATTTAGTCAAACTCATGACTATATCCTGTTAGTACTGAGGAACTCTAGAAGTCTATTCTTTGATGAAGAGTTAGTGATCATTGTGAAAATAATGGCATGATCTTGGAGTGGAAACATAGAGATATCCCCTCAGACCTTTTCTCAGATTCTCATTTCTAAAGACCTTGCCAGACATGATCCTTGTCCTTTGTAAGCTTCTATTCAAAGACAGACAACAATGGAGAGGTATAAATTAGTTATGATTGAATTACTATCAAAAACTATAAATAATAACTAAGATTCTTGTAATGTTTTAAGGTTTGCTAAGTATTTCTATGTACTATCTCACTTGACCCTCACAAAAACCCTACATGGTAGGTGCTTTTATTATCCAGATGGTATAAATGAGGAAACTGAAAATGGGAGGGTCCAGTGACTTGGAACAGGCATCAGAGTCACACAGCTAGTATGTGAAAAGAAAATTCAAACTCAACTCTTCTAGACTAAAATTCCTGCTCTATCTCCTATGACATATTTGCCTCAGTGAATAAATAAATGCTATAACAGCATTACTTACCATCACCTAACATAAAAGAACTATGAGTATCTACAAAAATTATAGTCTATTTGTCTTATAATTTCAGGGCAGCTGCTTATCAGTCACCAGTTAGCTCTGTCCTTGATCTTGGTCATGCCTTAGTTTCAATATTTATATCCAAGGTGTGTTTGTGGATGAATGAACCCCAACAAATGCCCCCTGGTGTAGTCCTCATTTTCCAAGGCTACTTTATGTTGTTTCTTTGAGCTGTGCCTCCCTCACCTTTGCTGAAGTCATTATTTTATGATGGCTTTAATCAAAGTGGTAAAATAAATATAATCATGTAACTTTAAAATATTAGCCATGCTTAGCAAAATATCACTTTCATTTAATCTCTATTCCAACAACCATTCCCCCACCCCCGAGTAGGAGCATCTCTTACTGGATTTAGCATCCATTGTCCTAGCTGTATTCATCTGCACTGAGGTATGGACTACAGGATATTCAGGAACCATTATTTTAGCATAAACATTCCAGCTCTCAATAAGATTAGAGCTAGATATATGCATTACATTCTTTGTTGGCTTAGGAAAGCACTCCAGAAAGTTAGTTTCCTTGCAGAGTTGCCTATGTAAACAGACAGGCAGAAGGATGCCTGTTCTAGAGTTTCAGACATGCCATTCCTCTGGATCTGAAATCATACTGCTTTTTAGTCAATTCTTGCAGTCCCAGAACCAAAATGAAGTGACTTAAAATGTTCCAAATGTTCTACTCGTACATTTGGGTAGCCCATCATAACTTAACATCCACTCGGTATCTGTCTTTTAATCTTCAAAAATCTGCATCATCCTTTCTATATATTATCAGTTCTCTCAGACTTCCATCCCTCTGAAAATTATCAATCTAAGGAAGAAAACTAGGAAAATGATACCATGCTCTAAGATCAGGATACCAGTTAAGGAGAGTAAACTGCCCTTTCTGTTACCTTTATCTCTCATAGAAAGGGCAGAGGCAGACACAGCCTGTGGCCTGGCATCTAGATGCCTTTGCACTGACTGTTCCTCATTCCTAGAATGCTATAGTCCTCCTTTAATTCTTGTCAAAATGGCCTTCACTTTATTCAATCAGGAATCAGCTCTCAAATTCCACTGTCTACAGGAAACCTTATTTAGCAACTCCACCTACTAGAGCCTTCTCTGATATTACCTTCCATTTACTCTGTATATATTCTCTCTCTCTCTCTCTCTCTCTCTCTCTCTCTCTCTCTCTCTCTCTCTCTCTCTCTCTCCCCTCCTCCCTCTCCCTCTCCCTCTCCCTCTCCCCCCCACCCCTCTTCCTGTGCACGCTCTCTCTCTCTCCCTGTCCTTCTCTCTCATCAGAAGACCTGGGATCAAACCATACCTTTAACGCAATCTATCCCTATGACAGTAGACAAGCTCCTTAACTTCCCTTGCCTCCTTCAGTTTCTTCATTTGCAAAATTAAGGGTTTGGACCTAGATAATCCCTGAGGTTCTTTCCACTATACATCTATGATCCTATGGAATGTTTGGTTATACTCTACAATAACAAGGTCCTAGAATCATAGATTCAAGACTCAAAGAGACTTTAGAAACTGAATCCCTTTATATATGAGGAGATCAAGATTAAAGTGCCTTGCTCAACATCACAAAGCTAGTAAGTCAGAGATGGGATTTAAACTTAACCTTTCTTCACTTCAAGTCTAGTATTCTATCCACTATGCCATATAAGAGTTAGATTAGATGGTCTCTCAGCTCTAAATCTGTGGTCCTATTATATATAAGGAAACTAGGCAGATAGAGCACTGGGTCTGGAGTAAGGAAGACATTAGTTCAAATCTATCCTCAGATGCTAGCTGAGTGACCATGGGCAAGTCACTTAAACTCTGCCTCAGTTTCCACAACTATAGAATGAAGAATGATAACAACCTCTACTTCCAAGGGCTGTTTTGAAGATTAAATGAGATAATATATGTAATACACTCAGAACACTGTGTGGTGTAGAGTAGGCACTATATAAATAGTTAGCCCCTTCTGCTTCCCTAAAAGTGTAAGACTTCTGAGAACCATGTAAGCTCTTGGGATTTCTTCCATTGTGCTATCTACAGGATGATATTCTTTGTTTTTATTATGTGGATAATATTTAGAGGTAGTTAAGAAGTAAAAAGTAAAAAAATCCCCATTCCAGTTACATTTCCATGTAGTGTTTAAATAAACAAGGAGATGAGCAGTTGTAGAAAATCTGCATATAATTAAGGCAGATATGTTGGCAGGGAGCTTAGAGTATTATGAATATTTGGTACTGAATTTCTATCATAATTGTGGGTTAATATAATTTGGAGATTGACATGATGTTTGTATTGGTATTAAATAAGCCATAAATTATTATGGCTTCTTTTGCAAATACATGTAACACAGAGTCCTTGGCAAGGCTCATATAGCTTCATTATAGTCCTTTTCTAAAGGAGAAGGAAATTTCTGTGATTAGAAAAGCAGTCACTACTCATCATTGGTTCACTAATATAATTTCTTTGGACCAGATTTTTAAATGTGGGATTATTGAGATTGAGGAGGTGTAGAAGGGACTGAGTTCATATAATTCTTGGGGCTAGGATTTTATGACCTCTAAATGGAACTCAAGGGAAGAACCAGTGCATAGCCAGATTTATGGACTCATGGAATAGAAAGAACTGTTGGCCTGCTTCTTCACACACAAAAAAAGTGATTATGAATGTAAGGTGTATGGAGGGATAGGGATCAGGTGTAGGGAGCAGACATATTGGATTGAAGTGCTGAGGGTTTGAGAATTACAGATATACTTCCTGAGAGAAAGGAAAAGAACCATCAAGCTCCTATGATAAATGTAGATCAATATAATTGATTTCCTTTGTAATCCTATGTATTTTGTCTTGTGCTTTGAAAAACATTATTCTGAGAAGAAGTCTATAGTTTTCACCAGATTGCCAAAGGAGTCTATGACACACAAAACAAGTTAAAAACCCCTATCTTATATCCATGCATAATAGAATTAGATCTGGAATAGACTTTAGAGGGCATCTAACCCAATTTCCTCAATTGACACATGAAAAAAAAACTAAGACTGAGGGAGGTTAAGTGACTTGTCCAAAATCACACAGCTAATAAATGTCTGAATCAGAATTTTAATTCAGGTATTTCTGTTTACAAGCCCCTGCAATCTATCCCCAATTACTAGACTCAGTAACATCCCATAATCTGTCCTTTTTATTTGTGACACACATAAATTTCATCTCCCAGAAATATTGTGAAGGTAAATGCTTTAGCTGATCTTTCCCAAGAGTCAGGGTTTGAGCTAAGGAAGATACCACTAAACTTATAATTAGTAGGTTAAATCAGGACATTTTTAAGGTATGGAGGACAGAGTATAGCACAGACAGCATTACCTGTACTATCATACCCTGATTCTCAGGATATTGAACTCTGAAATATATAGCCGACTTGAAGTTATCAGATTGTTCACCAAGAGAAGTGTGCCCAACACAGTTTCAGGACTAATTCTCAAGGCTAGGGTGAACTAAAGGGAGTAACTGTTGGTATAGACTTAATTTTTAAAAAAAAATTCAAGAAGGAGTCATAAAAATATCATGAATAGTACATCAATTCATTCAGAGTCTCAAGAAGTAGTCCAATAGGGATTACGTCCTGTAGTATGATTGATCTTTGGTAATATTTTCCAGTTACTGTGCTTTATTGCAAGATGATGCTCACAAACATGTCATGTAGCTTTTATTTTCTTCTACTTTTTCAATGAATAAGTATTTATTTTCACACAATCCCACCTCCACATACCCGACTGGAAAAAAGACATTAAATTTTTAAAAAATAAATAAGAATAGCTTTTTTAAAAAATAAATATGAATAGTTAATGAAAAGAGATTTCCACATTGGCCATGTCTATCACTTCTCTGTCAGAATATGAGAAGCCTACTTTGTCATGGGTCATTTAATCATTGCTTGGCCAATATTTGGTCATTTGGCTTATCAGACAATTTTTTAAATAAAGGTTCTTTTTTAAAATTAATTTATTAGTTTAGTTTCAGTTAACAAGATTCAATTCCATAGTTCCTTGATTTTCAAATTTCCTTTCCTTCCCTCCCCCCTTCCCACACGACAGCATATAGTCCAGTATAGGATCTGCAAATGCATTCATATTAGACATTATTCCAATTACAAAGGCGTATTGTACTAGGTGGGATGAAAGATGGTAAGGAAGAAATAAAACCCAACAATGAGAAGAACAAGATCATTTAGTTTGCTTCCATCAGGATTCAGGCTCAGTTCTTTCTAGTTATATCTCTGGATGGTGCATTTCTCACTTTCTTGAGTCTTTCAGGATTAACTTCTATCACTGCATTGCTGAGAAGAGTCCAGTCTGTCATAGTTGGTCATCACAGATATGGTATGTCTGTGATTGTATACAAATTTCTTCTTTATCAGACAATTTTTAAGTCTTCCAAAATTCTGTGACTTTAAAGTGTTCTTATTTTATAAATTAGTCTCCCTATTATGCTTACTTCACCCTGCATAAGTTCATGGAAACCCTCCTTACTTTCTCTGAACTCTCTTTCATCATTTCTTAGGGTGCAATAATATTCTCTCACTTTTGTATGCTCTTATTCATTCATCCCAGACTTAGTTTCTAGTTTTCTACTTCAAAAAGATCTGCTATAAACATTTTTGTACCTATGGGTCCTTCCTTTCATCTTTCTTTGATCTCTTTGGAGTATAGATCTAATAGTGGTATCACTAGGTCAAAGAGTATCCATAGTTTGGTGACTTTTTGGTCACCACAAGGCATTTTGAATCTTTTGTAAGATTGTAGGATTAAAAAGATATCTTGATGTTCTAAGAAGAGCAACCCACTTTCCCCCTTTAATTCCATTACTCATAAAAACCAAATGGTTTATTGCATTCTACTCCCACTCTGCAATGCTGTTTCAGCCTCTTCTTTCCTGGAAAGGTCAAATAGCTGTTTTTTTCATGGTATGTTCCATAGCAAATCAGGATTTATTATAGCATGAAATTTCTCCCATCTTTTGGTTGTACGATATTGGTATACAGAAGGACAGAGTACTAGAAAGTTCAAATTATGGTTCTGAAAGCCACTTTCAGACAGTGAGTTGTTGTTATTCAGTCTTTTCAGTTGTATCTGAGTGTTCATGACCCCATTCAGGTTTTCTTGGCAGTGATCCTGAAGTGGTTTGCCATTTGCTTCTCCAGCTTATTTTACAAATGAGGAAAGTGAGGCAAACAGGGTAAAGTGACTTGTTCAGTGCTAACAGTAAGTGTCTGAGGCTGGATTTGACCTCAGGTCTTTCTGATTCCAGCCGCCTTGGTGTATCCACTGTTCCACTTAGCTGCCTATCTAGTGGGCAGTCAAAAGTAATTTGAAATAATTGAAAGCTATTCTCCATTTGTTTGCTGCAACTGATTTCCTGGCAGATGAGCACTTTTAAGTTTGTATTATTTCATTAGAGAAGGCTATAGCCAGTATGCTCAGAACACTTGGGTCAGTTGATCCAGTATGTTCCTTTCATTAACCATTCATATTAATTTTAATTACTAGAAATATTCATCCTAAAATATTGTTCTGGTTCTGGCCTTATACTTAGGGGGATTGTGGAATGATTTGGAGGGAAGAGTGCTGGCAGGTCTGTTCCCCTAAATTCTTTCCATGATTAGAATTTCTATCAGTTTAAGACTATTATACCCATTACAATGTAAATGTCCCATGGAGGAATGTGTATTTGAAGTAAATGTTTTAACTACTTATTTGTCATTTGTATGTTAGTATGAATACATTTATAAGATCATTTCTAATAATCTTGGGGTTTTACTACAAGGGAAAGACTAAAAGAATCGGATTTGGATTCAGAGAACCTTGATTCAAATACCAATTATTCCCCTTCTTACTATTCAGTCAAGTTACATTCTCTCTCTGGACCTCAGTATTCTCATTTGTATCATTACAGGAAATTTAATGATAAAATCATGGAATTTCGGAGTTGGAAGGAATCTCATTAAGAATCTGGTATAACTAATTCCTAGATTATATCTAACAAAATTTTCAGCTCTAAATACTATCATCCTACTGTGACTTTGGGCAAGTGTAATGCCAATGCAATATTCATAGCATCGGCAGCAACTGCAAATATGCCAGTATGATGCTCAATGACAAAATATAATAGACTCTCCATATAAAAGACAGAAGCAAAACACTTATTCAGATACGAGGAAACCAAATCCATCATAGTAACACAGAAGTTAATACACCACAATGCAGCAGAGAGCCACACCATCCTTCAGCCTTCCTGCAAACCAACACAAGCCTAGTTTTCATAGCAAGTGGCAAACAACCAACATTTACTCACAAGCCTAACTTTCTCCTGTGGGTGCATCCTCTCCTCCCTCCATCTCTAACTTTTTGACTCCTAGCTTCCTGTGGGCTCTATTCTACCCTCCAGCAAACTCCTCCCACTACAGGCTCTACATGATTACACTAGCCTATTAGGGGGCTAGGAATATCCTCAAAAGGGAGAAGATCCCCAAATTCCCTTAGGCTTATTAAGGGGCAAGAAAGATCTTCAAAGTACCATTACCATTACAGTAAGTTATGTACCTTTTATAATGAACATAAATGGGCAGAAATATATAACCACCAAGGCCCCTACCAGCACTAAATCTCTGATTCTCTCCCTCTGATCTAGGATCATGAAACATAAACATCATGAAAATGAGATTGAGATAACAGTAATAATGAATAGCAGAAATTGAGGAAGCATTTATATGTTTGTACCTAAAATTGACAAAATTCTTTATTAATTTCATTGAAGCTTCACAATAATGCTAGCTGCTAGGTGGCACAGTGTATAGAGCTCTGGGCCTGGTGTGAAGAAGATCTGAGTTCAAATCCAGTCTCCTAAATAGCTGTGCAACACTGGGCAAGTCACTTAACCCTGTTTATCTCAGTTTCTTCATCTGTAAACTGAGCTGGAGAAGGAACTAGCAAAAACACTTCAGTATCTTCGCCAAGAAAAACCCAAAGGGGGTTACTTTTAGACAGACAGGATTGAAATGACTAAACAACAACAATGACCCTAAGAGATAAATGTTATAAACCATTTACATTGAAGAAACTGAGAATGAGAAAACCTACGTCTCCCTTGAATCAAATGTAGCATTTTTGTGCACTGAAATAAATAATAGGAAAGAGTGGGATACAAGATACACTTCCCTTCAGTTTTACCTAGAGTTGGCCCATTTGAAATAAAAAGAGCATTGACATCATAGCTAAGTGACCTGACTTCTAGATTTAATTCTGTTATTTTTCATCATACATTATTTTAGAAAAATAAGGAACCTTAGAATTCATAGAGCTCAATTTCATCATTTTCCCAAATGAGCAAACTGAAGCCCAGAAATACCAGGAAATTTTCCCAGTGCTATTTACCTGGTAAGTAGTATATGAGATTAGATCCCTGATCTTCTTACAAATATTCCTGTGCTCTTTCCAGTAAACCATGGCATGTCTGCTTCTCCTTGAATAATTCTAGGATTCTACTAGAGTAGAATTAGTCAAGCAGTAGCAAATTCATAAAAGACTCAGTTGTTATCTTTGAACCAGCAGTGGAATTTAGTGTCAGCCCTGAAGGTAACTTTCAAAATGTTTTGTGGAGGAAGAATATTCAAATGAAAAGAACACTGAACCAACAATAATGAGGCCTATTTTCTAATTTTTTGTCTCCTGCTGACAAGCTCTGAAAGTCTCTCATCCCACTGTAAAATAGTTCAGGAGGACTAACACCTCTGGTGTGAGAGCTTTCTGATCCTTTTTCAGAGCTGCTCACCTTTGGGGTCCACCTGTCACCCAACTCTCACCCATGGCTCTAAGAAGCTATAGCATGCATAGTGGTCACACCCCAGTAAACCATCTGGGCAGATGGGCTAAACCAGGGTGACAGTAACTGACAAACCTCAAATTCATTGATGAGTTAGGGGGATATCTACCCCAAGCTAGTGAAGACTTCCCCCAATGGAATGGGCAGATGAGAATAAATTGTTCCAAAGGGCACGAAGGCAGCTAAAGCAGGCGCTGTTGAGTGCTTAGAGCTTCATTAGACATCAAAGACACCCAGGTCATTCCTGGGCCATTGCAGTTTTCTTGATTTTTGTCCTACCACTGGAATTCAATGATTCAGGGAAGAGAGAATAAGACTGCACAGCTCTACCTCACTTAAATCCAATTCACACACAAGTCAAGACATCACCCATGATGTCCTTGGTCCTCTTTGAAAATGAAAAACAAAGAGCAAGGACCAAATTTTGACAAAATTGATTTGAAGATGAAATGATTTGGGTGACTTTCTTCCTCACTTTCTATGCTCTCATATCCTTATTGCCTTCTCCCCAGTTCTTACACTTCCTGGCTGGTTGTGTCAAGCTAGCCATCATGATCAACAATACTATGATGTCATCTTCTGTTTCCCAAATCACCCACTTCCATAGGGTTCAGCTTCCATCTAACTGTCACAAGGGAAACTGATCCAGCAAACAAATTGACCCAGAGGTGTGCATGATGGTAATGGTGCAATACTTAATAGGAGCAGAGTATACAGATATCTAATTCCCATGTATCTAAGGGTAACATTTTAATAGCTCAACAAGATAGGATGGGATAGGAAATGCAATTCAACCAAACTGTTTATAAACTATTACCACCTCTACTAAGTCTGGAGGGGGATTTGATTTTAAATCAAAGATAAATTTTATCCTTGAGATGGTAAAAAGAAAAATATATATAGAAATGACAAGTAGGGAAATACATTGACAGAAAATATAGGTCAACAAATAGCTCCAAAGCAATGAAGAAATGTTGTAATATAAAAAAGGGACAAAACTGTTATAGAATTGTAAACTCAGGCTATAATAGAAAAGATGAAAGAAACATAAATTTGATAATAAACACATATGTAGAATTGAAGGAAGACTCTAATTTTCAAGATAAAAACAGGGAAAACATAAAGGAACAAATTACAAAAGTTTGAAATAAAAGAGTAAAACATCAATAGAAAAGGCTAAAAGGATAGTTATAATTAAGCAAAGATTGGTGGGCAATGAAAATGAAATTGAGGAATAAGCCCAGGCTTTCATGGAATAGAACAAAACAATTTCAATGCAGAACAAAGTAATAGACATGAAAGAAAGACTGAGAAGTTTAAACTGATTAATTGGGATGTGGAGTGGCACTGGAGGAGAATAAGAAAAAAAAATTATTCCCTATCAGAAGAAATAATAAACAAAGGCATTCCAGAGAAGACAAGAGGTATCATTTGACAAAGTGTGAAAAAATTACTAGGAGTAGGAATACAGATATCTAATTCCCATGTCTCCCAGACAAAAAAGAACAATGTATTTGTTAAATACCAAAAAGAATAAAGAAATTATATACTAAAAAATGATAATTAAAATTACCTACGATTTTTCAATGATCACACAAAAAGGAAAAGTTGGTCAAAATTATATTTTAAAAGTAAAGAATTAGATACAAAAATTATATGCCCTACAAATGTGAGCCTTTAATTATTTAAAGAATGACTTGAAATAAAGCTAGAAGAATAAATTAAAATCTAATTGTAGTTAGGGAGTCAGTTGTTATCATAATATAACAAATCAAGTAACATATATAATGTTAAATTATTAACTTAGAAATAATAGAAAAATATGAGTTAACCAAATGGAAGAAAGGAATGACATTTTTTCCTTAATTTGTCATGAAACCCTTACAAAAATTAATTTTATACTTGAATGTTGTTGTTCAGTCATTTCAGTCATGTCCAACTCTGTGATCTCATTTGAGATCTTCTTGGCAGAGATACTGAAATGGTTTACAATTTCTTTCTCTAGATCATTTTGCAAATGCGGAACTGAGGCAGGCAGGGTTAAGTGACTTGCTCAGGGTCACTCAACTGGTATTGAAAGTCAGAGTTGAACTCAAGAAGATGATTCTTCCTGACTCCAGGTCAGGAACCTTCTATCCACTGTGCCACCTAGCTGCCTATACTTGAATGAAGAAAAGTTCAAACTAATTGAATAATGGAAATAATATCTCCTACATTTTCAAAAAAACTGCAACAAACAATGAATAACATAAATAAAAAATAGAAGAATTTGTTGAAACAACATCTACTAAACCACAATTGGGTTAGAGAAGAAATTAGAAAATTGACAGAGTATTTAAAAAATAATTGTGACACTGATACCTTGTATAAAAATGTAAGGAATGTAGACAAAGCAGTTCCTAAGGGGTCAAGTTACAGCATAATAAGAGAAAATTAAAATAACACAAGATTATTAAGCATTCAACAGAAACCTCTAAAGGGAATGGAATAAAGTGTTCTAAAGAGAAAAGAAGCCAAAGATGCAACCCAAGGTGATGTACCCTGTAAACCTTAGCCTAACTATTAATGGAAAAAAGATGGAGATAGACAATATATTGTTGTCATTACAGTCTCACAATAAGGCCATTGAGGTTAAAAAAATAAGTGGCTTAATCATAATCACAAAGAGCTGGAACTTGAACATAGGTCTTCTAAATACTGTGCCTGTGCACTACATACTACTCTGCTTCAAACAAGTCTACCACAAACTGATGAAACTATTCAAAAGCAACACCTGATATCAATAGGATAATAGTAAACTGAAGTGAACAAATAAATTAGAAATGAGTATACACATAGTATAAATGATTTCGTGAAAAAAGGTTAAGCTTGACTAAAAATAAAAGAAATACTATTAAAAAGAATTTTGAGGTACTTTAAGATTTCAAATGCATTAGCAAAACCTTGAGGGTTAAAAATTCAATGCCAGAGGAATTGTTGAGAAATAGGTATACACATACATTACTAGGGGAATTTCAAATTGGTACATTTTTAGGTGACAGTCTGACTATATAAAAACTTCATAAAATTATCATTATTAAGTGAATGCTCAAATAATTTGAACACGAAGCATACATGTATAAGTATTTTTTTGTTATTGCAAATACCTTGAAAAAATATCTAACAGTTGATGACTAGCTAAAAAACACCTATGCAATATGGTATTACTACTACAATATCACTAATGATTATAGCTACATGACATTGTATAGAAGAGAACATAAATCTCAATTAGGTGTTAAATAATGTATTGGATTTAGAATTAAGAAGGTAGGAGTTCAAATCTTGTCTCAGATACTTGCTAGCTTGTGTGATCTAAAGCAAGTCATTTAAAATACATATCTTTCTCAGCCTCTGATTCCCCCATCTGTAAAATAAGACCAGCAATAGCACCTAACTCACTGGTTGTTGTGAGGATAAAATGAGATACCATATATAAAATACTTTGCAACCTTTAAAATACTAGAGAAGTCCACAGCTTGTTTGTATATATTTGTTTGCCTATTGTTTCCCTTGATAGATTGGGAGCTCTTTGAGAGCAGGGACTGTCTTTTGCCTCTTTTTGTATAGCTAGTATTTAGCTCAGTGCCCACATATAGTAGAATGTTGAATATATTTTTTTAAGCAATTGGGGTTAAGTAACTTGCTCAAGGTTACACGGCCAATCATTTCTGTGTGGGTGCTAAGTAATGAGGCTGGAACTGATCCGGTTCTGGGTCCTCCCGACTGTGGGGCCAGCGCTCTTACTCACTGCACCACCTAGCCACCACTTGAATACGTTTTTTGATAAAAATGCTAGTGCCTTCAATTGGGTATCTTACCCTACAGAAATTAGGGGGAAAGGGAATAAGAGGGGGGATGATGGAAGGGAGGGCAGATGTGGGGAAAGGAGTAGTCAGAAGCAAACACTTTTGAAAAGGGAGAGGGCTAAAGGAAAAAATAGGGGGTGGAATAGGATGGAGGGAAATATGGTTATTCTTTCACAATATGGCTACTATGCAAATGTTTTGTTTAACTAGACATGTATAAACTATATTGAATTGCTTGTCTTCCCAGTGGGGGTGGGTGAGGAGGTAAGAAGGGAGAGAATCTGGAACTCAAAGTTTTAAAAACAAATGTTAAAAAATTGTTTTTACATGCAACTGGGAAATAAGGTATACAGATATAGAACTCCATCTTGCCCTACAAGAAAGCAAGTGGGGGGAGGATAGAAAAAATATCAGATTGGGGGAAGGAGTATTCGGTATGGTTGTCATCTTGGGGTGGGAGGTAGGGGAGAGACAGGGAGATAATTTGTAATTCAGTCTTGTGGAAATGAATGTTGAAGGCTAAAAAATAAATTCAAAAAATGGGGAAAATGCTAGTACCTATTATTAGCTATTAATACAATGAAAAATAACAATATTTGGAAGGATCTACAAAGAATAAAAAAGGAAGACATCAGAAACAAAGGAACAATAAACCAAATGAATTTCAATATTAAAAATGTACATTACAAATGCAGAGTTGAATAAAGAAAACAGAAGGGGATACAGAAGGGGCGGCTAGTTATTTATGGACATGTCCCTAGAAGTTCATTTTAAAATGTAAATAATTCTAAATATATGTTTATTTGCTCAATTTTTTTTAGAAAATAAAGATAAAAGCCACCAAGTGTATAGTGAATACTTTAAATGAGAAGTATCAGGCAGCAACACAATGGTGAGAAGTAAAGTGGTATGTAGTAAGTTGACATAGGATTTAGAAGACCTACGTTCAAAGGCCCATTTTTCTGACTATAATTAAGCCACTTACCTTTCTGAACCTCAGTTTCTCTTATGTGTGAAACAATAATGAAAATAATGCATCATCTATATCCAATGATTCCTGCAAGAATGATCTTTTCCTAAACTATAGAGAACTATATACAGCAGTTACTGTTATTGTCATCGGGGAATATTTCTGGGGGTTGGCTTCTCTGGGCATTTCTCAAGTGATTTCATGAAGGTGACAACTTGTGTATTAGACCTGCTGGCAAAGAATGGCCATAGAATCATAGATTTAGATCAAGAGAAGGTCTCAAATGTCATATGGTCCAAGCACTTCATTTTATAAATGAGGAAACTGAGGTCCAATGAAGTTAAGTGAGAAATGCAAGACACACAGGTAGTAACTGAGGGAGCTGCTATTTGAACTCCCAAACTCTGAGCCCATATACATTTGCAAAAAAAAAAAAAATAGATCATAAACCTGAAAGTGAGTTTGCCTTTTTAGAAGAAAGCTTTTATGTTACATATTACTAGTATAGGTTGCTACTTTAGGTTTGTGTTTAATAAGGTAGATTTATAAGGTTCCAAGTTCATAGTAAATCTGTTCTTGTAAGTACAATCATGAAAGATATGAATGACTCATGCTCATGCTCCTAGTTATGGTAAACCCAATAGCAGACTAGATCTGGGATCCCAGCCTTGTGCTAGGAAACATCACTCTCCCTGTGTCTATCCCTAGAACTGTCCCACAGCATCGTTCATGTGAACAAAGGGATGCGAGGAAATGAAAAGGTCAGGGTCAGTGACACAGATTCTTGAGAAATGAGGATTCGATCTATGAGATACAGTCTTTAATAAAGTAAATGAACACTACTAGAAATAGCTACACATCCAGAAACGGGGGTCAGCTGCACCTATCTTAAGTAAGGTCAGGGAAGAGGATAAGAATGACTATTTCCTACCTATCTTTCATCTTGCTCTCAGCTCTATCCTTGAGTGAGTCTCCGAGATTCACAAACAAAAATCACTTTGGCATTTTAGGTTTTGTCTCTCTGCTCCTCCAGGAGGAGGCATATCACTAGGTCTTTCTTCTGTTTCGTATTTTGGAGAAGCTACAACAACTTTATACTCTTCCTATATTCTTTCATTTCTATCTCAAGAAATTTTTTAAAAAATTTCCTACTGTAGGAGAAAATCCCTCCCTCAAATCGTGATCTCCCTTAGCTTACCCTCTTCCCACTGTGGGGTCTTCATAGATATAAGTCCTCCAGGAGGCAAACCAATCCCAAGCCTTGTTTCAAACAGCCTTTATATTAGCATCATAGGCCATTAGAATGGATGGCATAGAAATCCTATATCCATGGCTTTCCAGGATAGTCCTCATTTTAGGAAAGGAAGGTATACTTTAAAGAGTTTAATAAAAGGAAAATATTACATATGACTGTATTTTTTTTCTTTTCTTTTCCGGGGAGAAGTAGGAAATATGGTCTGGAAAAGACCTAGGAAGTTACATCAATCAAACTATTCATTTTATAGGTGACAAAACTATCACAGAGGCTTCATAGGATCCTTTATAGGATGTAGGGCTGATGGGACCCTTAGAGGCATTGAGTCTAACCTACTTATTTTAGGGATGATGTGACTGAGGACCAGAGGGGTTGATTTACTTGCCCATGGTCACACAGCTAGTACATGTCTGAGATGGAATATGAATCCAGGCCTTTCTGATTTCAAATCCAAACTCTATCTATTATGCCTCACCAATGATAAAAGACTATTGAAATTTGAACCCAGGTCTCATGACTACTAGTCCAAAGCTCTTTCCCCTACAAAGTAGAATTGGTTACTTGATTCATTTGGCTCTGTCATCACTTGATAGAGCATGATCACAGGTCCACCATACAACTAAAAGAAACCATTTTGGTTTCCGTCTTTGTTTTAACTAAGCCATTGCCTCATCCTGTGGAGTTTTCTGTCTCCTGTCCAACTATTTGTGGTTCTTTGGGACCTAATCTGCAACTTTACAATATATTTTTCAAAATTATTTAGGGATAAAGATTAGATGAGTAACATTTTCCCACTGAGTTCAGCCTAAAATTAAAGTATATACATATTGTATACATTAAAAATAAAATATTTTTTGTTTCAACAAGTATGTCTTCAAACTTTATCATCAATATTATTATTAAGTAGATTTGGCATATAGATAATACTTGGATTATGAGCCATTATAATATGTGCTTAGTAAATGGTTTTAATTGCTGGCATTAGAAAATGCATGAAACTGGTATAGCATAATCTATATACTTAATTAATTACATTGCATGATTATGATAAGAAAACAGCATCCTATAAACTTAAATGATGATAGAAAAGCAGTATGTAAGGATCTGACATCTTAAGTAATTCCAAGTTTAGATCTATTAAAAAATCTCATTTTGTCTAACTTTCAGTGAAATTTCACAGGCAGCTACTGAATGACAGTTGTTTTTGCTTCTCTCTCTCTCTTTCTCTTTCTCTCTCCCTCCACTCCCGCTCTTCCTTTCTCCCTCTCTCCTCCTTTTCTTTCTCTCCCTCCTTACCCCCCTCTCTCATCTATGATTTTAAAGACTGACTCAGGTAATCTCATCCCATTAAAAATCACCAGTTTTTAAATGTGATTTAAAACAGTATACTTCTGTACCCTGAATCCCTTTAAAAATTGTATGGAGTACTTTTAAGGTGAGTGTTGTAGACATGCTCATATTATCATGCCAAATATGTCATATGCATTCTTTGAAGAGCAACTGATACTTTTACTGGTGCTCCATAAATGTATTTTTTGTCAAAGCAATTAACAGTATTGTCAGGATAAAACTTTTCCTAACTTTTTAAAAAAAGTATTTTCCTCCAAATACATGTTAAAATATTTTTTAAAATAATAACACCTACCTTATAAGGATGACATAATATTTGTAAAAATAGTTTATTTTGTTAAGCATTTCCCAGTTACAAGTTTTCGAGTATAAGAATGAAGCATGTATTTTTTTTTTTTTGGAGGGCAATTAGGGTTAAGTGACTTACCCAAGGTCACCCTGTTAGTTTTTTGTTTTTGTTTTGTTTTGTTTTGGGTTTTTTTTTGGTGTTAAGTGTCTGAGGCCAGATTTGAATTCCTAGCTCCAGGACTGGTGCTCTATTCACTGTGCCACCTAGCTGCCCCTAAAATAATTTTTAACATTTTTTTTTTAGTTTTGAATTCCAAATTTTATCCCTCACTCCCTTTCCTGTTCCCCCTTCCTCCGAGAGGGAAAGGAATCAGATGCTTTTGCTTATTTCTATATCATTCTATAATATTTGCTGCTTGGTTGGAATGAACCTGTCCAGTGCAATGAAATAATAATATATCTTTTTCTCCAATGAGAAACTTTCACTATTATTAAATGAGAACTTGAAGCCACCTGGGCATACTGAAAGGAATGATGATTGGGTTATCTTCAGCAAAGTAGTGTTGTATCATACACAAAATGTTTCTTGAAATCAGGAAGATCTGGGTTCAAATTCCCCCTCAACTGCTTACTAGCTGTGTGACCCTGTATAGCTCCTTTAACTTTTCTGTGCTCAAGTTTTTTCTTCTTTAATACAGGAGGGTTGAGGTTCCTAGGTGGTACAGTATATGGAACACTAGCCCTGGAGTCAGAAGGTCCTAAATTTAAATCTGGCTTTAGAAACCTATGAGTGTGACCCAGGGAATTAGATTTGATGACCACTAAGGTCCCTTGCAGCTCTATATCTACAAGAGTATGAGATAGCCACAGTGGAGGAGTCATAGGTGTATAGCTGATTAAGCTGGAGATCATCGAGTCCAACCCTTTAATTTCAAAGAGATGAAGACTGAGGTCTAAAAAAGTCAGGGGCCTTGGCCAAGTTTATGCATTTAGTGAATGATGGAGCAGGAATGTGATTCCAGCCCTTGTTTATCCATGAGTCTGTGTATAGAGTTTATTCTTATCAGTGATAAATGAGCCCTCTATCAATATCTTCAGATAAAAATTAGTTTTATATGAAGAAAATGGGAGAAAGTGAAGGGAGGGGCTAGGGTTTCGTATCTTGAAATAAAATGATAAGAGAGGAGCGGCTAGGTGGCACAGTGAGTAGAGCGTCGGCCCTGGAGTCAGAAGGACCTGAGTTCGGATCTGGCCTCAGACACTTAATGCACATATAAACAAAAACCTAGCCGTGTTACCTTGGACAAATTACTTAACCCCAGTTGACCTTAAAAAAATGATAAGAGGATTTCTTGAGTGACAACCCTCTTTAAATGAAAATGAAGGAAGAGAAATAACTGTGCTGCCATGCCACTTCCAGAATTCCAGTAGCAAATATGGGAGTTAGCTACAGCATGACAGAGTACCTTAGTCTATACTGACAAATGCCCATCTTTTCATTTTCCTTTCTACTGTTGTTTATATTTTTAAACAAAATGTTTAACATTCAGCATCTTGTTGTTGTTTTTTTGTTTGTTTGTTTTTAAAGTACATTGAAAACATCCCAGAAGTCTGGGAAATGTAAAATAAAGTCTGAGAAAACTAAAATCTGGGGAAGAAGTCCCAGAATTCAAATGAATTAGTTTGTACTTTAGCAAAGACATCCATGGTTAATCAAAGAACTGGTGGTGTGATTGCTGAATCACTGCTAATGATATTTGAAAAATGGCTGACAAATGAATAGGTGGCAAGTGACTATGGACAAACATTCTACCAAATTTCACAAAAGAGAAGTAAGGTCTAGGATGAAAACTATTAGAGAGTTTAACTTAACACATACACAAACAAAAACCTAGCCATGTGACCTTGGGCAAGTTACTTAACACCAATTGCCCTAAAAAAAAATGATAAGAGGATTTCTTGAGTGACAACCCCCTTTAAATGAAAATGAAGGAAGAGAAATAACTGTGCTGCCATGCCACTTCCAGAATTCCAGTAGCAAATATGGGAGTTAGCTGACAAATCCTGACAAATTTCTAGAGCTGTAAAAGGATGGCTTGTATGCATTTACAAAAGAAAACAAAAATTACTAAAATCTGTCATTCATCTAATCTATGTTGGGTTTTTTCTTGCTTTTGGTGTTTTTTTTAAGGTGCAGTGGATAGTGTACTGTCCCTGGAGTCAGATAGACGGACCTTAATGAGTTCAAATCTGTCTTCTGACACTTACTAGCTGTGTGACCCTCAGCAAGTCATTTATCCATGTTTTCCTTAGTTTCCTCATCTGTAAAATAAGCCAGCAAAGGAAATGGCAAATCACTCTAGCATATTTGCTAAGGAAACCCCAAATGGGGTCGCAAAGCATTGGACAGAACAGAAAAACAACTAATCAATAACAGTGTGATGCTGGGCCATGTTAATAGAAGCAATAAGTTCAGAATGATAATATATAATCTTACCTTGTTACACCATGTGTTTCCATTTTAAGAATTTTTATTAACTAGAGTCTATTCAGAGGCAAGCTACCAAGATGGTGAGACGATTGGAAATAGAGCCAGACTGATTGAAGGAACTGGAAATATTTAGCTTGGAGAAGAGCATTAGTGCAATAGCTTTCCTCAGTTGTTCAAAAGTCTCTTGTATTAGAAGAGGTATTTTTTTTCAATTATCAAGCATTTTTTTTTTCTTTCTAGAAAGTCACAATTTAAGAGACTCACCTGCCCCACAGCCCAGAACACCTCTCCTGGTTTAGGTCCAAAGAAGAATTAATTTTGTTCTACTTGTCCCTAGATGGGTAGAAACTGTATAAAGGTAGATTTAAGTTTAATGTAATGAAAATCTTCCTGACAATTAAGGCTATCCAAAATTGGAATAGATTGCCTCTAGAGCTAATGTGTTACCATTTACTGGTTATCTTGAATTAGAGACCTCATAACCACTTGTCAGGAATGCCATAGAGAAGCTTCTGTTTAGGTTTCAAATGAATTACATGATTTCAGATATCTGTTTCAACTCTTCCGTTCTGTGATTGTGTGAAGGATGGAGACAATGAGTCAGTCTCTTTCCTGTCTGAGAGATTACTTCCTGGGAGTATGATCGAGATATGGGGAGACACACTCATCGCGACTCTGTTAAAATTTGACCACTCTAATTAATTTAACTTCTATGTCTTGTGTTCAGTGTGGTCACAATTGTCAGAGAATGACAAATTATTTCATTTTTCACAATCCTGTAACCAAGGAACCAAATTTAAATACCATTTTCATGTTATGAAAAATCAAGGCATGAGTTTTACATAAGCCATCGTATGATAAACTTTCATAACAGAAATAAACAGGGCCGTGACTATGAATTTATAATTTTTCCTACATAGGACCTTTGGTTGCATCTTTTGTTATAATAAATATGTATATATGTATATGTGTATACATATATATATATATATATGTACATTTATGTGTGTATATGTGTGGGTGTGTACAAATTCTCCCTAGCTGTAAGTGGGGTGGGTATCCTTTTGTATTTTATTAATAGTTACTTGGACATAAATTCCCTCAGTGTGATTTAAGTGATTTAGGGAAATTCCCAGAAGATTCTCTCTACATATTCAGATCATTATTTTCTCTGTACCATTTTTAAAATAATTTAATTCATTTTGAACTTAAATATAAAAGAGAGTATTTCCATTTACACAGCAAAACATAGAAGAGGATTCTATATAAAATCATGAATTTCCATTTCACACTGCTTACTTTTTTTTAAACTGTGTAATAAATACTACACATGATTTTCAAGGGTAGCTTGCTTTTCTTTGCTTCCTTCTATGTTTTATTCTTTGCTGTGCATTTTTATATTTTTTTCCTCCCTCTCTTCCCACCCCGCCCTAGCAAAGGCCACCATTAGACACAAGTATGTATGTATGTATGTATGTATGTATGTATGTATGTATGTATGTATGTATGTATGTGTGTTTGAATAAAATCATACTGCACATATTTCTATTTCTCAGGTCTTTCTGGCTGTGGATAGCATCCTTCCTTCATAGGTCCTTTGTAGCTGATTTGAGTATTTATGATATTCAGAATAACTTAATTGTTCAACTTGTTCTACTTAGGACAATATTTCTTTTATTGTGTAAGTATTTTTTTCAGTCTTACAGCATTTTGCTGAGAGGTCAATGACTTGCCCAGGGTCACCTTAGTATGTAGAAGAGGTAAAACCTGAAACCAGGTCTTCCTGATTTAGAGGCTCTCCATCCTTTCTGCCTTTGCCTCAGGATGAAATTATTTTCACTTGAGGAGCTAACCTCCCATTGAGGACAGCTTGGCACCCCAGCAGGGAGCAGCCAGTACAACACTGTGGGATATGAGCCCAGGCCCATGTGAGCCAGAGGTTTTAGCCCCAAGGTGGGCCTGACCAGCAGTCTGCTGGAGGGACTCCAGAACATCAGCAGCTATGGCTATTTTCAGAATTATCAACACATAGATGAGAAGGACAAAGTGAGAGGCCAGTGCAGTGTGGACTTTGGCACTAGCTGCTGGGAGAGCATCAGCCTTTGCCCCCAGGGCAAGAAGCCACTGAGGCTCCTTCAGCTCCTGAATTGCAGACTGTAGGGGGACCAAGCAACCAGTTTGAGGGGTAATTGCTCTTGCTTTAACCTGCTTTGATCTGGAATGCTGTCTAGGGTGGAGGTCCTGGGGTGTGTGACCAGCTTGCCAGAGCATGTGGAGGCTTCAGAGAGGGCACCCAGCTAATACCTCCAGCAGCTGAGAAAACCCCAGCGTTTGGGACAGAAGCTCCCCTGGCTGCTGGCAGAGTCCCACTGTGGCAACAAGCCCCCAAATCAAGTAATTGAGTGGCAACATGACCAGGTAAAGGAAGCAAAACAAACAGAAGAATCCAACATTGGACTCCTATTTTGGGGACAAAAAGGATCAAAGCATGGAACAGGAGGAAGACAGTGAAGTCAGAAATCCTGTACCATACAGACCATAGAGGACCTTAAGAAGCAAATAAGTGAAGTGGAGGAAAAATTGGGAAGAGAAATGGGAAAGATGCAAGAAAAGTATGAAATGAGAGTAAACAGCCTGAGGAAGATAACACCTTAAAAATAGACTAACTCAAATGGCAAAAGAGGCTCAAAAAGGCAATGAGGAGAAGAATGCCTTAAAAAACCAAATTTGCCAGATGGAAAAAAGAATCTCAAAAGCTCACTGAGGAGAATCATTCCTTCAGAATTAGACTGGAGCAAATGGAAGCTAGTGACTTTATGAGAAATCAAGATGCTGTGAAACAGATCTAAACAAATGAAAGAATAGAAGGCAATGTGAAATATCTCTTGGTAAAAACCACTGACCTGGAAAATAGATCCAGGAGAGAAAATTTTAAAATTATTGGACTACCTGAAAGCCATGATCAAAGAAAGAACTTAGAAATCATCCTCCAAGAAATTCTCAAGGACAACTGCCCTGATGTTTTAGATCCAGAGGGTAAAATAGAGATTGAAAGAATCCACCAATCCCCTCCTGACAAAGATCCCAAAAAAGAAAACTCCTAGGAATATTATAGCCAGGTTCCAAAATTCCCAGATCAAGGAGAAAATATTACAAGCAGCTAGGAAGAAACAATTTGAATATTGTGGAAACACAATCAGGATAACAGAGAATCTTGCAGCTTCTACAATGAGGGATTGAAAGGCCTGGAATATGATATTCTGGAGGGCAAAGGATCTGGGATTAAAACCAAGAATCACCTACCTAGCAAAACAGAGTATCATGTTTCAGGGGAAAATATGGTCACACAGTGGAATAGTGGACTTTCAAGTATTCTTGGTGAAAAAACCAGAGTTCAATATAAAATTTGACATTCAGATACAAGAAGCAAGTGAAGCATGATAAGTTAGAATGGGAAAAGAAATCATGAGGAACTTCTCAAAGTTGAACTATTTAAATTTCTACATGGAAATATGATAATTGTAACTGATGAAACTTTTCTCAGTATGAAAATAGTTGAAGGGAATAGAAATATGTGTATATGTATATACATGCATATATATGTATATATATGTATGTGTGTCTGTATATGTGTGTGTGTCTGTGTGTGTGTGTATAGTCTTTATCAGAGGGTATATAGGCATATGAATACATATGTGAATGTGCATATATATATATATATATGTTTACAGGTATACATAGAGGGCACAGGACCAATTTAATAGGAAGGGATTATACTTAAAAGGTGAAATCAAGAGCTGAGAGAGGAATATAATGAGAAGAGAGGGTGAGAGACAGAATGGGGTAAACTATCTCATATAGAAGAGGCAAGGAAAAATGGGTACAATGGAGGGGAAGAAAAGGAAGGCATAAGGGAATGGGTCAACCTTATAATCATTGAATTTGGCTCAGGGAGGGAATGACATACACATGAAATAGAGTATCTCACCCTACAGGAGAGTAGGGGGGAAGGGGATGAGAGTGGGGATAATGGAAGGGAGAGCAGGTTAGGGAGGAGGGAAGTTGGAAGCACACACTTTTGAAAAGGGATAGGGCCAAAGTAGAGAATAGAACAAGTGGGAGGTGGAAAGGAAATATAATCAGTCTTTTACAGTATATCTACTATGTATAGATATAGTACATATCTATATATCTACTATATATAGATATGTTATGCATTAGCTACACATGTATAACCTATATTGAATTGTTTATCTGGGAGGTGGGTAGGGGGAAAATGGGGAGAAAATTTGTAACACAAAATCTGTTGGAAATGAATGAAGTAAACCAGAAGTTAATAAAGCATTTGGAAAAAAGAAGTTGATGAGGCTGGTAAAAATTGAGGGGGAAGGACTGAGTAGTTTTTGCAGCATTTAATAATGTTTAAAATTTTGCAAGACTAGTATAGCAGTTACATGAAATGTTTAACAGTCGAGTGGAATTTATGATCTTATCAATGCATTAATGATGACCTCTCTCACTACAAATTGTCACCTATCCATACCTTCTTACTTACTAGGATTTGTGTCCAAGTTAACCTGTAGATCATATATAATTGATATAGTCAATGTGGGTCTTTCAGCTAGTTTTTTTTCTTTTTCTTAAAAAAAACAAAACAAAAAAAAACCTTTAGGGGTGGCTAGGTGGAGCAGTGAGTAAAGCGTCAGCCCTGGGGACAGAAGGACCTGAGTTCGGATCCAACCTCAGACACTTAACTCATACACAAACAAAAACCTACCTATGTGACCTTGGGCAAGTTACTTAACCCCAATTTCCCCCCCAAAAAAATAAAAAAAAAAGTTTAGTACCTATGAAATATATTACTATGGCTATGTGTTATGCCTTACTTTCCTTCCATGACTGTCTTTCCTCCTTTTCCACATATATATTTCCTGAATGACATCCCAACATTTCTTGTGCTTAGGTTACCAAAGGAAAAATGCAGCAACCTGTTTGCAGCTCCCTATAACTTTGTTTCTTCTTCAAGACAATATGGTGGAGTCAGAAGAATGTTGGGTTTAGTATGAGATAATACAAGTTCAAATCCTGTTTCAGCAACTTACTGCCTGTGTGATCTTGGGCAAGTTCTTTCATTTTTCATTTTCCTCAGTTATAAAGTCAGAAGAGAAGTCTTCAAAGGTCCTTTCCATCTATTTCTACATTAAAGATCATGTGATCTTAGGAGATTGCGGTGTTCCAAAATTCACCATCCAATGATATCACCAGAAGAACACCTTTACAAGATGATCTCTTTACGAGACAGGCTCTTTTTACATGGTGGGTACATCTTGAGATCATTAAAAGCATTATTCAGTTTCCCAAATGCATCCATTCTGTTCTCTTCCTACTCTTAAATACTGGGCCTAACTTATTGTCCATCTGCCATGTCTGTCTCAGATACATCTTTTGATGTGTTAAGTAAATGAACCAGTATTCCAATTGTAAATAGCAGTAGTTTAAGATCTATTCCTTCTACTGCTAGTATCCTTACGCAAATTGTCCAGTAGTCTGGTTGTTGTTTTTTTTTTATTTCTTTTTGTAATGGTGATAATGGTTCTTTGACTTCCTTACCAAGATGACAGAAAGACTAATAAGTTTATGTGGAGTATTTAGAATCAAGTGAAGGATATTACATGGTCATTTTTAGCATTTCTAGAAATTTTGAGTAGTGAAAAAAATGAATAGATTTCTAAGGTTAAAAACATCTCATGTTTAGATTTAATTATTTTTATTTGGACTCAGAGCCAAGAAATAAGGTAATATAGAGAAGAAACCAGGAAGAAAGCAATAAAACTTAGACTGAAATTCCAAAGGCAAGCCAAATCTAGCATGAAGATTTATAATAATAATAGTAGCATTATATTATAGTTTTATCTTTTCTATATGTTAATTTGGATAATTTATAACATATTTGATATTTACAATAGGAATCATTTAAAATATCTTATGCTAGCTTCTTCTTTTTAATTACAAACATTTACCAGGGAAGAATACCATACACCCACATCTTTACCCTCATTAGGAAACTTTTCAGCAGGATTTAATTCATTATGGACATCATCTATTGACAATGCTATTCTTTCTTCCAGGAGATAGCATATCCTATATTTTTATGTGTCTAAATATAGATATAGATCACATGCACACAAATATACACATACATAATATTTATTTTAGGTATATCTTATAAATCAAATATATAAAATATATCTAACATTTTGTTCCTACTGAAGACACATTTTTAAAATTCTTGTATCATTACATAAATCAATTAACAATCATTTGATAAGTGCCTACTATTTGTCCAGATACTGTGCTAGGAGCCGCAGAATCAAATATATAGATTAAATCCATCCCTACATACAAGGAGTTTATATTGTAATAAAGAAGACAAGTGAATTCATTAATATATGCAACATAAATATAAAATGAATACACTTAAATACATCAAAGACAAGGTGATTTATGAGGATCAGTACTAGCTGTTGGGAGTAGGGAAGGTTTCATGCAGAAGATGGCACCTGAGCTACGTCTTAAATGAAAAAAGGGCCTCTAAGAGATGGATGTGAGGTAAGAAGTACATTCCAGGACTTCATAATGACAGGTACAATGTCAGGCAAAGAATGTCTTTGTGAAGAACAGAAAGTCAGTTTGTCTAGATCCCAGAGTACAGAAGGAGTACCATTGCATTCATTAAGGGGCTTTTCACACTGAAAAAGGAATTTTAATTTAATTTGAGTCTTCTTTCTTTCTTGAATGTTTTCTCATCTGTAAAACGGGGACAATAATAGTGTGTACTTTACAACAACTCTGACAAGTGAGCATAAAGCATTACCCTTCTGTGTACCCTGCCACAAGTCACACGCTATGTAGATTCTAGAGAAATCAGCCTACAAAATCACTTTCATAATTTAGGAACCCATCCAGGGAAACTGCAACAAAAATCTTCACTTAAACAATGGTTGAAGTAAATTGTTGACCAAAATATTAGACATAGCCTTGTTTTACAATAATTATTATTAAATCCAAGTTAGCATGGAGAAAGTCTATTTGAGATTTATGATTTTATAATTCAAAGTAACCGATTTGTTTCAATGTGCTGATGAAACAAATAAGAAGTATGTAACTATCTCATTGTGCAACAAGTTTCTATGTCTGCCAGTTAGATATGATGAATATTTTTATAAGCCCTTGGAGCAGCAAGCACCCTAGCATACTGCTAGCACAGGTTCTTTGATCTGCTTTTCTAAAGGAAAGAAACTCAAAAGGAATCAAACATATATCATTTACCTAGCTCAGGGGGAAAAGTCAGCACCCTGAACTTCAGAGAAAATATCAACAGAAATTACAAACAGACAAAAGTTATAGACAGAGAAAATAACACAATTAAGCAGACAGGGCTTCCAGCTGTCTGAACATCACATACCTACAGTTGGTTACCAGAAAGAGAAGCACCAACATATGGGTTTCAAAGCCAAGGGGTTCAACAGCTGCCCAAAGTCTCATCTGGCCAAATCACACAACTCTTCCCATGAGTGAGCCCCAAAGCAAAACCTCACCTCAGAGTATTATATAGCCTTTTCCAGGGTCAGAGAACATCACAACCCTCATGACCTACTGCCTAATTGCAAAGTAATAAGGTGTGGGTCTTTCTGAAAAACAAGCCTCCCCTAAGCAAGTTTCTCCTGTTGTGCTCCAGTCCACCCTTTGGCAAACTCCTCCCTCCACAGGCTCCATGTGACTACATTCAGCCTATTATGAGGCTGAGTACATTTTCAAATCAAATTCCATTACCATTACAGTTCTCCATAGAAAGTAGGAAGTAATGGAAGTTAATTACATAAAAGATATCTAAATCAAAACATTTTATAAACTAGGAATGCCCAGATGATTTTTAGACCACAGTGACTCCAGGCATATTCATTTAGTGAAATATCTTGGTCTTCCATTTTTTGTGTATATTGCTAGCACAAGCCCTTTGAAAATGCTTTAAAGTATTACAAATCATAATCTAATTAATGTCCCCTATTGTAATGGCAATAATACTCAACATTTATCTGACACTTTAGGCTCCTTGTCATGTTTGTGATCAAAATTATATTATTAAGAACCTTCCTTACCTGGCCCCTTCCAAACTTTCCAGTCTTCTTTGACCTTTGTCCCTTCCACATACTCTACAACCCAGTTACACTGGCCTCCTTGCTGCTCTGTACACATAGTTCTCTATCTCCTAACTCTGGACATTTTCACTATTTGTCTCCCCATGCATGGAATTTTGTCCTTCCTCATCTTGGGCTTCTTGGCTTCCTTCCAGTGTCAGCAAAAAGCTGACCCAGAAGAAGCCTCTCCTAGTCTTCTCTATCTTAGTGATGTCCCTTTGAGATGATCTCAAATCTATCTTGTCTCTATCTTGTTTTTGCAGAGTTGCTTGTGTGTTGTTTCCCCTGCCCCATCCCATCTCATTAGAACCAGACTCTTTAAGAGCAGGGACTCTATGTGTGTGTGTGTGTGTGTGTGTGTGTGTGTGTGTGTGTGTGTGTGTGTGTGTGTGTGTGTGTGACCAATCCTTAGCATGGTATCTGGTCCCTAATAGACCCTTAATAAATGCTGTTGACTTGATTTGCCAAGAACTGCTGGTAGATGCTATTGGCTTGCTTTGACTCCTCCAATGAATAACTGCCTTCATCTTTCTTTTTTATCCATTACAGCATGGTTTTTATTCTGTGCCCAAAGACAGCCAACAAGAAATATCATCCCATTGAATATTTGTGTATCTCATATTGTTTAGTGAAGAAGTTAAATATCTGCAAAGTGACTCCTTTGACAATAATTGTAGCTTGAGCACCACCATCCTGACTTTTGTGCCAAAATGTGTTTTCAGTGTTTTGTTGTGGTGGTAGTGGCGTTAAAATCTAAATTTCTTGCCAGATTCACACCAAATGATATGCAAGCTTGTAGTAGCTTGTGGGTTCTAAAGTACAGTGTAACATGGTATATAACTCTGTAAAAGCATTAGCATTTAAAAAAATTTTAAAACCATTGGGGTTAAGTAACTTGCTCAAGGTTACATGGCTAGTCATTATTTATGTGTGGGTTCTCATTTTCTGAGGCCGGATTCGATCTCGGGCCATCCCAACTCTGAGGCCAGCGCTCTTACTCACTGCGCCAGCCAGCCGCCCCAAGCATTAGCATTTTATGAACTAGAATTTCTTATTAGAAATGGGGGCAGCTATTTGGTATACCAGCCCTGGAGTCAGGAGGACCTGAGTTAAAATTGGACCTCAGACACTTAACACTTACTAGCTGTGTGACCTTGTGCAGTCACTTAACCCTAATTCCCCTACCTTCTCCCCTCCAAAAAGCCAATTTAAAAAATTGGGTAGAGCTCAACTGTGCCACTGTGTAAAGGAAAAGAAAAAGATGTGATTAAGATACCATCATATATAAAGGGAAATAAGGAAGACTTACATATAAAGATTTATAAAAGCTCCCTTTAGGAAGTATGATTATAAAGTAATGGACTGATTATGTAATAAACATAACCGAAATTTACTTATCCCACTTTGTGCTACCCATTTTGTGTTACCCCATTTAAACTCACCCCTTTGAGAAACTATTAATGTATTGCAACAATGCTGGCATTATTCAAAATGTTTTTGAAACTCCATTTTTGTAATTATTTAGAACCTATTCCATAATGACACATCATATTGTGAGGAGAGGTTTGGATTTTGAAATTAGATAAATTTCATTTAAAATCAAGTCTAGTGATTAAGATGGAAGATAATGTAGCATGATAACACTTTGTGATTAATAAAGGAAAATATTCTCTTATGTGACTATTAAATTAGCTTTCAAGGCAGTTTATAAAGAAAAGCTTATTAAAAAGGTTTTGAAGAATCCTATCATTGTCATATAAGTGATTACTTTGAACAGGACAATAGCTAAATGGATGGATGGATTTTGGTAAGTTTGTCTTTTTAATCAGCAGCATTTCATCACAGCTGTATAGTTAGTATGCATTTCTGGAAACATGCAGAAAGAAAAAAAAACTAATCTATTCTGAATGAGTTTTTTTTTGGGGGGGGGCTACTTATGGCATGTTTTTTTTTTATTTAAACAAATGCTTTATTAACTTCTGTTTTACATCATTCATTTCCACCAGATTTTGAGTTACAATCATTTTGCTCTCCTGTTTTTCCCCTACCCACCCTCCCAGCATAGCAGTCCCGAAAGATATTGCTTCCTCCAATCTGCTCTCTCCCATACCTTCTCCCATACCCCCTTCGACTTTTCCTTTGGAGGAAGGTGCATCTTTGTGTCCCAATGCCTGCACATCTTATCTCCCAATTACAAGCAAAAGAGTATTAATAATAGTATTCATATATATTTAAGACATTTAATCTTAAAACCTCGAATTTCAGATCCATTTCCTTCCTCCCTTGTCACCCATTCCCTCTGGGGAGATAAGTAATTCAGTATATGTTGTACATGTCTAGCTATGCAAAACATTATCATAGTAGATATATTGGACAAGGCTGCTTATAGTTTCCTCCCACTCATCCCACCCCCCACCTGGTCCATTCCCTACATGATCCTGTCCCTCTTCTATAGTGGGTACTTCCAACCTCCCCTCCCCCCAAGGATGCCCTCCCATCCATCATCCCTCCTCTCATCCCCCTTGCTCCTATTCTGCTGCAGGTTGAGATATCCCATTTAGTATGTATGTCATTCTCTCCCTGAACCAAATTCAATGAGAATGTGGTTTTGCCACTTCCCCTTGCTTCTTCTATATGAGATAGTTTGCCCTACCCTGTCTTTCCCTATCTCCTCTTGCCACTTTCCTCTCTCACCTCATAATTTCATCCCTTGAGTATCCTCCCTTCCCAACAAATTCAACCTGTGCCCTCTATCCATATATAACTGTAACCATATACACACACATTCACATATGTATTCATATGACCACACCCCCTTCTTCCATTATTTTCATACTGAGAAAGATTTCCTCAGTCACAGATATTGCTTTTCCATATAGGAATGTAAATAGTTCAACTTTGATAAGTTCCTTTTGATTTCTTTTCCCTGATTACCTTCTCAGGCATCTCTTGCTTCTTGTGACTGGATGTCAAATTTTTTATTCAATTCTGGTTTTTTCCTCAAGAATGCTTGAAAGTCCTGTATTCCACTGAATGACCATATTTTCCCCTGAGAGAAAATACTCAGTTTTGCTTGGTAGCTGACCCTTGGGTTCATTCCCAGCTCTTTTGCCCTCTGGAATATCATATTCCTTGCGCTTTGATCCCTCAGTGTAGAAGCTGCCAGGTCCTGGGCTATTCTGATTGTGTTTCCACAATATTGAAATTGTTTCTTCCTGGCTGCTTGTAGTATTTTCTCCTTGATCTGGGGATTCTGGAACCTGGCTATAATATTCCTGGGAGTTTTCTTTTTGGGATCTTTTTCAGGAGGTGATCTGTGGATTCTTTCAACCTCTATTTTGCCCTCTGGATCTAAAACATCAGGGCAATTTTCCTTGAGAATTTCTTGAAGGGTGATTTCTAGGTTCTTTCTTTGATCATGGCTTTCAGGTAGTCCAATAATTTTTAAATTGTCTCTCCTGGATCTATTTTCCAGGTCAGTGGTTTTTCCCATGAGATATTTCACATTGCCTTCTAATCTTTCATTTGTTTGGATCTGCTTAACAGCATCTTGATTTCTGATAAAGTCATTAGCTTCCATTTGCTCCAGTTTAACTCTAAAGGAATGAATCTCCTCAGTGAACTTTTGAGATTCTTTTTCCATCTGGAAAATTCGGTTTTTTAAGGCATTCTTCTCCTCATTGCCCTTTTGGGCCTCCTTTGCCATTTGGGTTAGTCTATTTTTTAAGGTGTTATTTTCCTCAGGCAGTTGTCCCTCATTTCATACTTTTCCTGCATCCCTCTCATTTCTCTTTCCAATTTTTCCTCCACTTCTCTTATTTGATTTTTAAAGTCCTTCTTAAGGTCCTCTATGGCCTGCAACCCGCTCATGTTTTCCCCTGGGGCTTTTGGAACAGGACTTCTGACCTCACAGTCCTTTTCCTGCTCTATGCCCCCAAAATAGGAATCTAGGGTTGCAATTTTCTGTTTAATTTGTCTCCTTTGCCTTGGCATGTTTCCACTTAATTACTTGACTTTTGGGCTTGTTGCCACACTATGGCTCTGCTTCCAGACGGGAATTTTCACCCGGAACGTGTCGGGGACAACTTCTGTTTCTGGAAGCTGGAAACCCACCCACGACCTCCACCCCAAGTCACAATCCAGATCCAGGGAGGTTAAAGCAAGAGTGATTACCTCCCAAGATTGATCACTGGATCTCCCTACAGTTCGCAGGCCAGGAGCTGGAGCTGCCACTGAAAATTGCAAAATGGCTTGTCTCCTCAGTGGCTTCTAGCCCCCAGGGGAGGAAGCAGATGCATTCCCCAAATACTGGTCCCAAAGTCCATAGGGCACTAACCTCTCACTTTGTCCTAGGCATGTCTATGTTGATAATTCTGGAATTGCCTCAGTTGCTGGTGTTCTGGGGTCTTTCCAGCCAGCTGCTGGCCCTGCCACCCTGGGGTGTGCTGCCGGCTCCCAGAGCGCTGCGCTGGTCCTTCCTGCAGGGCTGCTGGGCTGTCCTCAGCGGGAGGTCAGCTTCTCTGTGTCATTCTGTGGGTGCTGGAGCTCCAGAAGTTGTTCAGCATCTACTTTTACATAGTCTAGAGGAAATCTGGGGGCAGAGTGGCTTGGATGAGCTGTTTCTACCCTGCCATCTTGGCTCCGCCCCTCTGAATGAGTTACTTTTTTTTTTTTTAAGCAATTGGGGTTAAGTAACTTGCTCAAGGTTACACGGCTAGTCATTATTTATGCGTGGGTGCTCATTTTCTGAGGCCGGATTTGATCTCGGGTCATCCCAACTCCAAGGCCGGCACTCTTACTCACTGCGCCACCTAGCCGCCCCTTTAGGGCAATTGGGGTTAAGTAACTTGCCCAAGGTTACATGGCTAGGTTTTTGTTTGTGTGGATTAAGTGTCTGAGGCCGGCTCCGAACTCAGGTCCTTCTGACTCCAGGGCCAGTGCTCTATTCACTGCACCACCTAGCCGCCCCTATTGAATGAGTTATTCTTGATGGTCAAGATTGTTAGTTTGCAGTTTACCCCCTTTAAAAAACAAAAATCTTGTTCATTGTTGTTTTAGCAATTTTAGATGGAAATCTTATGAAAATGAATCACATATGTCCTGATCTTGTTAAAAAGAGAGTAAGATATATAATTTAACTTATCTGATGACTGAGTCACAGTTATGAATATTGCTTATTATACTATATTGGAAAGTAATGATACCCTCAGAATTTACTGAACTGGGGAAACCCCCTTTCCAAGGATTCAAAAGTCCATAGACCTTGTGCTTTTTGAGTTCTCACATCTCAGTAAAGGAGGAACAAAATAAAACTTGGGTTGTTGGCTACTACTACTCATTGATACTATTATATGCTACCTGTATCACGCCCTTCCCTGTTGTAATTTGCTGCTTCCAAATGGCTATAAGCCTATTAAAATGTTTGTGGTAGGAATTTTTTTTTAAAAAGGAAATAAAGTGGATGCCCATAAATTGGGGAATTGTTGAACACATTATATTATATGAATATAAGAGAACGTGATAGTCATGTAAGAAACAAAGAATATGAAAAAATCAGAAAGACATTGGAGGAGATATATATATATATATATATATATATATATATATATATAAACAAGAGAACAATATGCAAAATAGCTACAATTATACCATACAGAACACTAAATGAAAACTTAAGTTCTATGAACTAATCTTACTATATGTGAATGAATGATGAAGCCCACTTCTATCCTTTGAGTTAGAGATAGTACGCTATGAATACAGAATGGTGCACTTAGACATAGTCACTGAGTCAGTTGGTTTTACTTAATTGTTTTTCTTTGACAAATGTGACTCACTGACTAGAGTGCTATGCTTGAAGTCAAGAAAACTGGAGTTAAAACTTGACCACAGACACTAGCTGGGAAAGTCACTTAATGGCTGTCTCCTTCACTTTCCTTAACTACAGTTGACGAGAATTAACTAGGCTCATATCCAATTTGATTAAATCCAAAAAACATTTTTAAGAGCCTTCTATGTATGAGGTGGTCTTGGCAAATGTATGCAGATTAACCTCTTTAGGGAGGATCTAACATTAAATTTAGGTTTGAGCACTTATTAAGTGCCTCCTGTGTACAAGACACTATATTTAGGTGATTGCAATATGTAGATAAAATCAAAAATCTTATACTGTCTTGGGAGGATACAATATATACAAGATAAATATAAAGTATATGAAAAGTAGATATAAAGCACTTTGGGGATGGGGAAAGGTACTTAAAGGTTGTGGGGAGGTGCAGAAATCAAGAAAAGAATGTGGCACCTGAATTATGCCTTAAAAGAGCTAGAGAGTTCAAGGGAGAGAGAACTGTATAGTAAAAACAGTGTAGATACAATACAGTAAACATTTGTTAAGTGCCTACTCTGTGCCAGATACTGTGCTAAGCACTGGGTATACAAATAAGAAAAAGAAATATAGTCCTTGCCCTCAAGGAGTTTACAGTCTAATGGGAGAAGATAACACATAAGTGGAAGGTGAGAGGGGAAAGGGAGGCAATAGAAAGCACTCAGCATGGAGGCATGGTGATGGTAGATCAAAAATCTAATTGGGACATGAAGAGTTGGCTGAACTTCTGAGCATTCTTTAATAGGTGATTCTAAAAGGAGTGTTTTGGGGGGGGTCATCCTTTAAAAATATTTCTTTTTGGGGGCGGCTAGGTGGTGCAGTGAATAGAGCGCCGGCCCTGGAATCAGAAGGACCTGAGTTCGGAGCCGGCCTCCGACACCTAATCCGCACAAACAAAAACCTAGCCGTGTAACCTTGGGCAAGTTACTTAACCCCAATTGCCCTAAAGGGGCGGCTAGGTGGCGCAGTGAGTAAGAGCGCCGGCCTCGGAGTTTGGATGACCCGAGATCAGATCCGGCCTCAGAAAATGAGCACCCACGCATAAATAATGACTAGCCGTGTAACCTTGAGCAAGTTACTTAACCCCAATTGCTTTAAAAAAAAAAATTCTTTTTGAGGGGGAAAGGCAAGGCAGTTGGGGTTAGATGACTTGCCCAAGTTCACATAGTTAATAAGTGTGTCAAGTGTCTGAGGCTGGATTTAAACTCAGGTCCTCTTGACTCCAGGGCCAGTGCTCTATTCTTTGCACCATCTAGCTGCCCCTAAATTTTTTAAAAGGAGTTGAAATGTTATCATGAATATAGAAATTGTAAGTGAGCCACTTTGGCTAGGATATGTGAAGTAGAATAATATGAAAAATCTGGAAAGAAAAATTGGGAGCATATTGTGTAATATTTTAAATACTATATAGAAGACTATTTTATCCCACATGAGCCACTAAAGCTTCTTTTCTTTTTTTTCAAATGCTTTATTAACTTCTGGTTTACATCATTCATTTCCATCAGATTTTGAATTACAATTTTTTCCCCATTTTTCCCCTACCCACGACCCCAGAATAGCAGTCCCACAGGATATCCCCTCATTCAATCTGCTCTCTCCCATACCCTCTTCCACTTTTCCAGTAGGGTAAGGTGAATCCCCATACCTCAATGCCTGCATATCTTATCTCCCAATTATATGTAAAATAGTATTAATAATAGTATTTATATGTTTTTAAAACATTTGACTTTAAAACTTCAAATTCCAGATTCATTCCCTTCCTCCCTTGGCATCCACCCTTACTGGGAAGATAAGCAATTCAGTATATGTTGTACATGTGTAGCTATGCAAAACATTACCATAGTAGATATATTGTAAAAGACTGACTATATTACCCCACCCTATACCTATCCCATCTCCCACCTGGTCCACTCCTCACTTTGATCCTGTCCCTTTTCAAAAATGTGTGCTTCCAACTTCCCTTCCCCCCAGCCTGCCCTCCTTCCATCATCTCACCCCCCATTGCCCCCCCCCCCACTCTCCTGTAGGGTGAGATATCCCATTTAGTATGTATGTCATTCTCTCCCTGAGCCAAATTCAATGAGAATAAGGTTTTGCCTTTTTGCCTTCCTGTTCTTCCCCTCCCTTGTAACCATTTTCCCTTGCCTCTTCTATGAGATAGTTTACCCCATTCTGCCTCTCCCCATCTCCTCTCATTATATTCCTCTCTCACCTCTCAATTTCACCCCTTAAGTATCATCCCTTCCCATTAAATTCAACCTGTGCCCTCTATGTATACCTGTAAACATGTATACACACATTCGATATGTATTCATATGCCCATATACCCTTCTTCAGCTATTTTCATACTGAGAAAGGTTTCATCAGTTACAGTCATCATTTTTCTATGTAGGAATGTAAATAGTTCAACTTTAAGAAGTTCCTTATGATTTCCCAGAGCGCTGTTCTGGCTGCTCCCTGCCGGGCTGTTGGGCTGTCCTCAGCAGGAGGTTAGCTTCTCTGTTTCATTTTGTGGGTTCTGGAGCTCTAGAGATTGTTCAGAGTCCCCCTTTTACATAATTTTGAAGTGGTGTGGCCTGGAGCTCCAAGGAAGTGGTGTTTCTACTCTACCATCTTGACTCTGTCCCCCCCTCCCCCACCACCAAAATCTTCTTGAACAGGAAAGTGACATGGTCAGACCTGAAAAGTCAATTTCGAAGTAATATGGAAGATGGATTAGAGAAAAAAGGGACTAGAAGCAGGAAAAACAGTTAGGAAACTATTGTAATAGGACAGGAAAAGGGGTTAAAATATGTAGCAGGCATTTGGATAGAGAGAAGCATGTAGATATAAGAGATGTGGAGATAGAAGCAACAGGATGTGGTACTGGGTTTGATAGGGCCAACAAAGAGTCATGGATGACTTCCCTTTTGTGATCCTGAATGACTAAAAGGATAAAAGTGCCTTCCACAGAAATAGGAAGTTAGGAAGGGAATATAAGGAAAAGAGTAATGTGTCTTGTTTGCAGTTTAACTTTGAGATGTCTGTGCAACATTTAAATAAAGGTATTTAATAAACCATTGGCCATTCTCCTTTAGCAAAGAGGAAAGCCACTTCTCACTGGGAGGCTGGAGCAATAGAGGGCAGAAAGGCAGATATTATTGAGAGTAATTGAGATTAGATTTGGTAGCCTTTCTATTATGGAAATGTTTTGCATGATTTCATATGTATAATTGATGCCACATGTCTTACCTTCACAATGAATGGTAAAAGGGTAAGAAGGAGGGAGAGAATGCAGAAGAAATTTTTAATGTGTTTAAAATAAATCACTTTTTAATAAAAAAGAAAATAAATCAATAATAAGCCAACCAGATATTCAAAAATATAAAAGAATCGATAGGCTTTGCTAAAGGTTCAACTAAGGATTCTTAGGTGAATTTTGGAGAAAGATTAGATAAGCAAATACAAGGTGATATGAGGAGATAATGTACTCCTTCCTCACTTCTGGATCTTAGAATTCCTCTCTTTCTTCAAGACACAGTTCAAGAACTACCACTTCTCTGAAGCCTTCCATGATCCCCCCCAAAAGGTAATATATATATATATATATATATTCCTTCTCTTGTTGACTCATAAATTTCTTCCACATTTCCCACTGACTACATAAAGTGCTTATTGGGGGTGGGGTTAGCCAAGATGAAAATGAAAACTTCTTATCTCAGAATTTCATCCAATGATTCAAAAGTTTTGTCAATACCTGGAACACTTAATTCTTTATCAGGGCCATACTTACTCAAAAAGAAAATGTGAAATAGCAGTGAGGGAAGGTTTATCCCCACCATACAATAGCTTTGTGATATCATTTGGCCTTAAGACAAATTTAAATTATCTAGATAATCAGACAAGCCAGATAAAGATGATTGACTCAAGTAACTCAAGTACAGCCAATTCTGTCTTTATGTTTTTTTTTTTATTACTCAAAGACTGACATAAAATTAGATCACTTGACACTCTCTTTGTTCATCTTAAGCAAGGTTTGAGAAGAGAGAAAGAAGGTAAAATAGAATGGTTTTGATTTTTCTATCACTTCCTTTTTTTTTTTTTTTTGCTTTTTGGAGGGGGGAAGGCAGGGCAATTGGGGTTAAGTGACTTGTCCAAGGTCACATGGCTACTAAGTGTTAAGTGTCTGAGGTGGGATGTGAACTCATAGCCTCCTGACTCCAGGGCCTGTGCTCTATTCACTTTGCCACCGAGCTGCCCCCTTTTTATTCTTTTATCTTTTTTTCTCTTTTTTTAGTCAGAGAGGAGATTTATTAAAACATTGTTTGGAGGGAAGATTTTAAGAATCCACAGTCTAGGCCAGATTTTAAGGATCTGAGCCTCTATTACTTCTTAACAAATATAACAGTCTTCTGCCCACCCATGACTACACAAGAAAGTAAGAAAATAAAGATTTATTAAACACCTACTATGGACCAGGCACTCTGCTTTACAAATATTAATAATAAATATTAAATAAATAAATAATAATAAATATTAATAATAAATATTAAGTGCTTTACAAATATTCTCTCAAAAAATATGTACAGTGAACCAATGAGGCATTTCCTAGATTAAAATATCACAATCATCACAGACATGAAGCAAAATAGAAATAAAATAAAAACTTAAAATGAATTTCTCTACTGAGGAAAAAAGGCAGAAATCATAATTTAGTACTATTTATGTTCATTTAAATGAGAAAAATAAAAACCTTTTGAAATGTTTAAAGAGATTGATTTGTTTATGGTAAATATTTGATTTTTAAGGTACATTTTTATTCAGTATAATTCTGATTTAGATACTTTTCATTTATATTAGCTACATTAGTAAATATAGATGCAGTACATATATTCATAAACGCAATATTCATGTTGTTTCAGTATAGAATGGTATTTGAACTCTCTGAGTATTTGAACCAATGAAATAAAATGTTCACTTCAATAATAACATCTGAGCATTTCGTATTTATCTGGCAACTCCCTTAAAAGGCACTGATTGATTCTGATTACATTTGCACAAGATTAAATGGCATTGGTTTGCCATTTAAATTTAATATGTGGTCCTGTCCATTATCTTGAAATAAAATGGCAATAGTAATATTTAAATGAATATATTTTCAGTAACTTTAACACATTTAAAAGAAATTTGTTGTTAGCCTACATTACAGTGAAATAATACAATAGGCAACTTAGTATACCCTTAAAATAGTCAAATTTATTTTCATATTTATCTAGGTAAAACTTTGGGCGCTTAATAGCTGTGTGATCCTGCTCAGTCTGTCTCAGTTTCCTTAATGGTAATATGAGGATAATAGCACCTACTTCCAAGGGTTATTGTGAGTAACACATGGGTAATATTTGTAAAGCACTTTATGAACTTTCAAGGGTTATATGAATACTTGCTATTGTTATATCATCATCGTTGTCTTCATGGTTTAGAGTAGTCTAGCACTCATTTTCATGGAGATTATTGTTACTTTTGCTTTCTATAGTCTGATTTCTGAAATCTCATGAGAGTCATAACAATAGCTACAACACTACCAATTATTCCAGTATTAGAGCCAGGATTTGGCACACCAAGTCAAGCGCACCATCAGCTCTGCCATCCTTCCTTCTGTTACTCCTAAGGCATTACAATTACTAGAGTTTTACCATATGTCTTTGGAAGATGAACATAGGATCCAGTTCTAAAATTGGTCTCATCATGAATGATGAATGGCTAGAACATTTCTCAAAACAAAATAGGTGTTTGTGTCCCACATAGTGGTTAACCTGGCTTTCATTGTTGTTGTTCACTCATTTTCAGTCATGTCTGACTCTTTGTGACCCCATTTGGAGTTTTATTTTATTTATTTATTTATTTGTTTGTTTGTTTGTTTGTTTTGCTTTTTGGAGGGGGAAGGCAGGGCAATCAGGGTTAAGTGACTTGCCCAAGGTCACATGGCTAGTAAGTGTAATCAAGTGTCTAAGGCAGAATTTGAACTCAAGTCCTCCTGACTCCAGGGCTGGTGCTCTATTTACTGCACCACGTAGCAGGCTATCCCTCTCCTCCCACCCCCGTGGCATAGTTAGAGTTTTATTGGCAAAGATACTGGAGTGATTTGCCATTTCCTTATCTAGTTCATTTTATAGATGAGGAAACTGAGGGAAACAGGATGAAGTGACATGGCCAGGGTCACACAGCTTTTAAGTGTCTGAGGCTGGATTTGAACCCAGGTAGATAAGTCTTCTTCACTCCTAGTCTGCCACTCTATCTATCATGTTAATTAGTAAAGCAAAATTCAGTAATTTGGGTTTGATAAAGTTAATGCAAAGATCTTGGTACTGTTCTTTTAAGAGCCTAATGCCCTTTTTACATATCTGGCATTTCTGCCAATAAAAGTGCCATTGATTAAGAATCCTGTAATCTCTGATTTAGACAGGACTTTAGAAGTCATTGAAACTCTTATCTGATGCATGAATCCATCTTTGCTACAGTATCTCTTACAAGTGGTCGATCATCCAGTTTCTATTTGAATACTACCTAAAGTATTGGATGCTTCTATTTAAAAGTTCTTTCTTATATTGAACTGAAATTTGTCTCTTGAAATGAACCAGTGATCCCAGCTTTGTCACGTAGAGCTAAGGGAGAAAAGTCAAATCTCTTTTCTACATGATGACCCTTAAGATATTTGAACACAACTAGCGTATTCCTCTGAAGCACTTTCTCTGAGCTTTGTAAGGCTCTTGTTTAGAGCCTTGTAAGTAATTATAGGATGAAAATATGGATGATGTTATATTATGTCATGAGTAATTTCTGTGAACTGTGCTAGACTTGCTCTGCATTATCGCTGGTACTCAGGTGTGTCATTCAAAAGTTAAAGCACACAAAGATATCTTTAATATAATAGGTTAGTCTGCTAGCCAAGATTAATATCCTCCCAGGGGGGTTATTAGTCTTCATATAGTACAGTAGTGCTAAAGGAAACCTGGGATCCTATCATTGCTTAGTCTTCAGAAAGGAACCCTGGAAACTTTCTTTATAACTCTACCAATTAGATCCAAGAGGGGAAGTGACTTAGATATGACACTGCCTAATAATTTAATTCAACAAATGTTAAGTCCCTACTATGAACACAGTTCTGTGCTAGGTATGAAATCTACAAAGACAAGAAATAAAAATTTCTCATTCTCATGAAGCTTACTTTCTAATAATGAGGTCCTTTGGGTATTTCATGATGAAAGAGGTCCAAAATAGATCCACTTTCCTGAATTCTTTTCTATATAGAAGAATTTTATCATTAGCAGTTTCCAATGTATACAAATGGTGTTTTAGGGGTGTTTTTTATATCTTAGCTCTCTACCAATCTGATACTTATTTGAAAATTCAGTGTGTATCAATGTAAAGTCATTCTGAATTTTTAAAACATCTCTCCAGATGTTTTTAAATCCTTTGTTCCATAGAGGCCATCAACAACAGAGTAAATTAGGAAGTAGGCTCCAGAGGCAAATGATTTGCAACAGATGAAGCAGCAAGTGACCTGGCCAGAATTTGAACTGAGGATTTCTGACCACAAAAAGAAGTATTCCTGTTAATAAAAAAAAAGAAAATGAAGAAGTATTCTTTACATTGCAACACACTTTCTAGGCACCAGACATGGTGTATGCAAAAGTTAGAATGTGACTATTGGAATTTTTGAACCAGATATCTTCTTGGCCTCTCACATATAACATGTCTAAAACAGAAGTCATTATCCCCTTAAGACTATATTTCTCCAAAATTTCCCTGTGCCAGGAGCACCACCATCCTTCCAATCTCTCAGGAATGAGACACTGGTGTCATCTTCAGCACCTCAAAAATGACCCCCTTTTCATCTCGCATGACTTCTCTCCTAGTTCATGCCCTTATCACCTCTCTGGTAGACCTTTGCAATCACTCCCTATTTGATCTGTTTCCCTCAAATCTCTTTGGAGGGAGTCATCCAATCACAGGAAGGGACCTCAGGAGTTAAGGGTACCTCTGAGATTTGAATTCCAGGACTGAGGTGATATTCTAGGACAAAGAGGTTTCTGGGGCACAGTGGAGAAATGTGGAGAACACCTTGGAGAGAAATGAAATAATTGATGTTTAATAAATGCTAGTTCATTGAGTGAGGGGAACTAGGTGACATCATGGTTAGAGTGCTGGACCCAGAGTCAAGAAGCCATCTTCTTGAATTCAAATTGACCTCAGACACTAACTGTGTGAAACTGGGCAAGTCATTTCACCTGTTTACCTCAGTTTCCTCATCTAGTACATAAGTACTAGAGCTTCTGTTACACTGACATAGCTTTGAGATCTCAGGGTCACTATTATGCCATAGAGTAGGACTGATAGGCTATTATACATCATAATAGGACTTTCTACAGGTTCCTGTTCATTCGTATATAATTTCACTCTATTGGTTAGGTGGTACAGTGGATAAAATACAAGACCCAGAATCAGGAATATCAGTTCAAATTTAGCCTCAGACACTTATTAGCTGTGTGACTCTGGCAAGTCACTTAAACATTTTCTGCCTCATTTCACTCTACTATACAATGAAGATAATAATAATAACTGCCTTCTATGGTTGTTATGAAGATAAAATGGGATAATATTTGTAAGTCACCTAGCACAGTGCCTGGCACATTGGAGGTACTTAATAAATCCTGCCTGCCTGCCTAAGTGTTGAAGATTATAATGTATGAGATATAAATTTTAAAGCTAGAAAGGGAATACAAGAATAACAAATCTGCCAGAGGGTAAGAAAGTCATGTGAGAGATATTTCCATTTAAGGGACTAAAATTAGCAAATGTCACCAGCAATCCAGGTCAGGGGAAAGGAATGGCTTTTCTCTTCATAGACTTCTACATTACATGCAGCAAGGCAAAGGCTTCCAATGCCTGAAATTCACACCTCAAGTTTCTCATCCATAATGACGTGCACTTGGAAAGTCTCTGATCATGTACTTCATGTGTAAATTAATACAGACAGATTAAAGTGAAAGCATTCTTTCCTCTCATTCAAAAAGGCAAGCTGATTTTTCACATTTAAAAAGAATTGCCCAAAATTTGTAGGAGAGCAGCAAATTAATACTTTCATACCTTTTTTTTCTTGGATTAATCTCTTGGCACCATACAAAATGTGTTGTCCTTTGGTGGACAAAATGAAACCAAAGCAAGCTCTTTTCTTAGAGCTATGGTTCAATAGAGACAAGCATACAAGTTACTGTTATAGCCTTTGTGGCTACAAGGAAGTTAAAATATGGTTGCATGTGCTTACATGCATGATGGGAAGATAAGGCATAAATACAGAAAATTTAGGTAAAAATAAATATTTTAATATAAGTGACACCATGGGCTCAGGAGCAATTACTTGAGGGAATTGAAGAGTACCACGTTCAGAGAAGAGAGAGGTCAGTGAAGAAATTGTTCTTGTAGTCTTGTAAGGTAAAAAGAGGTCTAGAACTAGATTTCTACAGTAGTACTATCACTTTCCTGGTATTAGACATCTTTCTCTCTTAACAGAGTCTAGGATACCTTATGGTTTTTACATGACAATATTGATACATTTTGATTGTACAGTCAGAGTTTCCTGAGGTTAACTCCAGCCACTTGGGAGAACTCATTGTTAAATTTTCAGTGTGAACATTTATTTACACCTTGGAAATTGACAAATGCTAACAAACCAGGGCTTGATTTACTGTTCTGTTGATTGTCTAGCTTTGAGAAAGTGATAGATAAAATATTAACAATGCAGATTAAACTTAAAAGTATGACATGTATTTTTTTTAGAGCCAGTTGTCAAACATTTCCTTCTTATAGTCCCCTAAAACTCTTAAATCTTTTTCAGTTTTTTCTTTTTTTAAATTTATTTCTTTATTTTTAGTTTACAAGATTCAGTTCCATAGTTCCTTGAGTTTCAAATTTCCCTTCCCTCCCTCCGCCCACCCCCCATGATGATATATAGTACAGTATAGGATCTGCAAATACTTTCACAATAGACATTAGTCAAATTACAAAGGCGTATTGTACTAGATGGGATGGAAAATGGTAAAGAAGAAATAAAACCAAACAATGAAAGGAAAAAGTTCAATTAGTTTTCTTCCATCAGGATTCAAGCTCAGTTCTTTCTAGTTATTTCTCTGGATGTTGCATCTCTCTCCTTCATGAGACTTTCGAGTTTTACTTATATCACTGCATTGCTGAGAGAGTCTAGTCTGTCATAGTTGGTCATCACATATATGTTCCATCTGTGATTGTATACAAATTTCTCCTGGTTCTATTCTTCTCACTCAGCATCAGTTTGTATAAGCCTCTCCAGGTATATATGAAAACAGTCTCCTCCTAGTTTCTTATAGCACAATAATATTCCATTACATTCACATACCACAACTTGTTTAGCCATTCCCCAATTGATGGGCACTCCTTTAATTTCCAATTCTTTGCAACCACAAAAAGAGCTGCTATAAATATTTTTGTACATTTGGGTCTTCCTCCCTCTTCTATGATCTCTTTGGGATATATCCCTAGAAGTGGTATTGCTGGGTCAAAATGTATGAAATTATTTATAGCCCTTTGGGCATAATTCAAGATTGCTCTCCAGAATGGTTGGTAAGTTCACAACTCCACCAGCAATGCATTAGTTTTCCAATTTGCCCACATCCTCTCCAGCATTTGTCATTTTCTTGTTTTGTCATCTTAGCCAATCTGACTAGAGAGATGTGGTACCTCAGAGTTGTTTTGATTTGCATTTCTCTAATCAATAGTGATTTAGAGCATTTCTTTATATGCTTATAGATATCCTTAATTTCTTTATCTGAAAACTGCCTATTCATGTCCTTTGACCATTTATCAATTGGGGAATGACTTGTATTCTTATGCATTTGACTCAGTTCTCTGTATATTTTAGAAATGAGTCCTTTATCAGAGACATAGGTTGGAAAAATTCTTTCCCAATTTCCCACTTCCGTCTTGCTCTTGGTTGCATTGGCTTTGTTTGTACAGAAGCTTTTCAATTTAATGTAATCAAAATCATCCATTTTGCATTTTATAATGGTCTCTAATTCTTGTTTGCTCCTAAAGTCTTTCCCTCTCCACAGATATGATAGGTAAACTATTCCTTGCTTTCCCAGATTTCTTACAGTATCATCCTTTATATCTAGATCATGTACCCATTTAGACTTTATTTTGGTATATGGTGTTAGATAATGGTCTATGCCCAGTTTCTGCCACACTTATTCCAGTTTTCCCAGCAGTTTTTGTCACATAGTGCATCCTTAACCCCAAAACTGGGGTCTTTGGGTTTATCAAGCAATAGATTACTATACTCATTAATTGCTGGATCTCGTGCACCCAGTCTATTCCGTTGATCCACTACTCTATTCCTCAGCCAGTACCAAGCAGTTTTGATGACTGCTGTTGTATAATACAGATTAAAATGTGGTATAGCTAGGCCACCTTCCCTAGCATTTCTTTTCATTAATTCCCTTGATATTCTAGACCATTTGATTTTCCAAACAAATTTTGTTACTATTTGGTCTAACTCTATAAAGTAGTTTTTGGTAAATTGATTGGTATGGCACTAAATATATAATTTAGTTTGGGTAAAATTGTCATTTTTATTATATTAGCTTGACCCAGCCATGAGCAATTGATATTTTTCCAATTAATTAGATCTGACTTTATATTATAGTATATTGTAGTTGTGATCATATATGTCCTGGGTTTGTTTTAGCAGGTAGATTCCCAAATATTTTATAATGTCTACAGTGACTTTAAATGGGATTTCTCTTTCTATCTTTTGCTGTTGAATTTCATTAGAGATATATAGGAAAGCTTAGGATTTATGTGGGTTTATTTTATATCCTGCAAATTTGCCAAATTTATTTATTGTGTCAATATTTTTTTACTTGATTCTCTAAGTATATCATCATATCATCTGCAAAGAGTGATAGCTTGGTCTCTTCTTTTCCTAATCAGATTCCTTTGATTTCTTTTTCTCCTCTAATTGCTACTGCTAACATTTCTAGTTCCAGATTGAATAAGAGGGGTGATAATGGACACCCTTGTTTCACTCCAGATCTTATTGGAAATGCTTCTAGTTTAACCCCATTGCATATAATACTTGCTGATGGTTTAAAAGAGATGCTATCTACTATTTTAAGGAAGGCTCCATTTATTCCTGTACTTTCTAGTGTTTTTAATAAGAATGGATATTTTACTTTGTCAAAAGCCTTTTCTGCATCTATTGAGATAATCATGTGGTTTCTGCTAGTTTTATTGTTAATATGATCAATTATACTGATGGCTTCCTTAATATTAAACCACCCTTGCATTCCTGGAATAAATCCAACCTGATCAAAGTCTATTATTCTTGTGATAAGTTGTTGTAGTCTTTTAGCTAATATTTTATTTAAATTTTTTGCATCTAGTGTCATGAGGGGAATTGGTCTATAATTTCCTTTCTCTGTTTTATCTCTTCCTGATTTAGGAATCAGTACCATATTTGGGTCATAAAAAAGAATTGGGTAGGACTCCTTCTTCACTAATTTTCCCAAATAGTTTGTAGAGTATTGGAATCAATTGTTCTTTAAATGTTTGATAGAATTCACCAGTAAACCCATCTGGCCCTGGGGATTTTTTTCCTAGGGAGTTCATTGATGGCTTGTTTGATTTCTTTTTCTGAGATGGGGTTATTTAGGTAATTCACCTCCTCTTCAGTAAATCTGGGCAACTTGTAATTTTGTAAATATTCATCCATTTCACTAAGATTATCATATTTATATGCAAAAATTGGGGAAAATAATTCCTAATTATTGTTTTTATTTCCTCTTCATTGGAGGTAGATTCAACCTTTTCATTTTTGACACTCATAATTTGATTTTCTTCTTTCTTTTTTTTATCATATTTAGTAAGGGTCTATCAATTTCATTGGTTTTTTCATAAAACCAGCTCTTAGTTTTATTTATTAATTCAATAGTTTTCTTAATTTCAATTTTATTAATCTCTCCTTTGGTTTTCAATATTTCTAATTTAGTACTAAATTGGGGGTTTTCAATTTGTTCTTTTTCTAGCTTTTTCAATTGCTTGTCCAACTCATTGTCCTCCCTTTTCTCTAATTTATTTGTATATGCACTCAGGGACATAAAACTTCCCCTAAGAACTGCCTTTAATGCATCCCACAAATTTTGGTATATTGTCTCATTATTATCATTCCCTTGAATGAAATTACTGATTGTTTCTACAATTTCTTGTTTGACCCACTCATTCTTTAGGATTAAATTGTTTAATTTCCAATTAGTTTTTAGTCTGTATTTCCATGGCCCTTTATTGCATATAATTTTTATTGCATCATGATCTGAGAATGATGAATTTAATATTTCTGCCTTTCTGAACTGAATTGTGAGGTTTTTATGCCCTAGTACATTATCTATTTTTGAGTATGTACCATGTACTGCTGAGAAGAAAGCAAATTCCTTTTTATTCCCATTCATTTTTCTCCAGAGATCCATCATATCTAGTCTCTCTAAAATTCTATTCACCTCCTTAACTTCTTTCTTGTTTATTTTGAGGTTATATTTATCAAGTTCAGAAAGGGGAAGATTAAGTTCCCCCACTAGTATAGTTTTGCTATCTATTTCTTCCTCTAATTCCTTTAGCTTCTCCTCTAGGAATTTGGATGATATACCACTTGGTGCATATATGTTAAGTGATGATATTGCTTCATTTTCGATGGTGCCTTTTAGCAGGATATAGTTTCCTTCCTTATCTCTTTTAATTAGATCTATTTTTCTTTTTGCTTTATCTGAGATAAGTATTGCTACCCCTGCTTTTTTTTATTTTAGCTGAGGCATAATAAATTCTACTCCAACCTTTTACCTCTACCCTGTGGGTATCCCTTTGTTTCAAATGTATTTCTTGTAGACAGCATATTGTAAGATTATGGCTTTTAATCTATTCTGCTATCCACTTCTGTTTTATGGAAGAATTCATCCCATTCACATTCACAGTAATGATGATTATCTGTCTCTTCCCCTCTATCCTATACCCTCCCCTGCTTATGCTTTTGTTTCTTCCTTCTCCCTTCCCCTCCTTGAAGTTTTCCCTTTTGACTGCCCCCTCCCTGAGTGTTCCCATCCAGGGACCCCCCTTCTTAACCTACCCTCTCCCCTTACTACTATTTCACCCCCCCCATCCCCCTCTTTAGACTTTTTAGCCAATTATAGTCTTCAGTTAGTTTTTGAATTTGTTTTTTAAGGAGGTATTTTCTCCAATTACTTCACTGAGACTTTTTTCCATGTTGGTCACTGCCTCCCTGATTTGGTCTTTAAAATCTTTCTTAAGCTCCTCCAAAAATGCTATTTGGGCTTGAGACCAGTTCATATTTTCCTTCTGTGGTCTCTGGTGTGGTTAGAGAGTCCATATTGTCCTGTGTATTTGGTTGTTCTTGACCTACATAAGCTCGGATCAATTTTCTTGCCTTCCCCTTCTCCTTATCAGCTTCCTTCCTTCCCATTGTCATTTCCTATTTCTTAATTTCTCAGGGTGTGAGCTAAGGGCCTGGTCCTTGACTTTGAATGCTGTAGCCTCTGGCTATCTAGTTTGTGGCTAAGGCAGGAATTTCAGGGAGATATGTTGATGTGCACAGAGTAGTCTGTGAGGGAAGGGTGGTTTGGTCACTTCAGATTTCTGCCTCTATACCCCTGGGGTATAGCTCAGGCAGGCTTTTGCTGGTCAGGTGAGGTGGGGCTCCTTGGGACCCCTCCCTCTCTTCTCTTCAGACTCCTGGCTGTCTCAGATACACCCCTCCTTGAAGACCCCCAAGCCTGAGGCTATTTCCACTAACTTGAGATTTCAATCTGGGTGGTAGGCTTATCTTTGGGTTTTCTACTTCATGAAGGAGGGATGGGGGGATTGGAGCAACTAGAATTTGTTTTGCCATTCTAGCCCCTGCATTATACAGGCAGGCAATTTCTAAACTTCCAGGCTGTGGGCCAGAGAAGCTGATGTCTCCACTGGGGGCCTGAGCACTCTTCTACCTGGCTCCAATTATCCCTCCTATTCCCTCATGACATGAAGGCGAGATGACTGTGATTCGTCCTTGGTAAGTCTGCAGTCTGGGGCTTCTCTCTCTGGTGTAGTCTGCTTGTCTGCTCTTAAGTCTGAGCTGTGCAGACCCCACATGCTCTGCGCTCTCCCTATCTGGACGCACAGAGCACTTTCCTGGGGTGGATTCTGCCTCGCTCTGTCTCCAAGTGGATTTTGTCACTCCAGAATCCATTCAGATCCACTTTTTAAGGTTTAGTCATGGGATTTAAGGAGGAGCTTATAGAAGTTACTGCTTCCTTTCTGCCATCTTGGCTCCACCCCCCTTTCAGTTCTTTTCAATGTGATTTTCAGGACTGTAATTTAAAATTTCATCTTGCTATATGTGGCCCAAAGTTCTAACTTCCAATGATCATTTTAATACTTGGTATGTGAGCTATTATTTCCAGTATTGTGTCATGTCTAGTATTAGAAAATTTCCAGATTTTCCTGCCTACCTCTTCTATTTGAATCGTGCCTCTTTTTTTTTTTTTTTTTTGAGGAGGGAAGGCAGGACAATTGGGTTTAAGTGACTTGCCCAAGGTCACACTTACTAGTAACTGTTAAGTGTCACCTAGGTGCCCCTCTATTTGAATATTTGTGATTGTCCTTCCCTCCTTTCCTTTCCTGACAGGAAATGTGTTATATTGGAAAGAACACTAGACTGGCCAAGAGAAAGCTGAGGGGTGTCTAGGTGGCGCCATGAATAGAGCACAGCTGTGGAGTCAGGAGGACCTGAGTTCAAATCTGGCCTCAGACACTTGACACACTAAAGAGCCATGTGACTTTGGGAGAGTCACTTAACCCCAATTGCCCTCCAAAAAGCAGAGAGAGAAAGAGAGATAGACAGAGGAAGGGAGGGAGGGAGAGTGCTGAGTTTAGAGCTTGCCTTAGACAATTAAAAGGTTTGTGATCCTAGGCAAAGCACTTAAGCCTTACTAGCCTCAGTTTTCCCACCTTTAAAATGGGGATAATAATATCTGTCATACCTATCACACAACTACTTTTTGTACCTTTGTACAAACTTTGCCCTTTGCTTGGAATATCAGCTTGCCTCTTAGAATCTCTAGCTCTCAGGGGCAGCTAGGTGGTGCAGTGAAAAGAGCAATGGCCCTGGAGTCAGGAGGACCTGAGTTCAGTTCTAGCCTCAGAAACTTAACACTTACTAGCCATGTGACCTTGGGCAAATCACTTAACCCCTGTTGCCCTGCCCTCCCCACTCCAAAAAATAAAAGCAAAAACAAAAAGAATCTCTAGCTCTCTTCAAGGCTTCCCCTAAGTACTGCCTTCTAAAGGTGGCCATTCTTGATCATCTTAGTGGTTAGTGCTTCTCCCTATTCCTCATGTTGCCAAATTTTATTTACTTTGATAATATTTTGCATTTGCTTATTTATGTTCATGTTGCCCCTGACTCATTCTTCTCTTTCCCCTATATAATTTAAATAATATCCTTGTGGGTAGGAATGTCCTTATATCCTTGGTGCCTAGCATAGTGTTCAACACATAGGTACTTAATGATTATTTAATTAAATTGAACTCTATTAGATTTAGAAGGTTTTGGATTTTAATCCCAAGAGTCAGGAATTCCTGAATTCAAATTCAATCTCAGATGCTTATTATCTGGGTAACTATAGTGCCTATGCAATATTCACAGCACCAGTGGTGATTGTAAATATGTGGGCATGGTTCTCAATCACAAAATATAACAGACTCTCCATATAGAAGACAGAAGCAAAACATTTATTTAGTCATCAGGAAACCAAATCCCAAAACCAGAAAGCCAAATCTATCATAGTAGTAAAGAAATTAATAGACCATAACACCACAGAGAGCCACACCATCTTTTAGCCTTCCCAGAAACAAACACTCACAAGCCTAGCTATCTTCTTTAGTTTGTCCTCTCCTCCCTCCAGCTCTAATTGCTCTGACTCCCAGCTTCCTGTGGGCTCTGCTCCACCCTTCAGCAAACTCTTCTCACCACATGTGCCATGTGATTACATTCAACCTGTTAGAGAGCAGGGAAAATTTAAGGTCTTCAAATTCCCTTAGACTTATTAAGTGGCAGGGAAGATTTTCAAATTCCCATTACTGTTACAGTGACCCTTGGAAAGTCACTTCTGTTTTCATCAGTTTCGTCATTGGTAGAATGGTAGTAGTAATAGCACCAATGTCCCAGGTTAGTTGTAAGGACCAAATGAAATAATAATTGTAAAGTGCTTAGCATGGTACTTGGAACATAAGTACGAAATATAATTGTTAGCTTTTTCCCATTAGATTTCTTTATCTTTGAGGATAAAGACTAAATTTTGCCTCTTTTTGTATCCCCAGTGCTTAGCACAATACCTGGCACACAGCTGGTACTTAATAAGTGTTTATTGCTTGATTGAAATACTAGGAACTATTAGGGTTATTCTGAGACTTCAGTGCATCAAAGTAAAATTACCCATTCTAGTCTATAAAAATATTATCCCTTAAATATCAGCTAGCATTATTACCTACCAGTTAACAACCTATGATGATTAAATTATATATTTCAATTGTTTTGTAACCCTCACGTAAAAGCAAGCATAATGATTTACTGAGGAAGAAGAAACTTTCAAGTACAGCCTCAAAGGATAGATCAACTTTGGATAAACTGGGAGCAACAGGTACAACATTTCAGCATAGGTGAACAAAATAAGCAAAAACAAAAGGTAGGAAAATAAATGACAGGGTATATTTAGAAAGCAGCAGGAGCTTAGATTTAAGTGAGGCATTTGACTCACATAGGTAAGTAGGAAGACATAAGGGTAAAATAATATAATGGAATCTGAATGTGAAGGGCCTTTAGTTCTAGACTAAGAATGCTGAATTTTATTCTTTAAGCAAGTAGAGAGTTGAACTTTTTTTTTGAGCAGGGGTCAGTGACATTTCAAAGGGATGGATGTTAATGGTGTCTGAGCAGAAGGTGAATTGATTACTGTTAGAGAGTGACTGAAAAGAAGATCAGCTATGCTGTTGCAATAATCCAGACAAGGGCCATCTGTTAGAGGAAAAGAGATTTTGGCAGTCCCTTATTTTGATGCTCTTATATCACCTACCCAATAATTACAATTTTTAAATGGATGAAATCTTGTTGAGGAGTTCTTCAAGGCACCTTGATATATGGTTCCAGGATGTACCTGAACCTGCTAATCAGCAGGTAAAAGTTTTATAGGGAAGAAATAGGCAATATGTAGCTTGATGTCAATTGTCCTTCACCTATCATAGCTAGTTTTTGGTGCAGTCTTTCTACATACCCACTACTAATTGCATCCTCCTTTTTCAGGCATCAGAATACCACCAAAGTATTATGTTCTTGCTAACAAATGACTTAATTTCCATACTCCGGATTCCTGTCTGTTTATTCGATGACTAAGTCCTATGATAGAATATATTACTCTTAATATGATTAATAATAACCATTCTGAGGGGTGGCTAGGTGGCACAGTGAGTAGAGCACCAGCCCTAGAGTCAGGAGGACCTGAGTTCAAATCCGGCCTCAGACACTTAATGTGAAAACTATCCATATGACCTTGGGCAAGTCACTTAACCCCAGTTGCCCTCCAAAAAAATAATAAAAAAAATAATAACCATTCTGCTGATTCAGTTTATTCTGCAATTTAATTTTCATAATAAAAAGACGAGAATCACTAGAATTGATACCTACTCAGTTTATAGTAATGAGTAAAAAGAAAACAATATAACAATACAGAGAAAAGGGGAAAGGAAAAAGGGAAGAAATAATTTAAAGAGTGCTAGAGTTTGAGTTTTGTGAACTCACTTTAGATCCTGATTCCATTGATGAGTAACCAGAAATAGAATTTAGGAATTGGGGAAGGAAAAGTCATTTGGGGAGTAAGAACTTAGGATCACAGGACTTTAGTATTTGCTGGATAAAAGAGATCATAGATCCATTGCATGTTAGAGCTGCAAAGATCATTGAAATCATCTAGATTCATGTTACTTAATTTAGAATAAGTCCATCATCTTATAATTGAAAAATGAGAACCACAGAGGTTAAAGAATTTGTCCCCAGATAGCAAGTATCCTAGCTGGTATTAGAACCTACATTTCCAAAGTTCAAATCCACTTTATATTACTCTGCACTGCTTCTCTGAGGTGAGGAGGCTAATTTTAGGTATGTTTAGTTGAGAGTGGTTGTGAGACATCAAAATGGAAATGTCCAGTAGACAAGTGTGACTTCATTTATGCTCAGAGAGATTTTAGGTGATGACCATGCAGATAAGGGGCAAGCTAATTGATTGATACTTCTACTGTTAACTTTTATCTGTGAGCATTCTGCCCAACATCTCTTGTGGTTCTTTACTGCACATATTTGATAAAGATCATGCCTGGCTGCATTGCTAAACTCCTACATCACTGTCAAGGGGATCACAGGACCAATGGTGTTGGGATACAATGCAGCTTATTCCAAGAGACACTGAAGAAAAAAAACAAAACAAAACAAAACATAAAACTTCTGGAATAGTAAGATAGCAAGGAACAGAGGGTATCATTTTGACTGCTCAAAGAAGCTGCTGAATATTCCTAATTAAAAGGATTGTATCAGTGATACCTTTAAATTTTTGGCTTCTTTCATTTATTTTAGTTACATATTTGGATGGACTTTAAAAAGTCTTTCAAGAAATGACTTAGTTGCCCTAATACAAGAATTTTAGTATATTGTATTTATAAAAGTCTACCATTGAGGGGGTGAATGTATAGAGGTACAATGGTTGGAATTTGGATAAACATAAAAATAAAATGATTTTTTTTGAGGCAATCAGGGTCAAGGAACTTGCCCAGGGTCAGGGCCAGATTTGAACTCAGGTCTTCCTGACTGCAAGGCTGGTGCTCTATCCACTGTATCAGCTAGGTGCTCTAATACAATGATTTTTTTAAAGCATAATAAAACTGTCTTTTAATTATTTTATTCCATAATAACTTATGAAACATTTTAGTTTTCTCTCTTTTTTTACCATGACCAAGGCAAAAGACACAAAAACTTATTATATATGGATGTGTGTATGGATGTTTGTTAGTACAAATGCACACACACACAATTTTGTTCAAACATGATTCCATTGGTAGAGGATAAGGAACCTCCATCTAATATTTCTTTTTTGTTGTTGTTGTTTTGTTTTGGAGGGGAGAAAGTAGGGCAGATGTGGTTAGGTGACTTGCCCAAGCTCACACAGCTAGTTTTTTGTTTTTGTTTTTGGTGTGTTAAGTCTCTGAGGCTGGATTTGAACTCAGGTCCTCCTGACTCCAAGGCCAGTGCTCTATTCATTGTGCCACCTAGCCGCCCCCTCCATCTACTATTTCAATGCAGCAATTGCTCTACAATATATTATCTTAATAGGTTTTCCTGGTCATTAAGGAACTTGCTCAGTCACACAATCAGTATATATCAGAGGTGCAGTCAGGCAAGGAGGGAGGGAAAAGAAGAGAGCGTGAAGTTAAAATTTTTACATGGAAATAAGAAATATTAATAAAACAAAAATTATTGAAGTATGAGTGGGTAGGCATGAGTAGGTAGGAGTTTAATAAAAGGCCATACCTGAGAGAAAGAAAGAAAAAATGGTAAATGCCGCACAACATAAGGCGGGTTCAGAAAATTTATTTATCCAACATTCTCTTGATTATTCTGTCTTATTCTTACATACACATACACACATAGATGATGTACATGTGTGAGTTAGGGATAGTTGTGTTGAATTGATTGTTGTTGTTCTGGTGCTTTCTCATTTTCAGTATCTGGGAAACATACTGGGATTTTGGAGATTTATGCCACCCTTGGAACTAAGAATTATTTTGAGTGATAGGAAGAAATAGATCTGTCAAGTAGGAATATAAGCCCCAGAGGTGAAGAGCTACTTTTTTTTTTGTCTTTGTATACTCTCACATAGTAAGTATTTAATAAATTTTAATTTATTGAATTCAAATCTGGCCTCAGACACTCACTGTGTGACCCTGGACAAGTCACTTATCCTCTGTTTACCTGGGTTTTCTTACAGTGATAAAAATGGCACCTACTTCCCAGATTTGTTGTGTAGATTAAATGAGATGATGATTGGAGAGTGCTTATTGTAAAGCCTGGCACATAATAAGTGCTATGTTTATGTTAGCCCCTTGTTATCGTCATCATCATGATCATCATCATTTAATTGAATTATGCCAAACTCTATAGAAAACAGGATTTGGGGTGGCATTAAGGACTCAACAGCAATTGGGAATCTGTGAATCTGGAGCCAGGCTACAGTTTTCTTTTCCTCACTTGATGAAGAGAGGATTTGTTAAACAACTTAGGTGTTATTAAGATTGTCAGTGGCATATTAAACACATATAAAAGAATTGCTTTTAAAGGATTTAATACATTAATTGTAGGTATGCAAATCATGCTTCTAATTACAAATGAGTCTTATCTATTAATTAAAAAGGCTGCATAGGGGACCTATATTTACAAACACTATTGGCAGGCCTAGTTGCCATAAGGAGTTGAAAGTAACATCCTTTAATATTCTTTCTTTAAAATATTCCATGCCATATATTTCCTTCCATGACTTCACAATACTCCCCATCCTTTATTTGTCCAATTTAATGAGGTTTTGCTAAAATAGGAATTTGCATTGTATTTTCCATGTAATTGACAACATTTCTTCCTGTCAATCACATAATTACTTATAATTACTACAATGCAAATTACTAGTTTTGTACATTAAAGAAATTAATTTAAATGAAAACAGCTTACTTTATATCCCCCCCAAACCTCCAGTAATCTCAGATGCATTAACGTGTTCTTGATGATATTTTTGAAATGGTTAAAATGGTAAGATCATTTTACAAGCATATCCTATATTGTAAAATCTAATACATATATATATATATATATACTATAATATAAAACATAATACATATATATTCATAGACACATATATACCCATTTAAATTCAGAGTTTTCAAAATATGCAGGTGCCTTAACATAACTCTGCTTCTAACATAACTCAAATCAGAATTTTCCTTTTAGAAAAGATGAAACCCCTATATTATACAAAATTTCTATGAAATCCCATATCAGGTTTCTCCTATTCAAGAGGAGAAAAACCTTCTCTGGGCCATGGCTTCCTCACCCAGTCTCCTAGCTGCTGCTGCCAGGGTTGTGTCTCTGACCCAGGGCCCACCTTTCCCTCAAAGACCAAAAAACAGGTCAATCCAACTGGAAAAGGTAGTGGGATGACCCAGTCCTGATAGAAATGGCTCTTCTCTCTTAGTCTCCTACTAAAGCTTGAATTGTATCCCTTGCTCAGTGTGTTGGTTTTTTTGCTGAAACTCTTCCTCCTCTGCTCTGGTCAGACTTTACTCTGCACTCCTTCCTCTCTGTCTAGCCATTGCCCCACCAGAATGCCCTTGGCACTGTTATTCTTACAAGCACAATCTTTCCCTAACCTCAGTTGTTTTGGGGTAAAGAACTTTGACTCTGCTAATGTTGATAAACTCAACTGTTGATCTGCTACTATCATATAACTTATGTTTATATGGTGTTGCTATGTTGACAAAGTACTTTTAATGCTTCATTTAACTCAAGCCCCTGTGGAACCTTTTGAGTTTGAGACTAAAAGGATCATTACCTGAATTTTACAGATGAGAAAACTGGAGTTTTTTGAGATGCCATATTCACATGGTTGGAAATTATTAGAAGTGGACTTTGAACCTAAGTTTTCTTGAGTCAAAGTTCAGTACTTTATGCTGTTTCATGGTATTAAGGATCACAGGCATTTAAAAATAATTCTGATTATGTATACTTTTAATAATGTCTCTATTGCATATTTTCTTCACATATAATTGAACTTCCAAATGAGGAAACTCTCTCTGCCAGTGGACATATGTCTTTTGTAACTTATGCTTTCAGATTTGCCCTTAAAGAAGTTAAATTGCTTGGCCAGAATCATATATCCAGTATGAGTCACAGGCAAGACTTGAATCCAGATCTTCCTGGACCTGAAATAAATTCCTGGACCACCATTCTGTATCAACATATCATGCTTAACTCTTATTTTTAGTAGTGTTTTAAATTTATTTTTGGATGGCCTTCAGAACATTCTTTAAAATTGTGAGAAAGATTGAGCCTTCTATTCCTCCACTCCTTACAGAGATATGTGCTCTTCTGGTTATGAAACACTTTGTGATATATATTCCATTGTATTCTGATTATGGCCCATTGAAGTAGGCAACACGGGTACTTTTATTCTCATTTTACAAATGAGGGAGTCAAAATTAGAGGGGAAGGACCTTGTTCAAGGTCATAGAACTAATAAATGGCAGAAATCTGCCTAGGATTCAGGTCTTCTGATACCAAGACTATAACACTTCCTACTAGGCCATCAGAAGAGAAAAAGGGCTTTTGAGACATGCATTTGTCATTACTGCTCTATATGAAAGCATAGATAATCTTGTGGAATTTCCAAAGGTTAAAGTATTTAGAGTGAATGAAAAAATGTTCCTGTGGGGTGTAGGTCGCTGGAATGAGTGAGTGATGGTTTTCTGAGTATTGTTCCCCAAATTGCCTTCAAATTGATCTTTTTCATTCTCTCCTTTCATCCATCAGCTACTCTTTGGGTTTTTATTGCTCTATAGTAAGTTGCTTCCCTATAGAAGCTTTTTAACGCCTAAGAGCTATAATACTTCACTGCAGTTGGTAGTTTGTTCGAGAAATCTTTTCATTGAATTGTTGAGGGATCTAAGCATCTCTCATTCATACACTGGGTTGTTGCCCTCCAAATTCATCACCCACAAGGGAACAAAAAAGGTAGATGCCATTGATGCAGGTTATTCAGTTACCTCTATAGTTCTGTACATCTACCATCCCAGAACATTCGTGTGTGTGTGTGTGTGTGTGTGTGTGTGTGTGTGTGTGTGTGTGTGTGTGTGTGTCTGAAGTGCTAAGGTCTGAAGTGTGAGAATTATACTGTTAAGATATATAGATGGGACATGATGTTTGGTTGAATTGGGAAGGTATGAGTTTATCCCCAACCCTTATGATCCCACAATATCAGCTACGATTGGTGGGAACAAGGAAGGTATGGTGCACATCTCAGGAAATTTAGGTAAGCTTTGCCCCATGGTGAATTTAACTGGGTGCCAGCTGAGGTTTAATTGGAAAAGAATAATATAAAATTCATTTTGAAGACTTTGTCAGGGAGTCATTTAGACCCCCCAGAAACCTCCTCATTTTTAATTTCCCTGACTCTGGCTATTATTTTCCTTAACTGCTTTTTAACTACCTTGGTAACTATTTTAACTGAGGATGTTTGAATACATTTTTATTAAGAAGATTGTTTATTTGAGCCGTTGGGCTCAGAGTGATCTATTACTGCACACAGAATTGCTACCAGGACATCAGAGGATCTTAAAGCCAAAGATATTGCATTATGAGGGACCTCAGACATCATCTAGTCCAACACTTCCATTTTGCAAATTTATAATTACAGGGAAATAAGGTATTTATGCGAGGTCATCAAGGTAGTTTGAGGCAGGATTTGAATTCTGGTTTTCTCATGCCAGAGGCAGTGCTCTTTCTACTATGAAGCAGTCTCTCTTGCTCATTCACAAAGAGAACATAATCAGGGGGTCATAGACAAGACATGTGTCCTTCATGAATGCATAAGGTCAGCATTACCCATCTCTTAATTAACTAGCTGCCAAAATGGCATGATGGTCTTCCCATCTCTAAGAATACCCCGCTTACCTACTCCCTGGTAGCTATAATTTGTTTTTTCAGTGGTGCCATGGTGGAGAGGAAAAGAAGAAACCTTCATGTTACAACTAAAGATCATATTTTATACACACATGTTCCTGGGAGAGGTCAAAATATGAATGGCTTATATCCCCTTCTTTAGTAACAAGTTTTGATAACTGAATAAAGGAGGAGGGAGCAGAAGAACACAAAGCACTTAAAAAAAGGATCACTCGGAGCTAGGTGCCACAGTGAATAGAGGACTGACCCTAAAGTAAGGAAAACCTGAGTTCAAATATGGCCTCTGACACTTGACACTTAACTAGCTGTGCGATCTTGGGCAAGTCACTTAACCCCAATTGCCTTTCCTTACCCCTCCAAAAAAAAGGGTCACCTAGAGATAGAAAAGGATATGTAATGCAGAGACTGAGGCCAACAAAAAAAAACAGCCTTTATCAACATCAGGGTTTTTGCCCTGGGAAAGCTCTGGATATATGTGGTTCAATGGATAGAACTCTGGTCAGGATGACTGGAGTTCAAATCTGGTTATAGACACTTACTGATTCTGTGACCTAGACAAATAACAAAATTTCTTTCTCTTACTTTTCTGATCTTTAAAATGAAGACAATCACATCTATCTCCCCAGGTTGTTCTAAAGATGAAATAATAGTTGTAAAGTGCTGGACAAACCTTAAAGTATTATGTTATTGCTATTAATTTTATTATTATTGTCTTTGTTGTTATATGGTAACATGTAAATGATGTGTGACCACTGAAATATGCGTTTTCTTTGGTAGATTTATCAGTCTATCACCATGGGAAGGCTTTCCAAATTGGAATATTTAAAAATAGAAATATTACAACATATAATGTTCCAGGCTAAGAAATTCATGGAGCATAAATTTTGACTATTTGTCAAGTTGTCTTCACTTTTTACATTTCAGACAAATTGATTTTTAGTAGTAGCAGCAGATTTCCTTTAATGACAATTTCACCTTAGTTCACCTCTGGTGTTGAGCGTGGATAATACATAGAAACACATCCACAGGAATTTCTAGGGATTTTTGAAAAAGAGATCATTCCCTACCTACCCAGAATCCTCTCATAATGTTCATGTATAAAAGTAAAATCGTATTTAGGAACTGATATTTGCTGACTGACACTTTTATAGAAGGAATAGTAGGTCAGTAGTAAAATTTTAGGGCCCTAAATATATTCTAACTAAATCACTTATAATGTATTCAATGATTTGCATTCAAATGAATATAGAGAATTTTAAGCTCATGTTCTCTTCTAATTCTCCTCCTTTTTGTTGTTGTGGTTGAGTCATTTTAGTTGTGTCTGACTCTTATACTAGTTTTTAAAACCTTAAATTTAAAAAACCTATTGAGACTTTTTCTATGGCTGGATGAACTCCTAGTTAAAAGAACAGTTTAGGGGAAATGCAAGAAGTATGAGTCATATTAGAAGAGTTGGGGCTAACAAGTAGATAGCCTCTAAGCACTGTCCTGGTATCTGTAAAATATTGTAAGAACTAGGAGTCCTAAAGAATTTTGAGTGACTCTTCTCTAGAGTATCTATGAAAAGACATGGACATTTTAGAGGGGTGGAGCCAAGATGGCAGAGTAGAAACAGCTCATCCAAGCCACTCTGTCCCCAGATTCCCCCCAAACTATGTAAAAGGGGACTCTGAACAACTTCTGGAGTCCCAGCACCCACAGAACGACACAGAGAAGCTAACCTCCTGCTGAGGACAGCCCAGCAGCCCTGCAGGAAGGACCAGCACAGTGGTATGGGAGCCTGCAGCATGCAGCTCGCAGAGTGTGGGGAGCTGAGCCGAGCGGAGCCCAGGTTCCTGTGAGCCGAGGTTTTAGCCCCAGGGTGGCAGGGCCAGCAGCTGGCTGGAGAGACCCCAGAACACCAGCAGCTGTGGCGACTCCAGAATTATCAACATAGACATGCCTAGGACAAAGTAAGAGGTTAGTGTCCTATGGACGTTGGGACCAGTATTTGGGGAATGCGTTGGCTCCCTCCCCTGGGGGCTAGAAGCCGCTGAGGAGACACGCCATTTTGTAGTTTTCAGAGGCAGCTCCGGCTCCCAGCCTACAAATCGTGGGGAGATCCAGCGATCAGTCTTGGGGGGTAATCGCTCTTGCTTTAACCTCCCTGGATCTGGATTGTGATTTAGGGTGGAAGTTGTGGGTGGGTTTACAGCTTGCCAGAAACGGAAGTTGCCCCCACACATTCGGGACGAAAATTCCTCTATCTGGCCTTAAAGCCATAGTGTGGCAACAAGCCCAAAAGTCAAGTAATTAAGTGGCAACATGCCAAGGCAAAGGAAACAGAAAAATGCAACCCTAGACTCCTATTTTGGGGGCATAGAGCGGGAAAAGGACTGTGAGGTCAGAAGTCCTGCTCCAAAAGCCCCAGGGGAAAACATGAGCGGGTTGCAGGCCATAGAGGACCTTAAGAAGGACTTTAAAAATCAAATAAGAGAAGTGGAGGAAAAATTGGAAAGAGAAATGAGAAGGATGCAGGAAAAGTATGAAATGAGGGTCAACAGCCTGACTGAGGAAAACAACACCTTAAAAAATAGACTAACTCAAATGGCAAAGGAGGCCCAAAAGGGCAATGAGGAGAAGAATGCCTTAAAAAGTCAATTTGCCAGATGGAAAAAGAATCTCAAAAGTTCACTGAGGAGATTCATTCCTTCAGAGTTAGACTGGAGCAAATGGAAGCTAATGACTTTATGAGAAATCAAGATGCTGATAAGCAGATCCAAACAAATGAAAGAGTAGAAGGCAATGTGAAATATCTCATGGGAAAAACCACTGACCTGGAAAATAGATACAGGAGAGACAATTTAAAAATATTGGACTACCTGAAAGCCATGATCAAAGAAAGAACCTAGAAATCACCCTTCAAGAAATTCTCAAGGAAAACTGCCCTGATGTTTGAGATCCAGAGGGCAAAATAGAGGTTGAAAGAATCCACAGATCACCTCCTGAAAAAGATCCCAAAAAGAAAACTCCCAGGAATGTTATAGCCAGGTTCCAGAACACCCAGATCAAGGAGAAAAATACTACAAGCAGCCAGGAAGAAACAATTTCAATATTGTGGAAACACAATCAGAATAGCCCAGGACCTGGCAGCTTCTACACTGAGGGATCGAAGGGCATGGAATATGATATTCCAGAGGGCAAAAGAACTGGGAATGAACCCAAGGGTCACCTACCCAGCAAAACTGAGTATTTTGTTTCAGGGGAAAATATGGTCATTCAGTGGAATAGAGGACTTTCAAGCATTCTTGAGGAAAAAACCAGAATTGAATAGAAAATTTGACATCCAGACACAAGAAGCAAGAGATGCCTGAGAAGGTAATCAGGGAAAAGAAATCAAAAGGAACTTATCAAAGTTGAACTATTTACATTCCTATATGGAAAAGCAATAACTGTGACTGATGATATCTTTCTCACTATGAAAATAATGGAAGAAGGGTGTGTGGTCATATGAATACATATGTGAATGTGTGTGTATATGGTTACAGTTATATATGGGTAGAGGGCATAGGTTGAATTTGTTGGGAGGAGAGAATACTCAAGGGATGAAATTATGAGGTGAGAGAGGAAAGTGGCAAGAGGAGATGGGGAGAGACTGGGTAGGGTAAACTATCTCATGTAGAAGAAGCAAGGGGAAGTGGTTGCAAGGGAGGGGGAGAATAGGAAGGCAAAAAAGGCAAACCACATTCTCATTGAATTTGGTTCAGGGAGAGAATGACATACATACTAAATGGGATATCTCAACCTGCAGCAGAATAGGGGGTAGGGGGATGAGAGGAGGGATGATGGATGGGAGGGCATCCTTGGGGGGAAGGGAGTTTGGAAGTACCCAATATAGAAGAGGGACAGGATCAAGTAGGGAATGGACCAGGTGGGGGGGTGGGATGAGTGGGAGGGAATTATAAGCAGCCTTGTACAATATATCTACTATGATAATGTTTTGCATAGCTAGACATGTACAACATATACTGAATTACTTATCTCCCCAGAGGGAATGGGTGACAAGGGAGGAAGGAAATGGATCTGAAATTCGAGGTCTTAACATTAAATGTTTCAAATATATATAAATACTATTATTAATACTCTTTTGCTTGTAATTGGGAGATAAGATGTGCAGGCATTGGGACACAAAAATTCACTTTCCTCTAATGGAAAAGTCGAAGGGGGTATGGGAGAAGGTATGGGAGAGAGAAGATTGGAGGAAGCGATATCTTATGGGACTGCTATTCTGGGAGCTTGGGTAGGGGAATAATGGGGGGAAAATGATTATAACTCCAAATCTGGTGGAAATGAATGATGTAAAACAGAAGTTAATAAAGCATTTGTTTAAAAAAAAAGGCATGTGCAAAAATCACAAAGGATGAAAAAGGGTGGATAAATTGGTCCTGGAGGTAGTACTTACATTGATTAGGATCCACCGAAGTTTTAATTAACCTGTAAGAATTTATTAAGTTTCTGTTAAGTGCTAAGAAATGGTGGTAAAAAGATAATAAAGGAACAGTCCCTGCCTTCAGGTAACTTAATTAAGTTCTTGTAGGAAAAGATAATGTAAATATATAAGTATACCTAAACATTATGTAAAAATAAAAATAAAAAATAAAAAAACAGGGTGCCCTTGCATCTAGGGGGAATGAGGAAAAGCTTCATGTACAAGATAGTGCTTGCACTGAGATTGGAAGGAAGCTTGGAATTCTAAGGAGGGAGGTTCCTTTAAGGCACAGGAGAAAGCTTACGTAATGCTACAAAGATGAGAGCTATAATGTCATATATTAGGAATAGTAGGAAGTCTAGTTTGACTGAACCATAGATTGTGTGAAAGGCAAGATTTTTTAATAAGTCAGGAAAACTAGGTTGGGGCCAGGTTGTAAAGACCTTTAAATACCCCAAAGAGATGTTTATATGTAATTGTAGGAGCAAAAAGGAGCTACTTAATAATTATTCAGTACTACAGTACTACAGAGTGTTCATTTCATTTACTTAGTCACCACATGAGAGTTAAGGATTTTCTCATCTGTCAATACTAAGAACTGAAAACACTAAAAGGGAAATATATATATATACACATACACACACACACACACACACACACACATCACATTGTTAAGATCAATACATATCCAGTGCACAGTAAAGAATATTTTAGTAAAAGTCCCAAGATATATTATACAAAGTAGTTTCACACTTATTCATACTATAGATAAAATGTTATGTAAGAAGGGAAGATTATCAGTAATCATTCAATTTCACAAATATTTGTTAAGGGCAATGTAAGGTAGATTGTAGGGGACCCAAATATGAATAATTCATATTCTCTGTTCTCAGGTAATTTACAATCTAGTTTGAAAGATTATGCAAGACAGGGACTCAATTACAACAACTGCTCCAAAGAAAGTTGAACTTATTGGTGAAAGTTAAGAGTGGGGGAAGATTGAAGCAGTATGAATTAAGTGGATAGGGTGTAAAGGCAGCTTTGAGTTCAAATACTATCTCTGACACATTCTAGGTTTGTGATCCTCTAAAGAAGAGTCACTCAAAATTCTTTAGGACACCTTCTAGTTCTTATGATATTCCACAGACACCAGGACAGTGCTTAGAGGCTATCCACTTGTTGGCCCCAACTCTTCTAATATGACTCACTCTTCCTTCATTTCCACTAAACTGTTCTTTTAACTAGTAGTTCATCCAACTACAGAAAAAGGCTCAATAAGTTTTTTAAACTTAAGGTTTTAAAAACTAGTATGAGAGTCAGACACAACTAAAATGACTCAACAAAAAGGATGAGAATTAGAAGAGAATATAAGCTCAAAATTTTCTATATTCATTGGAATGCAAATTACTGGATACATTATAAATGTTTTAGTTAGAATATATTTAGGGCCCTAAATCACACTTATCCTTTAAGTGCATCCCAAAAAAAAACTTTCTAGAATTGTAAGTGAAGAACAGTTGCAAATTTTTCATCAATAAGAGGAATTTCCTTACCAGAAATGACTTATACTGATAAAGTAAAAGATTTGCATTAATAGTTTGAGTTTAAGTGGCTAGAGTAGGAAAATGCCCCTCCTATTACTTTGCTGAAAATAGTTTTTTGCTTGGGCTGCTCAGTGTCCAGCATTAAGCATGGTCGGAGATGTGAATAAGAAATGATCAGACCATGTGGGTAGTTCAAGGAAGAACCATGAACTCTATTTATTGATTCTTATTACAAGGTTTGTATAGACCAGATGAGAGAAAGGAATAGGACTTGAGTATTCTTATCTTTACCTTAGTCTGTTATATCCTGGAGGTAACACAGATTAGATAATTTGATAAGGATTTGTTCTCTAGGAGACTAAAGTCTTAGGGTAAAACCTTTGATCTAGGTCTCAGGTACCTCCTAATGCAGCCTCAGTCATAAATGGATACAATTGAGAGCAGACTTCAAAGCCAAGGCTGCAATCATCAAAAGACATCATTTTAGAACTGACCATCCAAAGATACCCGAGTGCTGAATCAAATATTTTGGCTCTCCATAACTAAAATCTTGGAGTAGAGCCTATTGATCTCAGAACTCAAGGAACATCCTTATAAGTGTAATCCATAACAAAGAACTCAGGAGCTAACTTAACAAAAAAGTTGCATCTCAAAGAGCTCTTATATTAAAGTCCACTAAAATGTCTGAGTCCTGAATCAGGCCTCTTTGGCTCCCCACAGTTTTTTTAATAGGATTTTTAAAAATTATTTTTTATTTGTATTTTATTTTTTTAATTTATGGAATAAAACAAACATTTCTACAGCATAGTATGGTATAATTTAAAAAAGATGATTACACATGAAATTGCAAATGTGAAACTTGCTATTCCTTTTTAATATATAATAAAATTACCATTCTTTTTTTTCTTCCTCTCCCCCATCTTAGTGATGGCTACCATTATATGTGTAAAATCATTCTATACAGACTTCTATTTATCAGTTCTTTCTCTGGATGCAGATGATGTCTCTCTTCATAAGTTCTTTGTAGTTAATTTAGGTATTTAATATTCAAAATGACCTATTCATTCCAAGTTGTTCTTAAAACAATATGTTGTTACTGTCTACAATGTTCTCTTGGTTCTGCTCATTTTGTTCCTCATTATTTTTTGCAAGTCTATCCATGTTTTTCTAAGATCATCGAGCTCATTAAAATAGTTTTTAATTAAAGTAGCTCTGTTAGAAGTAAAATTCTTTGCCAATTAGCCAATAATTCAATACTCCATTATCTTCTTGCCCTTCAGCACACCCCATGAAGAAGTAATAAGTAATATTCATATGCCATACCTGCATTTTAGGTATAGCATTGATATTGACCTGTCAGTTTGTAAATTCAAGTGGTAATTGGGGCTCCACATCTGTGATTTCATCAGTACTATGAACTCTCATTGTGGAAACTTCCTCCACCAAGGTCACTTAACAACTCAATGACAAATTAAATTGTTTATTTATGCTCTCATTACCATTATGTGTCAGGGATAGGACTTGAACAGGTGGTTCTTTTTCCAAATATTGTCTTTATCAACTCTTTCATGCTGCTTCTTTTTTTTTTTTTTGCAATCTTCATGCTTCTCTTGAAAGGTGTGACGTAAATAATGGATGCTATAAAAATGAAAAGGAAGTGGACATTTATCTAATTAAACATATTTTCTCCCATCCCTAGCTAGTGATGGATAACATCATAACATTTTAAAACCATATCATAAATATTGAATATCAAATACTTAGCAAGGTATAATCTAGTTTCCAGGTTATTCCTTAATGTTTTCCCCCATCATTTTACATTTTTCTATTTTCTTGTTGGAATTTTCCTGGTTTTTAGTTGTTGCACACATGGGTGTCTGAAGGTAGTAATAAACATTACACTGTGAGATGAACAAAATACATTCTATGTTGAACAAAAGAAACTAAACCAAAGGAAAAAATGTATTAGTCAACTATTTTAACTAGCAGTTCCTCCAGGACACAATTCCTTATTGCAGAATTACATTCATTTCAACATGTATTTGAATGATGAATGTCTCCAGATTCGGACTCCTTACCAAAACATTCAGGCACATGCTTTAGGGAAATATGCCAAGTCTGTCTCAAAGGAAACAATATATTAGCTCATTTTGGGACTTGCAGAAATGTTCACACCTCCCAAAGTTTCAGTGGATCATCCTTCATTTTTGCACAGGAAGGACTCAAGATCCAAGGAAAGTTTAATCACTTGTCCAAGATCCCATGGCAAGTTGGCAGAGCTAAGAGTCAAACCTAGCTCTTCAGATCAGAATATAGCATTATCTTTACAATGTTTTTATTCCAAACTGAATGGCTTTGGAAATTTAGGGAAAGAATTATCCTAACTTCTAAATGTATAGTTTGAGTGGAATGTCAGTGGACTACGGTTTTATGATTTTGCGCAGTGTAATAATAGGATGTGTACTTATATTACTTTGATTCCAAGAAAAACCATTGGCATCTTCTTCATTTACCTTACCTAAGAGTAAGCATAATGTGCTTGGAGAGTCAGCTTCAGAGTCAGAAAGGCCCAGGCTAGAGACCTGTCACTGATTTATAGTAATTTAGTGACACTGGGCAAGTGACTAAACTTGTCATTCATCCCCAACTCTCTATGACTGATTGACCATTAATCTTCAATTGTGGGGTGACACTTTTTACTGGGAAGTTTTCTACACTAGTGAAATAACCAGTCTGGATCAAAACAAATGAAGAAAAATTTTATAATACAAATAGAAAGCAATTTGACCACATATGATAATATGAGAAACATTATTGCATTCAGCTGTTTCTTTTTCAAGTTATATATTTTGGTGAATATAGTCTTTCTGTAAGAAAGAAGAGAAAATTTTTTTTATTTTCTATATTTTACATAGATTTTAGTGCCAATATTTTCTTAGTCTATAAAGAATCCAAAGCTTCAGCATCAAGATGCTCCTAAGTGTGTGTGTGTGTGTGTAGAGTAGTGTAATTGTTTAGTCATCCAAGAAGGATACCATATTGGCCAGTTTGCTTCTGACAATTCCAATCAATGTTACCTTGTGCTTGTTTATTGCACAGTGTTACTTGACCTACTCTCATCTTTGGGTAATTTTCTTGATCTTCCTTTTTACAACACCTGGGTTAATTTACTTCAAAGACCCCTTCTGACTTGGCCCAGAATAACATTCTGGTTCTCCTCTTGCATCAAACTTTGGTTCATGTCCCTCTCCTTCCTATTTTCTCTCTCCCATACATTTCCCATAATGTTTAGCAAGTTTCAGCCTGATCCCTATAAGAAGTGGAGATCACTAATAGATTAGGCTCTTTATCATTGTTCTCTAAACGTCCTACCTTGGGTCATCATCGACAAGCATTTATTAAGCACTTACTATGTACCAAATATCTTATTAAATACTGGGAATACCAATAAAAGCAAAAAAATCCTTCTTCTATGAGAGCTCATAGTCTGATGGGGGAGATACCATGCAAACAACCATGTACAAATAAGATACCTTAAATGAATTTTCTGGAAATGATATTCTCCTCACTAATTATATATTAGGACCCTTATCCAATAGAATATAAGTTTCTTGCAGGCAGGTCCTGTTTTGTAATCTTTGCACCTATAATCTTTGTACCTAGCTTCACCCACAGGCCCCAATGTCCAATCTCTTTTTCCCATCAGTACTTAGAACTCTTGGTACTAAAGTTCCTCTTACCAATGCTAATTGTAACCTACAATTACAATTTACAATCTTAAGACAATTGCTTAGGGGAAATGAGAGGACAACTGACTTGCTCTGGGTCATATAGCTAATCAGTGTTAGAAGTTTAATTTAAAATTTAAACTCAGTTCTTTTTTACTTGGGGATCAGCACTCTCTAAGTCCCTTTTCCCCCTACTCCCAAGATTTGTGAATTCTGCATGTTGAAAATGTGTTGATTGAATTGAATTAAATTCAGTGCCAAAGATGCTTATGCACTATCAGGCCAATTACATTATCTGATATCATCCCTGTTCATCCAGACTGAGAAACTGATGTTGAAATAATCCATGCAGGAGGTTGAGACCTTGAGTGAGCTTCACATTAAAAACACACATATGTATATATGTATGTATAAATGTATATGTATATATGTCCATGTATGCATACTTACATATGTTTGTATCTGTGGAGAGGAGGGACATAAGGGACAAGCCTTTACACAAGTATTTGCCTCCACAGATCGGTGCTTCTATCTTGTTCAGTTATGTGTGGATAAAAGATGAATGATGATGTCCTTTCATTTGTGATGTCTTTCTGTAGGAGGTATTGTTACCGAGATGGTGATGTAGCATTCTTTTTGGCCACCAGGAAGCTAAAGAAATTGATTTGTTGTTCTTTTGGGTTTCAGACTAGAGAGAGAAAAACTAGGGTGGCATAATATCAGTTCTTAGAAATTTTAGAAGAAAAAAATCTTTTGCAAAACATTGTGATGAAGGACTAAAATAATGCTTTTTTTCCAACATAAAAACTCCTTTCTATTTGTGTAACATTGGAGTAAAACACAGCTTAGATCAACTGGTTTTAATCTAATGGAATTAGGTTTCTCAAGTGAATAAGCCCCTAAACATATGCATTCCTTTCAACCCCTTTTGACCAAATTAGCATTATGAAAATAAATGTTCTAGGCCTTCATGAACCATTTGCTTCTATGTTGTGCAGTGTAATTCCCACAGGATTGAAAGGCTGAAGTGTTAAGTATTATGCTGCCACAATAATGAGGAGATCAAACCCACTGGCATTTTAAAGACAGCTAAATTTTCATAAGCTCAGAGGTTGAAGCTATATATTGTTTTATTAGGATTTACAAAAAGTATTATCCTTTAATTCAACATTTATTGCCACATCATGAAATTCAAATAGTTCCCTGAACTCAGAAAGGTCTGGTTAATATTTTATTGAAGGGGGCAATTGTGATATATCCTTTCTTACAGTTGGTAAAACATTCAGACTTTCTTGGGCAACAGGAGGAAATTTTAAACACTTCAGTTATCCTTTTATATATATATATATATATATATATATATATATATATATATATACATATATATCCTTATATAACCCATATTAATTTCAACAGATCCTCTGTTCACTCCCTCCTCCACGTATATTCTATGCAATGGAACAGGTTTAATGAAAATCTCTGATTTTGAATTGTGATACCTATAAATGAAATTGGTTTCCTATGTCTGGGAAGGAATATAGTTACAATCTATTTTGTAGTTGGATTTGGTTTCTGTAGTTTATGTTATTTTTATTTCTTTATGTGTTTGCTTATCTGTTTGTTTTATTGTAGTTTGGCTGCTTTTTAAAGAGGGAAAGCTCATGTGTCATATAATTTCCAATTCAAGTTAATTAAATATAGGAGAACAATTTCCTGATTCTGTTGAGATAGATGACTTCTAGTTGATTTATGTAAGTTAATGTCCTCCTATAATGAAAACAGATAAACAGATATCTAAGTCACATTACTGCCATCTGAAAAGTGAGACATCAGCCTTTTGAAGGGCAATATGGTCTGGGTATTGTCATTTTGGATTTTTTTAAAAAATTAAGGCAAAATTAAGACAAGAGAACTTGTTTTATAAAAAAAAAAAAACAAACAATCAGAATGGCATGCTTAGCTTTTATAATTCCACAAATGTTATTTGCTTGTATAATTTGCATCTAGGTACTGAAAACTAGTGGAATGGTTTTTGGAGAACTTGAAATCTCAGAGATATTACCTGCTTACTCAATTAAAGGAAGATATTCAGGATTTCTACATTAAACCATGTGATATTTTCAAGTTTTCTCTTCCTCCATATCAGATTTCTTGAATATAAACATCAGTTAAAATGTGGGTTATAGCACTGAAAAAAAATACTGATTTTGTTGTCATGAATTGAGCTAGACTCCAAAAACTAATGAATACATTGAGTCTTCTTTTTTTGTAATAGGTAGGAATTGCCACTCATCTACCGGACTCTCTGAATAAGAGAGATGGTGAAATGCTTATTGATTTAAAGCTTTAGTTGAAATTAAAATTTAATTAATAATAGAGACAGTGAATGAATATTATATAATCTCCTTGGGTATTTAATATTCTAATTCTCCAAAGTAACTAAAAATATGAGTACTCCCTCCAGTGATGCAGACCCATCCATATTTGCCCATTCTATATTACTCCTGTCTGTGTTCTAATAAAAGTTCAAGGGGTTGTGCCCAGTATGCTGAGTGCTTTCCTATATTGTTCTTAGTTTCACAGGAGTATTACTGGCTTTAATATCACTTTGACACTTTTTTTCCAGAGAAGTTCTATAACATAATTTATCATGCCAAGGCATGGAATCCCAATTTAATGGAAGCTTAAAACTTCTTTTAAATAGCTTCCCCCCCAAATTTTTTTTGAAAATAAAAATTCATTTTAGTAGCTTGGCATCACTGCTTCAGGCAAGTTACCAGGGAATAAAATAGATTCATTACCTTGACTGAATACCAAAAACAGTTCTGAAGAAAGAGTCAGGTTTGTACAATAGGCATGCAATATAGGATGACTATGAAATAGTTAATAGATACCCTTGACCCCAGTTAGAAAACATTCTTTGAAATAAAATTATTTTTATACATCTTTTATTCTCGGTAAATTATCATCTTGGATTCTCCTATTCACTCAATAATCGATTATTTAAATAAAAAGTTCATTCCAATTAAAAATGATATAAATAATGATACCCTAAAGAAAACTCAATAGTCATCTATAATTATATTGCTGCATTACAGGATATATTCTGTTTGTAACAATGATTTAACAGGTCAATTGAGGTCAATAATGAAGACAATAAATATTATTTGATACCTACTTCATATAATTGAAATATGTATTTAGTTGACCATTCAACAAAAACTTAGTAGGGTTAGAGTCTAGGTATCCTAGAGGACTGATTGGTCCCATATCCTTGAATGGAACTAATCTTGAAAGAAATTTCCTTTCTAGAAAGGAAAAGGCAAGCTGCAAGGTCAAAGGAACCAGCTAAATGATTACATTATTAAGTAGCCTTGAAACTCACAGAAGTGAGATGGATTATCAATTGAGTTGTCTCTTTTTTTTAATTTTCTTAAATCCTTAGGGAATGTTACTCTGAAGATTTTTAGTACATTGGTTTTCTTTTTTCCTTTTTATAACTAGTCTTTCCAATACAATGCTTATTGAAGCTACATTTCCTTTATCTGTTTGTTTTTCTGTTTTTTGTTTTAACTTATGATATGTTCTACTTTTTACTTTTGGAAATCAAGCACCACGTATATAATGCAGCCTAACTAATGTTTCAACTTTTCAGTGTGAACGTGAGGACACATTTTTGATATTGTAGAGCACATTTTCCTGCTCTTTGCAGTTGTGTAGGATTGCCATACCCCTATTAGAGTATATCTTATCTGATGAGAATTTTGGTGACTCAAAGGAAGTGAAAACTGTCAATCCGAATAATTCTTATACTAGCACTGTGATTAATATCATTCTTTTTTTTTTTTTTTGGAGGGCCATTGGGGTAAAGTAACTTGCCCAAGGTCACACGGCTAGGTTTTTGTTTGTGTGTGCGTTAAGTGTCTGAGGCCGGATCGGAACTCAGGTCCTTCTGACTCCTGGGCCAATGCTCTACTCACTGTGCCACCTAGATGCCCCAATATCATTCTTTAATTTAAGGTAAAACATCATCTGTTGGTATAGGCATTGCCACTGGAAGCCACTTGACCTTAAATTCTCCTATCTACTACAGAAAGGAGATGTAAACTCTTTATAGAAGGAGTAATGGGGGTGGGTTGAGAGAGGAGAAATGGGCCCTTATATAAAGATGAAAGTGAGAAAGGTAAGTTAGCACTCAGCACCACCTTGTCCACTTTTATGTCATAGGTGTTGGCAAGAGCACTGGGTCAAAAGGGACCTTTTAATGGAAGGGCACAGTATCAAAGAAAAGACTCAGTCACAAGGTATGGGCTTGGATTTTTGACTAGATTTTTCAATCACAGAATCTAGCTTTAAAAAGAAGAGGAGTTTTCACAAACAACCAAACAACAACAACAACAACAACAACAACAACAACAAAAAACCTAGCCATGTGACCTTGGGCAAGTTACTTAATGCCAATTGCCCTCCAAAAAGCAGAAAAAAAAAAAAGAAGAGGAGTTTGGAGGCCAGTATGCAGGAAGAATAAAGTTTCTTCCTGGATTCATAGAACTTCCATCCCAACTCTCAGACTTTCCTTAAAACTCCCCATTGAAATCCATAATCCAGTATCCTTCACATTATTTGTTTTCTCATATCATCATGGTGTATCATGTCTTATGAAAGAAAATATAAAATTACTCAGATTAGTAGAGAATGAATTTGTAATGGTCTGTTTCCAATTTGTTTCTAACTGTTGTTAAGTAACCCTTTTGTTTGTATGTGATTTTTTTTACCAGACTCCCTTCTCTTATTCTCTCCTAAATCCCAGTTTCACCTTCCTTATCCACACTGTCACTGTGTGACCTTACCTCTTATGTTTTTTAAGGTCTGAGGCCATTTGCCATGAGCTTCACTGTCATCTGTCATCTTGACTATCACCCTTGCCTCCCTCTTTCCTTTCTTAATACCAGTCTCAGAAGAACATATAACCCCTATCCGGAAACTAAAAACAAAAGTTTATATCTGATCTCAACCTCCTCTATTCTTTCATCTTGATCGACTTTGTTTTGACACCTGCATCTCCTCTCTCTCTATGTGCCTTCATTTTCCCCCTCAAAATTGGTTATTTTGTTTTGACCTAAAAATTCAGTGTCACCTTCTGGTTCTTAATACAATGTAATAATAAGAAAAGCATGCCTTGCTTGGAACTGACCAGTTTTCTAGGTTCCATCCTATTTGTCTTCTTAATTTCACAGCCAACCTTCTTGGATAAACATTTTATATCTGCTGTTTCTATTTCATTACCAATTCTTCCTACCTAACCCCCTTTATTTTATTTTCTGGTGCTACTCTATTGAAAATTCAGTTGTTTGATATAGTATATTAACAGTTCTCCTGAATTGTTGACTAATATTGATTTATTTTTTCTGGCATATCTTCTTCCTCCCATGCCGCCCCCAAGTATAGGCATCCTTAAAGGTTCTATCCTTGGTTTTCTTCTCTCTTTACTCTTGTGTGTGTGTGTGTGTGTGTGTGTGTTGTGTGTGTGTGTGTGTGTGTGTGTGTGTGTGTGTTGCCATGATAGACCTCTGGCCATCTGCTAAAGTCAGATTAAATTCTTAAACACATCATATAAAGTCACAGGATTACAAAGAAAATCAATTATATTGAAATAGTTATCAAAGTATTTTTCAGTTAATGTACCCCAGGTTAGGAGGACCTGATCCACTCTCGTTTCGTGATTATATTCATTCTTGTGACTTCAGCTAGCTTCTTGGCATTAATATTTTTCATATTTATATTTGAGATCCCTGACACCCCTTCCAAGCTCCATCCTCACATTTCCAATGTCAGTTGGATGTTTCTGAATCGATATCCTGAAGCAACCTGAAACCTGACACACTTAAAATCAAATGTTTTTCACTTTACCCTTCCCTCCCATAAAACCCCCGACAATTCCTGACTCCTCCACTGGAATCTTACATCATTTCTTTTTATTCTTTAAGACAAGGAAGACATATGAGTAATATTATATTTTATGGTTGTGGCTTATTCCTCAAATAATCACATGCATATTGTTGCCACACAGTTTGAAATATTATTCTTTGTAAAGAGTAGATTGGTTTAGAGATGATTATTATGACCTGGCCCATCATAGAACAGAGGCTGTAGAATATGGAATGATTTTATTTTTAGCTCTTTGCACTGCAAAGCAAAATCCAGATCATATCAATTATTAGATAACAAAATTCATTGTCCTTTTGGAAGCAGTGGCTCAGAAGTGATAGAAACAGTGTTGTTGAATACTACTACCCATTGAGAGAAATAATTTCAAGAAATAAATTGGTTGTCGAAAGCAATAAGTTAAAAATAAATTAAATTTTGATTCCTAGTCTGCTGTCTAGTAACAATCTCAAAATTGTAACCTCCCCATCTTTTTTGATGGTTTCTGGTGCAACTATCTACCTTAATTAAAAGATAGAAATAGTTTTCTTCTTCCTCTCTCTTCCTCTTCCCTCCTCCCTTTACCCTTCACTTTCCCTCTCTCAGAATGTGTCTTTCAGCAAATAATAGCTTATTTTTTTGCATACAATCTTTATTGAAGTTTGGGGACAAAAAGAGTCCCCAAAAGTGAAAAAACATATACAGAAGCATCGTCCTTGGAGAGGAGGGTCCTCCCGCATCCCACTGGGAGGTTCTCTCGGCGCTTTGTGGCGTGGCAACTTTGGCCTCAGCCTCTGCCTCCATATTTTCTGTCACCTCACTCTGAGCGGTGGTGCCACCCTCAGCCCATGCCTACCCCACCCTGTATATCCAGAAGTTGAGATCTTTCTTAAAGTAAGGTACTTGAAATACTTAGCATTTTTGTTTGGTAATTCTATAACATTTAAGACTTAAAAGGAAGTGACCAATATTTTTCATATGTACTCCTAGCACCCCTTTTGTTCTCCATATGTGTCATTTTCTCTTCTTCATATGCTGCAGTACTTCATTAAGAACATCAATCACAAACTCTCCTTGACCTGGGAAGGCAAATAGAAATATCGGCATCTCTGTATTCAAAGAGACTCCAACATGGTGATGTTTGAGTGGGGACTCTGCCCACCCAGAAGCTGTTGTAATTTCATAATGTGTTGTAGTGGAACTGTCTCAAAGAGTTCAGAGTCAGACCGACTCTAATCCAAGTAGAGACATCTATTGAGATTGACACCTCTCGTGAAGCAGGCTAAGTTCCAAGAGGAACCAGCAACTTCAGAGGAAACACCACAAACTTTTTTAGGTTAAAAATGCAATTACATACCAGAAATCATGAATATTAAAAAAGGAGGGACTTGTTAAGGGATTAGGTAATGGAGGAGGGGGGCGTTCCTTGTATAGTTCTGTGGTTAAACATTCTGGTCATGATGCCTTCCAATTGAGTAGCTATTGTGGTCCTGTCTGGTCAAGATAGATATTTAGATATTGTGGTTCTGTCTTGGGCTAGATGGATGATGTGATTGTGATTGAATATAAGAACACACCTGTATCTGTGGGAATGGGTCTGGGGGCAGTGACCAGGTACTACCAGGCAGTAACTCAGTCCCATCACGTGAACACACCTGATGTTTCCGTGGGAACTGAGAGTTCAGGGACACACCTGTTGTTCCAGTGAGCAGTGAGGCATATATGAAGAAGTTAGGACTTTGGCAGGGGTGTTAAGTAGGTACAGTGAACCTGTTGTTCAGAGTGGCCAGACCTATAATGAAGTTAAAATATTGGGGCTCAGGGGCAGCTAGGTGGTACAGTGAGTAAGAGTGCTGGCCTCAGAGTTGGGATGGCCCGAGATCGAATCCGGCCTCAGAAAATGAGCACCCACACACAAAGACTAGTCGTGTAACCTTGAGCAAGTTACTTAACCCCAATTGCTTAAAAAATATTGGGGCTGGGGGCAACTTTATTATAGTTCCATCAGTGAGATAACACTAAAGGAGGGTTCAGTTGCAGAGTAGGTAGAATGGGGTTTTCTCATCCCAGACTGATCCTTTTGTGAAGGCAAACTAAGCCATCTGTTGGTGCAACTCTTACCTAGCCTTTGATTACGGAATAGATGTTGATTCAGACAAACTGGGACCTGGAAAAGACTTTAGTTTAAAAAGTCCAAGGTCTCCCATTGCTTCTGAGGCTGGTGTCTGTCATTCTGATCTATATCTGGTCACTGATCTACAATGACTATGGAGGAGAGAGTGAGGCTGATGAATTTGCACAGCCCTGCCTCACTTAAATCCAATTTATTTGCAAGTCAAGACATCACACCCCTGATGTCTTTGTTCCTTTTTGAGAAAGGAAGAACAAGATAGAATGGTTCCTTAACCCTTAGGGTTCAGAAGAAGAGTGGATGACAAGAGTCATTAATCCTTATTGTAAAATGTCAAATAGACTGATAGCACCTACCAATGTGGAGGGCTTATTAACAAGTCAGGTAGAGAACAATGGCAAAGCAGATGGTAATTACCTGTTATTACCTATCTATGTTACCAGAAGGATTGAAGTTGGTGACTCCTTGCTTGTATACAGTCATTTCCACTGTTGGGAAGTAGGTAGTGGTCCCAAGATTCTGTGTCAAATTGTCCCTGAGTTACCTCTCATGTAGATAGGAATGGAGGTCAATATCTATATTTAGTGGATGGTCTTAGAAAGTTTTAGTGGTTGAAAAATTCAGCAACTTGTAGTGAAATTAATGAAAGCCCTCTCCAAACTTAGTAAGGCTGGTCCACTTCAAAACCTGTAGTAGACATGATGACACACATTCAGTACTTCAAAAGCTATATGAATAAATATTTATTGAGCATCTGTGATAGGTAAGAGTCAAGGTTATATGCTGAAAATATTGGAACGTGGTCTTTACCTACAAGGACCTTGTTTGTGGGATAGGGCATTAACAGAAAAATATAAAGGACAATGGCAAGTAAATGATGGCATGTGAGTACTAAATTATGTCATTTCAGTTTCCTAGGAATTTAGAGGGGAAAAAATCAAATCAAGAAGCATTGATTAAGAACTCACTATGTGCTATGTTGAACTTATGCTGAGAGATGGAGATGCAAACATAAGCAAAAAGGATAGTACTTACCTTCAAGAAAATTATATTCTAATGGAAGAAGACAAAAAAATAAAATGGACCCTATCATTGGGAATTGGGAAGGAAATTTTTAGAAAGTCAGAAGGGGATCCAGCACAAGAATGAAAAATGCCTTTGCTTGGGGTCTTGCTTAAAATGAAGGTTCTGAGGGGAACTCAGAGTGGTGGAGCAGTGTTCTAGGACAGTAGTAAGGGCAGAGACACATTCTACTGTGAGGAGGAGGCTACAGGCACTGAGGGAACTTTCAGAGTGAGAAGGCAGGTAGTTGGGGGATGCTAGCAAAGTCTGTACGGTGGACGAGAGTAGTGGTTGTTCAGTTGTTTCAATCATGTCACACTCTTTGAGATTCCATTTGGGGTGTCCTTGGCAGAGATACTGGAGTGATTTGCCATTTCCTTCTCCAGTTCATTTTATAGATGAGGAAACTGGGTTAAGTGACTTGACCAGGGTCACACAGCTAGTTAGGTTCTTACGCCAGATTTGAACATAGGAAGATGAGTCTTCCTGACTCCAGACCCAGCACTGTATTTACTGTGCCACTTAGCTGAAGTGTAATCTGTCCTCGACCTCTAGGGGTCCATCATGGTTTTATTATCATTTCCTTTTTAATTTATTATATATTTTTATTTTATTATCATTTATTATCACAGTTTAGTTTATATCTTTTCTACATCAGTCAAATTTTACATATTTTCACAGTGATCCCCACCCCAACTGGCGTATAGCATGGTGGTTTCTTGCCAATTCTTTGTGTCACAGACATCAGTATCCTTCTGGTGCTGCTCAGGATTCTTTATAAAAATATCATTGAGGTACTGTGTATTCTTGTGTGCCCAAATCTATCACTTGTGAACCTCAGGCCTGCAGAGAGAATTAAAAATGACTTGAGAACAATGATGCATTTTGCAATTTTTCAAATCAATACTAAAATAAATATTATTTAAGGTCTTCAAGCAGAAACTTTGAAACATTTCCAATGAACTTGAGGAAAAAAGGAACTTTTAATATTTAATTGATGTGAGCTAACTAAAGTGGATAATTCAAGAGTTTAGTCCCATGGTTCACCCTTTTATATCCAACTTTGATTGAAATACATTTCTGTCTGCAAGTATAAATCTAAACATAGGGGACCCCAAATGCCTTTTTAATGAGGCCTGCCTAGGATTTTGATAATATTCTATAGAATCAATTATTTTAACCAACTTGAAATCTTGGCCATCAGAGGAAAACAAAATTTTAAATTGTTCCTTTCTTTAATTTAGTTTTCCTTTTCACTTGACACACTACATTTTTTAAAAGGGACAATAACCTGGTATTCCTTTTGTGAGAAAATTAGTCTTATTTAAATTTTAATCCCATCTGCTATTCATCTTAAACTTTTTTAAGGAAAATGATAAAATTGAAAGGGGACTTATGTTACCTAGACTATTTTCATTGTGAGTACTTTGGTAAAGGTATTTTCAACTTGTGATACAAAATTTCAATCCTGTTCTTTGAGACTTCTCTAAACTAGGCAGCTTGGTGGCACAGAGGATAGAGTGCCTGGAGTCAACAAGGCTCATCTTTCAGAGTTCAAGTACAGCCTCAGACACTTACTGCTTGTGGGGCCCTGGGCAAGTCATTTAAACCCTGTTTCAATCTGGTTACTCATCTGTAAAATGACCTGGAGAAGGAAATGGCAACCACTCCAGTGTCTTATAGTTTCTTTGCCAAGAAAGTCCCAAATGGAATCACAAAGAGTCAAATATGACTGAAATGACTCAACCACAACAACAACTTTAAATCTGTTCCATTTGAAATGTTGTTTTGTCACTGCTGTAGTCAATTTCCATGCATTTGTGTACTTGGATGCATAGTTAATTGGGGTACTCTATCATAAAAGAAGCAGTTCAAATTAGTATCTTATCACCTCTGTTTAAGCTTCGCATTTTTCTTTGGGCAGAACCCCGTTAATGCTAACTTTTTTTAAAAAGGCATCTTCTCTACAGACCATTACAAAATTAAAGCATTATTTTAAAATAGAACTATTTAACCTTATGCTATTTCTTGTTAGTAATTATTGCAGACATTTATATAGTGTTTTAATGTTTGCAAAACACTTGACTTTTATCTCATTTGAGCCTCATAACTTCTAGGAATATTAAGGGCATTAAATTTCCTTTGCTGAGATATCAATAACAGCTGACATAACACCTTATTATGCTTTAACATTTACAGATCATTTGCATGAATTACCATATTCAAGCCTAAAATTATCACAGTGGGATAGGTATACAAAGGTAGAAATTGAGGCATAGAGATTAAATGACCTGTTCACAGCTAATAAGTTTCAGAATCAGAAAGTGAATCCAATGTTTCCCAATGCAGTCCACTATGCAATATTCAATCTACAATTACATGATAATCAAAAGAAAAATAATTATATTTCATAAGCATTGAATATGATAAAGTGATATGCTATGTGTAGACATTCAATTCCTATTCAATAAATGACAAAACACATAATATTGTTCCATAATTACTTCAATATGAATGAGTACAGAAACATGTATATACAGTAGTTATACATATATGAACACACAAATCTCACATACACGTATTTATAAATATATGCACGTAAACATACATACTTATAGAAATGTATATATGTCTAACTCCCAGAAAACATGGAAAAAGTGTCTAAATTTTTTTGTTTTAGTTTTTGATAGGTCTCTTCCTCATTTTTTTTTCCTTCAGGTATCACCCTAGTCTAGAACTTTGTTATGTCATACATGGACTTTTTCTATCAGTTATGATTCCCCTCCTTTCTGTCCCCATCAGTCTAATTGATCTTGTAGGTAATTGCCACAGTACTCTTCCAAAAATACATTGTTGTGCAAGACTTCTGCTGAAAAATCTTTATTGGATTCTCTTTTGCTGCAGATGGAATATAAACTCCTTGAAAGTAGAAGTTGTTTTATTCTTTGTACTTGTGTCAATTCCCAGATCAGTGTTTGGCACATAACAGGTGCTAAACAAATTCTAGTTGATTAATTGGTTGTTTACTTAATGAAGTCCAATTTAGTCATCATGATCACAGTAGAGCTAGAAGGGATGTGAATGATAAATTCAGTTGATGTCTTCATTTTGTGGATGAGGAAACAAAAGATGGTAATTTCTTGAGATCTTATAGTAATTAACAGGAGTTTAATTAAAACTCAGATACTTTGGCTCTAAATATGGGGGACTTTTCAAAGCCCTCTGCTTTCAACTAACTTTCCAGCTCCTGTCATCTCCCTTTATAGAGCCACTTCTCCAAAAAAGTTTATTTTTTTATCCCTGAAACACACATTTTTTCAAAATTTCTGAATCAGGCCATTCTTTCTGGGAAGGTTTTCTTTATTTCCATTTATATACAACTTCTCCATCTCTTAGGGTCCAATTCAAGTTTCATGTTCTTCATAAAAAATTTCTTGGCCACTCATTCATAATGATTTCATTTTCCTTTAAACATCCTGGTATATTTCCTCTCTGAGACACTTAGCATATTACTACGTATCACTATTGATTTTTTTAGATTAATTTAATTAGTTATGAAATGTAACTGAATTGTAAACTAACTGAATTGTAAACTCTTTTATGATAAAGTGTATGTTTTATTCCATTGTATTTTTATTCATAGAGGTCTGCACATAGCAGGCTTTCAAATATATGGTGATGTTAATCCCTTTTCTTACAAATACAGTAAGCTTCCTGTCATCAGTGCTGAGAACAATGGGATATTTTGTCTAATTAAATATCATAGTTTATAAATTGTCTTTTTATCTTTATTCCCTCATCCAGTCCCCTGGTATAAGGCCCTATTAACACCCATCTGTAGTAATAACCTTTTAAAAGTTCTACTTCTGTTCAACCTATTCTTCATAGCATGGCCAAATACTAAGATACTGTTATATCACTTCTCTTTTGAAAACCCTGCCCCATTCTCCAGTTAACTACCAAGTAGATTTGATAAATTTTACCATGCAATTCAATGTATTTCACAACATGGCACTTCCCTCTCTTTATTTAAAGCTATGGTCAAACTGTTTTCCTCTACACATCTCCTATTCCATCCAAAGTAGACTGCTCACTTGCCCCTATAAAGACAGCACTGTCCTTTCAATTACATTATTAGGTAGGCCTCTGAATTCTTTTTTTCCCTAGAATTTTCCTGATAAATTCTGCCTATTCCTCAAAGACCAACTTAAATGCAACTGTCTCCCAGAAATATTACTTGATTCCACAATGATATTTAAAAGGTTTAAAAATTTTTATACAATCTCATTTTTCTCTCTTTCCATCCCCCTTCCATTGAACAAAAAAAGAAAAAAGAAAAACTATCATTAAAAAGATGCATAATTAAGCAAATAAATTCCCTCAGTATGTGAAGTATGTTTTATGTTCTATTCTGAGTCTTTCACTTCTCTGACAGGAAATAGATAGCATGCTTCATCTAACATACTCTGGTATCATGTTTTGTAACTGCATTAATCAGAATTCCTACGTCTTTCAGTGTTGTTGTTGTTTATAATGTTTTCATTTGTTTTCCTGGTTCTACTTACTTCAGTCTGCATCAATTTAATCTTCCCAGTTTTCTCAAACAGTCCATTTTGTCATTTTTTTAATACAGCTATAATATCCTATTATATTTCTATACCATAACTTTTTTGGCCATTCCCCAGTATATGGGCACCTCAATATCCATTTTTTGCTATTAAAAAGGATTGTCATATATATGTACATATGCATGTATACATGTGTTTGTACATATGTGTGTATATATATGTATGGGTGTGTGTATATGTGTATATATACACACATAATATTTCCATCCCTTTCTTCCTTCTTTGATCTCTTTAGAGCATAGGTCTAATATCTCCAATAACATTTCAAATGATCTAGATTCAGATTCTGGTTCTGCTTAATATATGTATGACCACAGACCAATTTTTTAAACTACTCTGTACCTCTTTTTCCTTGCTCTGTAAAATGTGGGAGAGTTGGGCTCAGATCAGCTAAAGTTTTTGATTCTATGATTACAGCTTACTAAAGGTCTTTTGCATTTATTTTTATTCCAGATACTCAATGCAGTGAGACTCAAAATTAAAATTGTTGTTTGTATTATTTAATCTTTTTTGTTATTAGGAATGTGACTCAGGATTCATTAGGAACATAATTGTGAACACCAATTATTATTGCATTGGTGATATGCAAACTTGCAGGTTATTAAAGAGTTTGAGTTGATAGAATGATAAAAATATTTTGGTTTTGTGATTAGACTCATTATCTCCTTTTCATTGATATTTACACATCTGACTAATGAGATTGTTTCAAAATATACTCACCCCCTTGCAATCTGGCTTTTGTCTACACTGTGGGACTTCAATCTCTCTAAGGTCCTCAATGATCCTCTTATTATTGAATCAAATTGTCTTTTCTCACTCTTCATATGTCCTGAGTCTTCTGCAACATTGGACACAGTGGTCAACCCCTCCCTCTAGATACTTTCCTTTGCTGAGGTTTCATGACACTGACTCCACTATGTTATATCTCCTACCTGTGCAACTGATCCTCAGGATCTTTATCCATACTTACCCTCTCTATGTAGGTATGTTCCAGATGCTGTTTTGATCCCCTTTATATTCTGTACTGTCTCCTAGTGATCTCATTAGCTTATATGGGCTTATGAGACAGATAGTTCTTGGCACAGAGGAGGGCTGCTAGCACAGGTTCACTTTTCATCTGGTCAGACAGGAAGAAAGCTTTGGAAGGGTCAACAATATTACTTTAGTCTAGGCTTCTTAATGAGAGTTGCTGATAATGGGAGCACCAACTCCTACAGCATTCCCTAAACACTCTTCTTGCAGGGGGCTGCAGGAATTAGGGCAACTACCCCTATGTTTCAATGGGGTCAATTGAGACAGGCATAGCTTGTGTGTTCCCCTAAATCCTCTCAACCTCAGTGGGTGCTGCTTAAGGCAAACACAGACACCCTCAAGCCTTGATGGGGGCCAATTAAGGCACACACAGTAATCCAGCTTGTGTATTCAACTCTAAAGATTCCCTAATGAGTGACCAGTGCCCACCTGCTTTATAAGGCAACAGACAAAGAAGGCACATTGCCAGTAATAGCCTCAGAAGTTTACATAGCCTCACCGTTATATCTCACAGTGCGGTGCAATAGACATTTATAATTTACACACAAATGTTATATAATTTATCATTATATGATATTTCACAACCGTGGTGGAGATGTGTTGAACCATAATTGTGAGAATTCATATCTAATGCCTGGGAACGTGAGATTGCTATGGCTACAGATACTGGGAAACTAAACTCTAGGAAAGAATAACAAAAATCCACCTTACTTACAGGGTTCATCAGGTTCATACATATGACTCCAACATCTAGACCTTACCTCTCTTGAGATCCACTTTACATTTCTAGCTGCATGCCTCACATCTCTACTGGATATCCCAAATACATCTCAAAATTTTTTTTATCTTTCTCATCCCTCATTCCTATTTCCCTCTGTCTGTGGAGCATACCACCCTTCTTCTAGTCACCCAATTTCTCAATGTCAGAATCATGCTTGATCTATCCCTCTACCCCATGCAATAATTTCTCAAATCTTGATGATTTCTCTCTCCATAAAATCTCTTCCATCTCTTCCTTGCTCTAAAATGACATGGCTTTGCCCTATCCAGACCCTTATACCTTCTTAACTTACCCATTTCAATAATATCCTATTTGGTTTCAAAGTCTCATCTCTCCAATCCATCTTCCTTATTGCTGTCAAACTGACATTCTTAAAGTGGTCTTTATCACTCTGCTTCTCAAGAAGTTGCAGTATTTCCCTATTGCTTCTGGAATTGGGTACAGACTCCTCTATTTTGCATTTAAAATCCTTCACAATCTGGTTCTAACTTATATTTCCAGACATATTTCACATTACTCACCCTCATGCAGTCTTTATTCCTGTGAAACTGACCTACTTTGTGTTCCTTATATAGGACATTGCATTTATTGTTTCTGTGTCTTTGCATAGCTTTCACCCATGTTTGGAATGTTCTGTGTCCTCACATCTGCTCTGGGAATCCTTAGCTCATGGTTTACCTCCTATCTCTACTTCCCCCACCTCTAAAATTACATTGTGTTTATTTCATATTCATTTCTCTTTGTGCATATTGTTTTCTCTTTCTCATCCTACAGGATGCTTGTTGATTGACTTAAATGAGTTACCCATGATTATACAACTGGCCAGTGCTTGAGTCAGAATTCCAACTTGGGCCCACATCGAAGATTCTTTATATTATCTCTATGTATTTCAGTTATATATGTGCATTATTCAAATACATAAAGAATCTGTGACTTTCTCAGTCAGAACTCCCTGTGTGGGAACTTTCATACCAAAGCAATTTGTCATCCTTCTTTGACATAGTCTATAAGCCTATGGAGCTGCTTGAGATACATAGAAAATAAATTATTTGCCCTAATTTCATATAGGTAGTAAAACTCAGAGGTAAGATTTGAACTTAGCCCTTAGTGACTCTAAGCTCATCACCTCTTTAAATATACTCTACTACTTAAATATACAATATATTTATTAATATACTATGTACCCTTAAGTATACTATAATCCATCAGACTTTTCAGATTTATGGTTAGGTGAATAGTATGTGACCAAACAAGGGATAAAGAGACTCACAGAGAGGCAGCTAGGTTGTGCAGTAAATAGAGCACCAGACCTGGATCAGAGGACCTGAGTTCAAATCCGACCTCAGACACTTAACACTTACTAGTCATGTGACCTTGGGCAACTCACTTAACCCCAATTGCCCTTCCAAAAGGCAAAAAAAAAAAAAAGAGAGAGAGAGAGAGATTCACAGAACATAATATAGATAATTTTGATTATATAAAAACTGGGAAGATATATGAGCTTATGCAAAGTGAAGTGAGCAGAATCAGGAAAACAATTTATGTAATGACAATAGCATTATAAACAATAACTTTCAAAGACTTAGGAATTCTGGTCAATGCAATGATAGACTATGATGCTGGGGTATAGAAAAAGAAAAAAAAAACAATGCATGTCTTGAGAAGATAATGGAGAATGCAAAATGTGAAATACATTTTTAACTATGTCAGTGTGAGAATTGGTTTTGCTTGATTTTGCATATTTGTTACAATATTTGTTTTCTTTTTCTTATTGTGTAAGTTGGAGTGAGAAAAAACATGCTTGTTAATTAGAAACATAATAAAATTAAATTTTAAAAAATTAAGCTCAAGAAATAAACGACTCATTTTCCCCTAAAATTTAGTTTCAGTGGTTTGTGGAAAGTACTGTGGCCAGAATATACATCATAGAAAGTTATCAAGGTAGAGACAACCTTATCCCCATGCATATTCCAAAGGATGACCACTGTTGATACTGAATAGTTTATATATCAAGGCTTCCTACCCAGTTCCTCCATGTTCTGTTGTCACCACTATAAATTTAGGTGGTAGTTATGTCTGTTCTCTCCCAGTTAATATTTCCAGAAGGCAATTGTTAACACTTTATAAAAAGTCATTTAAAAACTTAAGGATCATTAATAAAAGGGTATTTTACAAAACTGAAATCAATATCTTTTATTCCTTTATTTCAATTGGGTAACTTGGGCATGATGAGTATTACATTATTTATACAGAAGGGCATCAAACAATCACAACTTTTAGCAATAAAATGATAAAATGAAAACATTTCCCAAAATGTAAATTATTATGGGGCTTTTTTTTTCTTGTTCAAATTATCAAGTGGGAATGTATAGAAGGATTAGTCTTACCTAGCAAAATGGAATTGATCTGTATTACTCATATTCAATATGCTATGTGCCAAACCACTTCTAAGTGTCCACTAATAAGTCCTTAATATTTCATTTGGGTAAAAATGAAAAATTTGGGGAAAATATGCATCTTAATAATATGAAAATTATGAGAATAAAGAATTACCTAATATGTATTGTTTGGCCATTTCCCCCCTCAATCATGTTCATTCCATTTTAAGCATTCCAAGTCGATAGGAAATTATAAATGATTGCTACCTTGGTACACCTTTCCACCAAAAGAGATACAAAGGCACCATAGCCTAAAAGGAGAAAGAATTTTTCAAAGTGGGTATTTGTGGTTTTTCAACACAAATTTTAAAAGCTCAGAATTTTGCATGAGTTTTGTGGACTGGAAACTGCTAAAGCATTATTTCTGGTTGTGAAAGGTTCAATTTGGTTGAAATATACCTGTATTGTAGTAGCAATAGGGATGAGCTATTACTATCTTAATAGGCTTTTTTTGCCCTGAGGCCATTCAGGAAAAATTAGTTAGAAAGGAAAGAAAAGTAGCAACACAGTTATTTTCTGGAAGCTATCAGGTGATTGCAATCTAATCATATTTTTTGAAAATCTTAAACAATGACCATGAGAACTGTGTTTCTTCATCATCATATTTCTTCAGTTCAGCACAAAATTCCCCATCATTGTATGTATACCTAGTCTTCAAGTCCCAAGCCAAATACCCTCTGATACCTGAACCCCACTTCAGGAAGCCATTTCTTCTCATCATTTTGTGACATATTCCTCTCATCAACTTGATATATTTTAATTTGTTATTATAGGTGTACATTCCAGAGAATGTGTGGCATGGTGCATAGAATTTTGGGATTGGAGGAAGGAAAGCTTGGCTTCATATCCCATCTTTGAGATTTCATAATTGTGTAACCCTGGGCAAGTCACTTGACCTCTAAGTGTCTCGTGCAACTCCCTAGGATTTATTTTCTTTCTTAGATTGGTTGCCATATGCACAGTTAGAAGGAGTTCCCACACCAGGACCTCACATACCCTTTACATAATCATGCAAGTATCTGTGTAAGTTACTTAATAGCAAGGACTTTGACCTACTTATCTTTGTATGTCCCCCATCCTGTCACAGTGAATTGTGCTCAACAAGCATTTGATTAAAGCTGGTTGGAAAAATGCCTACAAAACATCATGAACTTCAACATCAGGCAGAAAATTATTAAACTATACCTGTCCAACTGCCTTTGTAGCAATTTAGGAAAGCCTGTTAATTCTTTCAGGCCAACACAGGACCATATAAAGTACTGCAAAGAGGAGGAATTTAATAATCTTTGAAAGCTGACATACTTGTCTAGGCATCTATATTGCTACCTGAAGTTAATTTAGGTTCTAGAGCAAATGTAAGAACCAAAATTTGGGAGGCACTTCCAGTAGGGACAATTCCACTTTAGGGCGTATTAGTAGTAGTGGTGGTGGTGGTAATAATAAAAAGCATTAAGATTTGGAAAACATTATAAATTTTTACCTCGTTTTATTCTCAAAATAACCCTTGGAGGTTGCATTATTATCCCCATTTTGCAGATGAGAAAATTGAGGCAGGCAAATTAATTTACTTGCCTAAGGTCACAAAACTCAAGTATAAGGATAGATTTGAACTCGGGTCTTCTTGACTCCAGGTAAAGCATTCTCTCCATTGTACCATCCAGATATGTAGGTAGTGCTTAGGAGTAATAATAAAGAAAATAGTTGATGCCTTTTGTATATTATCTCATTTCTTCCTTACAGATGCCTTGTGAGGTACATGCTTAGACTGTCTTCATTTCACAAATAAAGAAATGGAGGCTTGGGTAGTGCTAGTCATTAAATGATTCAAGTTACATCATAACTAGTGCCAAAGACTATATACATTTCAGGTTATTTTGAAATATTAGATGAATTGACGTTAGGGACAATGTATATTAGTACTGTAACTAGATTTTTAGCTCCGAGTTCATGGGCAGGGTGTGTGTGTGTGTGTGTGTGTGTGTGTGTGTGTGTGTGTGTGTGTAATAACTTGCTTTAACCTAATTTAACCTCAGCAGAATTTAGAAGCTTTTTTTTAAAACAATCTGTCATGGTTTCTGCCTAACTCAATTATTTTTGTTTTAACAATCTGTCTGTGTGCTATTCAAGATAGATTGTCTCTTACTGCTGTTGTTTTATTCCTCCTACCCACAGAGAACTACTGAAATTAGCATTTCCTTAACAAGACATTTTATGTTTTGTAATCTTTACTCATTTACTAAGTACTAGTTAGATGTTATGTTGTCCTGAATCTATATGCTTGCTCAAAATGCATGAGATCAGTGCAATAAATGACTCATGTTTTGGGGATGCACTAACATTGCAGAACATTTGGGAGATTAGAAGACTTGCAGAATCTGGGCTACTGAGCTTCAGAAAATATCCAAATGGATGGAAAAAGTAAAATTGATTTTAACTCATTGGGTTGGTACTTAACCCATGTTATTCAGCATGTGGCTAGATATGCCCTCTGTATGTGTTCTTTGCTTCTCCTCTTGGTCTTTGGGGAGTTGAAAGAGAGACTCATAAAAATGAGCTGTTGACTTGACTACCAACCTAGGCTCTTTGATTTCAGCTAGGTTCTCAGGACCACCTGATAGACCATTTAGTCATCTCTAGTAGATTTCCCATTCAAATCTCCCTCCTATACATTTCATCTTTTTCTCTATATCTTTCAGTTCCTAATTTATGTTTATTTTGCCTGTTTATTTTGTGTAGATGTACTATCTCTGACTTCAGAATATTTCCTTACCTTCCTTTTCCTCTCAAAATGTTCTATCGCCCTTCCCACTCTCTTAGATGAAGTTTCCCTAACACCTAAATTACTATTCCAAGCTGTGGAGTAAGGAATGTAGTAAACCTCATGCCTTGGTAGGTCTTTTGCCTGTTCAACAGGCAAAGGTCAACATCTCCATTTTTTTTAAATCAGCATCAGAAATATTTATTAAACTGTTAAAATAATTCAAGTGTGCACATTGCACAAAGTACCAAAATTTGCAGTTATGCTTCAGGACTTCAGCTTTAGGCTACCTGCCCTTTATCTAATTCAACTCTACTTGAACAGTGGTTGAAGCTAGAGTAGATCAGAAGCATCTAAGAGAGAGGATGGGGAGAAGTAATGAAGGAGAGAAGAAAGGAAGAACTCAACATGACAAAGATAGGATGGTGTAGAGAATGTGAGGATCAAAAGTGTATTCCAGACACAAGGGATTATCTGCACAAAGAAGTTAATGGAAAGGCCAGTTATTGTGGGATATGGGTGGACAGTTTGTATAAAATGTGAGTACTTTGCACTCTTACCTATTCCCCAAATCAGAAGATGGTATGACATAGTTATCCATTGTGGTTGTAAGACATAATGAAATAATGTATTTCCCAACTAATTTCAATCCCATCTAATGATCTAATCCCATCCTCCCTCTACCATGACTTTTGTCTGTACTTTTTATCTCTTCTCCTTCTTACCTCTCAAATCTTTCCACTTCTATTTGCTTTTTCCTTTCTTCAGTTATTCTCAGATCTCCCCACCCTATACACACACACACTGTCTCTCCACCTGTCTCTGTCGCTCTGTTTCTGTCTCTCTCTCTGTTTTTCTCCATTCTCAAGTTGCTATCCCACAATTAAACTACCATTCTCTCTCTTCCCTTCCCTTCCCTGCCAAGTTTGTTCATAAAACAGCTTACATTTGCTTTCTCAAAACTTAGTCTCTCCTTAGTCCCTTCCAAGCTAACTCCTACTCTACTATATTCCATTAAAATATCTTTCACAAAAGCTACCAGTCAAAGATTTGAAAAGTTGGAAGAGAAATCAGAGGTCATCTAGTCAAACCTTTCCCATCACATGAATCCAACCTCTACTTCAAAACTTCCAAATATAAGGAACATACTTTTTTCTAAAGCAGTTCATGCCATTTTTTTGCCTGTTTTTGGAGGGCAATTGGGGTTAACTGACTTGCCCAAAGTCACACATTTAGTAAGTGTGTCAAGTGTCTGAGCCCAGATTTGAACTCAGGTCCTCCTGACTTCAGGGCTGGTTCTCTATTCACTGAGCCACTTAGCCACCCCTCATGACATTTTAAAGTAGAATCACAATGGACCTATAACCTTCTCCATTTCAAATGTAGTGCCAATTTGACCCAAATATACTACCATTATACCTATACCCCCAAAAGGTTAAGGAAACCAGAAAAAGTTTGATGTGTAAAAGAATTTATAGTAGCTCTTTTTACCTTAGTCATCATTTATAACATAGGAAAATAGGAAAAAGGGCTCTTAAACTATACATAAAGATCTCTGTCAATTGCATATTGACTTAGAAAATGACATACTAACATTATCTATGTCCTATTAATTTTTTATTTTATTAAATATTTCCCATTTACATTTTAGTCTGGTTCTTTCACACTGGAGTGTCACTGACTACAGGTTTGACACCTCCATGTTACATCATCTCCAGCTATTCCCATTCATACAATCATCATTCCAACTGAACTTTACTATCCTTAAACATGCTTCCAAGATTTCCCATACCTTTGTATTACCATGTTCACCATGGACATATTTCTTTCCCAGCTACTTATTCAGTCTCTACTTATCCTTCAAGGTGTGGATTAAATTCTACTTCCAACATAAATCTTTCTCTTATTTCCTTCATAACCCACAGTTAGAAATCAGATTTCATTCTACATTCTTTCAGCTTTTTGATTTAAAATGATAAAATGAATTCTTAAGTCATGCTCCTTTCTGCCTTAAATTACCATTCTCTCTTTCCCTTTTTCTTCACTTCCATATTTCTCTTATTGGCAGTCTACATTTGTTTTCTCTACTCTCTCACAACCCATTTACTACAGGGTCCCTTAAATAGAGCTTTAGAGTCTGGTTGTTTGGTTGTTCTTCATTCTTCAAGAGGACCAAAATCACATCAGTATGCTAGAGTGTAGTTTGTGTGTCCGACTATGACTGATCAGACCAATACGAACTTGGAATGCTCTGCCACAGGTCAGGCACAAATAGTCAGTGTGAACATTTGGGGTGGATTCTCCAAATTTGCCCATTCTGCATTTTCTTTGAGCTGTCTCAATTCTGCTTTGCTCATAGAGCACAGCACCTTCTCTGATGAGGGCACGCCATGCTGAGCGGTCCTGTGCCAGTGTCTCCCATGTCACACAATCAATTCCACGCTTCTTAAGAGAGACCTTGAGAGTGTCCCTGTGTATTGCTTCTTCTGACTACCATGTGAACAATGTTTGCCCTGTGTGAGTTTGTTGTTGTTGTTGTTTGTTTGCTTTAGAGCATAAACCAATGGGAAAAGAGCTGGTTTTGGAGTGCGAATAAGGGGAATCATTCAAAGTCTGTCACTATCTAACTTTAGGCAAGTGACTTCACTTCTCTGAACTCAGCTTCCTCATCTATAAAATGAGATTAATTGAATGACCTCCAAACTCCCTTACAACTCAAAATTTATGTATCATAAGTTTTGTATTGTTTATCTTTCCCAATTCCATAACTAAGCTGTAACCTCGATGAGGGCAGGTACTGGCTCTTATCCCCACAACAGTTGGCATAGTACAGTGGTGGGGAATCTGGAGCCTCGAGGCCACACCCTGGTGTAGATTGTAAGTGTTCAGTAAGTATTACTTGATTGAAGAACACTAGTCATTTTTTTTTTCAAATCATGGTATTTAAACACACCCAGCCTGCCAGTATCTCTGTAAAAATATGTGGACTTGCATGCATAATTCTGTGTGTGTGTGTGTGTGTGTGTGTGTGTGTGTGTGTGTATGAGAGAGAGAGAGAGAGAGAGAGAGAGAGAGAGAGAGAGAGAGAGAAGAGAGATTAAAGAGAGTGTGTAGTAATGTTATTACCTGATTTATGTCCACAGGGACTATTTTTAAAATACCCTTGAATTGTTAGCTACTTCCTACTCTTCTTTATACTATCTCAAAAAAATGACAGTAATAATTCTGGAGCATCTTCAGTAGAACCATGTGTCTACTTATGGTAATTTTGTCTCTGTTTACTTTCAGAGGAGCTCTTAGGCTATACCACTTTGCCATTTGTTTAGCATAATATTCTTCACATAAGGACTTGGAACATTTGTTAACTTAGCAAACTGAAATTTTCACTCATCATTGTGTAGGTGTTATAATTACATTGTTATCTTATATCTCCTGTGAGTTTAGAGGAATCTTTTTATTGGTACCAGAGTATTCATCTTTTATTAACATTTTGAAAATAAATTTTAGAGCATAACGAGATTAGCCCATGTTTCATATATTGTATAGCATGGTCAATTAAGCATTTGTTCATCTGTAACAATGTCTACTACTCTTTTCAGGGGGAAAATGAAAGCCTTGGTAAAATGTTATTAAATCTAGACTAAAAAAGTTTTTTTTTCCTTTCATTTGATTCTTCAGCAATGTGACCAAATTCAATCCATGTACCTAAAGATTTAAATCACTTACAAGGGATTTAGTGTTCAGTTCAATAAATAGGAAGCCCCTAGGTGCAAGGCATTATACTAGTTTCCAGGAATGTAATTACATGACTTAAAAACAGACTGTACCCTTCTGGACTGTAAAACTTACTGTTATGCCCCATATAAAATAGATAGTTAAAAACAAGATATTATAGGGAGGGAGAGAGCTTGAATAACTAGTATATCAGAAAAGTCTTCTCTTAGTATGTGGCACCTAAGCTGAGCCTAGACTCCACCCGGGCATTTTTTTAGATTTTTTTTTTTAATGGACCAAAATCAGTTTTCTCCCACATGATACCTCTTTTACCTTTTACTACTTCCAACAGAAAAATAAAAATAAAAATTCTTGCTAAAAAATGCATAGTCAAGCAAAACATTTCCACATTGCCCATGTCCAAAGAAAATATGTCTCATTCTGTACCCTGATTCCCTATTCCTGTCAGGAGATTGGTGGTATACTTTATTATTAGACCTCTGGGTCTTAATTAGGAATTGCCATGATCAGAATTCTTAAGACTTTCAAAGTCTTTTGTCTTTAGAGTATTATTATTATTATTGTAAATTGTTCTCCTTGTTCTGTTCAATTTACTGTGCATCAGTTCATACAAGTCTTCCCAAATTTCCCTTTCATCATTTCTTGTAGCACCATAACTATTCTATTCTATTTTTAAAAACTTATTTATTTACTTTTAGTTTACAACATTCAGTTCCACAATCCCTTGAGTTTCATCCATTCTATTTTTATAACCTAATTTTTTTCAGGTATTTCCCAGTTTATGGAAAAGAAGGAAGGGAGTGGAATAAGCATTTTTATAGTGCCTACTATATGCTGGGCACTGTGGTAAGCACTTCTTACAAATATCATCTCATTTGATTCTCATAACAACCCTGCCAAGTAAGTGCTATCATTAACTGAGGCAAACAAAGTTCAATGACTTTCCTAGAGTATCTAAGGCAAAAATTGAACTCTGGTTGTCTTGACTCCAGGCCCACTGCTTCCATAAGTTTCTAGTTCTTTACTACTAAAAAAGAGCTGGTGTAAATATTTTCTGTACATATCAGTTATTTTCCTTTTTTCTCTGCTTTCCTTAGGCATATGTTCCTAGTAGTGATGCTGTTGAGTGAAAGGGTATGCATAATTTATTGACTTTGGGGGCATAGTTCCAGATTTCTAAGCTGAGATTCTAAGAAACTGAAGTGAGGAAGGAGTATGTTCCAAAGAGATGAAATGCAGTATTCAGGAATAGTTAAATAGGCCAATTTGGCTATCACATAGAGTGCAGGGGACAGTAATTTGAACAAAGCATATAAAAGTAATTTGGAACCAGGCTATGAAGAGCTCTAATGCTAGACTGAAGATGTTGTTTCAAGATTTTTTTAAAGCCTACAGCAATAGGCCTGGGCTCTATGAATATCATCTTGTCATTTATGCAGAGGCAAGGAGAGACACTAGAAGCTATAGTACAACAAAGAAGAATTGGAGGTGACTATGCAAGTGGAGGAAAAGTGATTGAATTAAGAAGGTTTAGTAACTGCTTAGATTGAGGCTATCAACAAGCATTTATTAAATGCTGACTATGGGCCAGTGTGCATTTAGGGCTTTAGTCTAACACTCTAACCTTTCAAGATGTTTTTGGATCCTAATTTTTCCATGTGACCTGTTAGCTATCTTTTGAAACTTTGTATCACTTCTAAATTTATAATAATTACCCTAAGTCATTGTAAATGAAAAGTTGCTAAAAAGCACAAGACCATATTCTTCCTGTGGACCTTCCACTAGAGACTTCCTTTTAAGTTAACATTGAATCATTAACAAAATGCAAATTCACTTCACCCTGTTCTTGTGCCAAGAATATTATGAGCTACTTTGCCTGAGCTTTGAGCAAATCTAGATAAATTGCATCTATAGTATTCCCTTGATCTACCTGCCTAGGAACCCTATTTGAAAAGGGAAATGGCATTAATGTTATGACTGAAATCAAGACCTGGCTCTGACATTTAAGAGTTGTGTTATAAAGAAAAATTACTGAGCCTCTCTGAGTTTTACTTTTCTCATCAATAAAGCTGATTGATTAACAATAACACTTGAACTACCTACTTCATGTGGTTGTTGGGAGGAAACTTCAACATACTATATAAACATAAGCTTTCCTTAATATTACCTGTTACTACCTTGAGCCATCCTTTTCTGTCCAAAATTATTTTCAGTTTTATGTAAAATTCCTGGAATTGCATTTTCCTGGAAAGGATTTATAAATTATGAAGAATATGATTTTATCTTTACTGTTTTCATTAAACAAACTTCTAAAAAAGTCTTAGAGAATGTATAAATTACCTAAGCAATATTTGGAATAGTTAAAAAAAATAAAAATATATTCTTGTTGGCAGAGGGAGCACATAAAACATAAAATTCCTTCATATACTTTGAAAAAGCATAAAAAATGAATGACATACTTAGCAAATCTAATTATAGTCAATTTGGTTTTAAGGTATTCACTTTTAAGCCAAATATTAGGCCGTGAAATCAGATTAAATTTTATGTTATTTTCATCCTCTTAGATAATCTATTGCACTATGCCAGGGCACAATAATTTTGTATACCACATATGGGATTCATGAGATCATAGATTTATAGCTGGAAGGGATCTTAGTGGAGGTAACTTGGTCTAACATTCTCATTTGACAGATGAGGAGACTGAAGCCCAGAGATAGTAAATGATTTGCCCAAGATCACACAGGTAATAAAAGGCCCAACCAGGATTTGAACCTAGATGCTTCAGTTCCAAATAGAATATGTTTTCTATTTCACCATGCTGCATAATATGTATTGTATAGGAATGGTTAATGAATAAACCTTGGAGGAAAGCTTAACTTTAATTTTCCTTATGATTGATCATGGAGACTTCGAATTCTGATTTTGGATGGAGAGAGGAGGCAGAGGTCTGCATCTATGCTTTAATTGGGGTTTGGTAAACTTCCAGTGAATGACATCTGCAATTCATCTGCAATTTTATAGCATTAATGAGTTACTTTGATCAATGGAAACCTAAGTGAATGCCTATGACCACACAGTTGCTTTATGTTAGAGGGAAGATTTGAACTTATAATTTTTTTATTTCAAGGCTAGTCTTCATTCCTTCCCGGAGAGACAGTATAATATAGCGACAATATAATATATTGTGTCTATGGATGTATGTACATATATATGCATATACATATATATATATATATACACATATAGTAGATATCAATGAGAGGCAGTATGTGTATGTGCGTATGTATGTATTATGTATATATGTATGTGTGCATATGTATACATATATACCTTTCCCTTTTTCAATTCTCTTTAGAAAACTATTCAATTTTTGTTCACCCTTCCTGTCCAATCAAAAAGCATTTATTAACCACTAAGTATGTTCCAGGCACTTTGGTAAGCATTGGGCATACAAAAAGGGCTCCCTAGATCTATGCACTCAGTCAACCTGGGAACCTTTCTACATAACTAGAGAGATAATAGAATAGTTCTCTAGAGTTATTTAACACATTACTATCACATGTTGGCAGGGCCCAGGAATAGGAAAGATGAGGAAATATATCAAGAACAATAAATAAAAATATTAATTTATGTATATTCATTCTAGTGCTAATTGGTTGGAGTAGGTAAGACGTGATGAAAAGGAGAGATTGTTTTAGATGTATTCTTTATGAGGAAGACAAGTGTTCCTAACATCAGAGATGTAGAGCTGAAGTGAGTGTTCAAGATTATCTAATTCTTCCACTTCTTTCCTCTCTCTTTTTTTAGATGAGAAAACTATTTTGGGCCAGAGTGGTTAAATAATATACCTAAGGTCATATACATAGGTAGTATCAGAAGCAGGCTTTGAATACAGGTGTCATGACTCAAAATCCAGTGCTCTTTCCATCAGAACACATTGTCTCATTAGTCAATTATTTACAAAATTTATTTTCATATTTAAATGTAGGCTGTGGGGGTGGTTAGGTGGCACAGTAAACAGAGTACTGACCCTGGAGTCAGGAGGACCTGAGTTCAAATTCTGCCTCAGACACTTACTAGCCTTGGGCAAGTCATTTAACCCCAATTGACCTGCCTTCCCTCCTCCAATGAGCAAAAAATAAAAATAAAAGTAGGGTGCATATGAAGCTTCAGAATATTATATATATATAATATATATATATACATATAATATATATATAATATAATATATATATACACAAATTACTTTAATAAAATTTGACTGGATAAATGATAAAGCACAATTGATGTTTTTAGAGACTGTCATCAATAAAGATTCACCCTACCTCCAGCAGAATTGCATTTTTTAATGCATTCTGGATTTCAAGCTCAAAAGTGTTTTGCAATTTAGGGACTGAATGTTTTTGCTGCAGTCATTTAGAGGCACGTGTTCATAAGCAAAAATTAAATACCACAATCCTTTAATTTTAACAATATAATCTTTTTCTATGGTAGAGTTATTTCAGGCCCATATGATTGATCACTTAAACTATTTGCCTCTAGTGATCCATGCACACAGGAAATTGCTAATGCCTAAAGATTTTTTTTATATTTCTTTTTTTAAAATTAATTTATTAGTTTAGTTTCAGTTAACAAGATTCAATTCCATAGTTCCTTGGTTTTCAAATTTCCTTTACTTCCCTCCCCCCTCCCCACACAACAGCATATAGTCCAGTATAGGATCTGCAAATGCATTCATATTAGCCATTATTCCAATTACAAAGGCGTATTGTACTAGGTGGGATGAAAGATGGTAAGGAAGAAATAAAACCAAACAATGAAAAGAACAAGATCATTTAGTTTGCTTCCATCAGGATTCAGGCTCAGTTCTTTCTAGTTATATCTCTGGATGGCGCATTTCTCACTTTCTTGAGTCTTTTGGGATTAACTTATATCACTGCATTGCTGAAAAGAGTCCAGTCTGTCATAGTGGGTCATCACAGATATGGTATGTCTGTGATTGTATACAAATTTCTTCTGATTCTACTCTTCTCGCTCAGCATCAGTTTGTATAAGTCTCTCCAGGAAATTATGAAATCCGTCACTTCCTCATTTCTTATAGCACAATAATATTCCATTACATTCATATACCACATCTTGTTTAGCCATTCCCCAATTGATGGGCACCCCTTTAGTTTCCAATTCTTCGCAAACACAAAAAGGGGTGCTAAGAATATTTTTGTACATATGGGTCTTCCTCCCACTTCTATGATCTCTTTGTGATATAAACCTAGAAGTGTGGTATTGTTGGGTCAAAGGGTATAAATTATTTATAATCCTTTGGGCATAATTCCAGATTGCTCTCCAGAATGGTTGGATAAGTTCACAACTCCACCAGCAATGTATTAGTGTTCCAATTTGTCCACATCCTCTCCAGCATTTGTCACTTTCTTGTTTTGTCATCTTAGCCAATCTGACTGGAAGGATGTGGTATCTCAGAGTTGTTTTGATTTGCATTTCTCTAATTAATAGTGATTTAGAGCATTTCTTCATATGCTTATAGATATCTTTAATTTCTTTCTCTGAAAACTTCCTATTCATATCCTTTGACCATTTATCAATTGGGGAATGACTTGTATTCATATAGATTTGGCTCAATTCTCTATAAATTTTAGAAATGAGTCCTTTATCAGAGACACAAGTTGTAAAAATTCTTTCCCAATTTCCCACCTCCCTCTTGATCTTGGTTGCATTGGCTTTGTTTGTACAGAAGCTTTTCAATTTAATGTAATCAAAATTATCCATTTTGCATTTTATAATGCTCTCTAATTCTTGTTTGGTCCTAAAGTCTTCCCCTCTTCACATATCTGTCAGGTAAACTATTCCTTGCTTTCCCAAATTGCTTACAGTATCATCCTTTACACCTAGATCATGCACCCATATGGACTTGATTTTGGTATATGGTGTTAGATAATGGTCTATGCCCAGTTTCTGCCATACTGTATTCCAGTTTTCCCAGCAGTTTTTTTCAGATAGTGCATTCTTATCCCAAAAACTGGGGTCTTTGGGTTTATCGAACAATAGATTGCTATATTCATTAACTGCTGGGTCTCCTGGACCTAATCTTTTCCATTGATCCACTACTCTACACCTCTGCCAGTACCAAGCAGTTTTGATGACTGCTGCTGTATAATACAGATTAAGATCTGGCATAGCTAGTCCACCTTCCCTAGCATTTCTTTTCATTAATTCCCTTGATATTCTAGACCGTTTGTTTTTCCAAATAAATTTTGTTATTATTTTGTCTAACTCTAGAAAGTAGTTTTTTGGTAAATTGATTGGTATGGCACTAAATATATAGTTTAGTTTGGGTAAAATTGTAATTTTTATTATATTAGCTCGACCCAGCCAAGAGCAATTGATATTTTTCCAACTATTTAGATCTGCTTTTATTTGTGTGAGAAGTGTTTTGTAGTTGTGATCATATAGATTCTGGGTTTGTTTTGGCAAGTAGATTCCCAAATATTTTATAATGTCTACAGTGACTTTAAATGGGATTTCTCTTTCTATCTCTTGCTGTTGAGTTTCATTAGAGATCTACAGGAATGCTGAGGATTTATGTGGGTTTATTTTATATCCTGCAACTTTGCCAAATTTATTTATTGTCTCTAGTAGTTTTTTACTTGATTCTCTAGGATTCTCTAAGTATATCATCATATCATCTGCGAAGAGTGATAGCTTGGTCACTTCTTTACCAATTTGATTCCTTTGATTTCTTTTTCTTCTCTAATTGCTACTGCTAGTGTTTCTAGTACCAGATTGAATAAGAGGGGTGATAGTGGACACCCTTGTTTCACTCCTGATCTTATTGAAAAGGCTTCTAGTTTATCCCCATTGCATATAATACTTGCTGATGGTTTTAAATAGATGCTATCAATTATTTTAAGGAAGGCTCCATTTATTCCTATACTTTCTAGTGTTTTTAATAGGAATGGGTATTGTACTTTGTCAAAAGCCTTTTCTGCATCTATTGAGATGATCATGTGGTTTCTGCTAGTTTTATTGTTGATGTGCTCAATTATACTGATGGTTTTCCTAATATTAAACCATCCTTGCATTCCTGGAATGAATCCTGCCTGATCAGGGTGTATTATTTTTGTGATAAGTTGTTGGAGTCTTTTGGCTAATATTTTATTTAGAATTTTTGCATCTAAATTCATGAGGGAAATTGGTCTATAGTTTTCTTTCTCTGTTTTATGTCTTCCTGATTTAGGAATCAGTACCATATTTGTGTCATAGAAAGAGTTTGGTAGGACTCCTTCTTCACTAATTTTCCCAAATAGTTTGTAGAGTATTGGAATCAATTGTTCTTTAAATGTTTCATAGAATTCACTAGTAAACCCATCTGGCCCGGAGATTTTTTCCTAGGGAGTTCATTGATGGCTTGTTTGATTTCTTTTTCTGAGATGGGGTTATTTAGGTATTTCACTTCCTCTTCAGTTAATCTGGGCAACTTGTGATTTTGTAAATATTCATCCATTTCACTAAGATTGTCATATTTATGTGCATACAATTGGGAAAAATAATTCCTCATTATTTTTTTGATTTCCTCTTCATTGGAGGTAGATTCACCCTTTTTATTTTTGATACTCATAATTTGGTTTTCTTTCTTTTTTTTTATCATATTGACTAAGGGTCTATCAATTTTGTTGATTTTTTCATAAAACCAGCTCTTAGTTTTATTTATTAATTCAATGGTTTTCTTAATTTCAATTTTATTAATCTCACCTTTGGTTTTCAATATTTCTTTTTTTTAATTAATTTATTAGTTTAGTTTCAGTTAACAAGATTCAATTCCATAGTTCCTTGATTTTCAAATTTCCTTTACTTCCCTCCCCCCTCCCCTCATGACAGCATATAGTACAGTATAGGGTCTGCAAATGCATTCATATTAAACATTATTCCAATTACAAAGGCATATTGTACTAGGTGGGATGAAAGATGGTAAGGAAGAAGTAAAACCAAACAATGAGAAGAACAAGATCATTTAGTTTGCTTCCATCAGGATTCAGGCTCAGTTCTTTCTAGTTATATCTCTGGATGGCGCATTTCTCACTTTCTTGAGTCATTCGGGATTAACTTATATCACTGCATTGCTGAAAAGAGTCCAGTCTGTCATAGTTGGTCATCACAGATATGGTATGTCTGTGATTGTATACAAATTTCTTCTGATTCTACTCTTCTCGCTCAGCATCAGTTTGTATAAGTCTCTCCAGGTAATTATGAAATCCGTCACCTCCTCGTTTCTTATAGCACAATAAAATTCCATTACATTCATATACCACAACTTGTTTAGCCATTCCCCAATTGATGGGCACCCCTTTAGTTTCCAATTCTTTGCAACCACAAAAAGGGCTGCTAAAAATATTTTTGTACATATGGTTCTTCCTCCCACTACTATGATCTCTTTGGGATATAACCCTAGAAGTGGTATGGCTGGGTCAAAGGGTATGAAATTATTTATAATCCTTTGGGCATAATTCCAGATTGCTCTCCAGAATGGTTGGATAAGTTCACAACTCCACCAGCAATGTATTAGCGTTCCAATTTGCCCACATCCTCTCCAGCATTTGTCACTTTCTTGTTTTGTCATCTTAGCCAATCTGACTGGAGAGATGTGGTATCTCAGAGTTGTTTTGATTTGCATTTCTCTAATTAATAGTGATTTAGAGCATTTCTTCATATGCTTATAGATATCTTTAATTTCTTTCTCTGAAAACTTCCTATTCATATCCTTTGACCATTTCTCAATTGGGGAATGAATTGTATTCATATAGATTTGGCTCAATTCTCTATAAATTTTAGAAATGAGTCCTTTATCAGAGACACAAGTTGTAAAAATTCTTTCCCAATTTCCCACCTCCCTCTTGATCTTGGTTACATTGGCTTTGTTTGTACAGAAGCTTTTCAATTTAATGTAATCAAAATTATCCATTTTGCATTTTATAATGCTCTCTAATTCTTGTTTGGTCCTAAAATCTTCCCCTCTCCACAGATCTGTCAGGTAAACTATTCCTTGCTTTCCCAAATTGCTTACAGTATCATCCTTTACACCTAGATCATGCACCCATTTAGACTTAATTTTGGTATATGGTGTTAGATAGTGATCTATGCCCAGTTTCTGCCATACTGTATTCCAGTTTTCCCAGCAGTTTTTGTCAAATAGTGCATTCTTATCCCAAAAACTGGGGTCTTTGGGTTTATCGAACAATAGATTGCTATATTCATTAACTGCTGGGTCTCCTGCACCTAATCTATTCCATTGATCCACTACTCTACACCTCTGCCAGTACCAAGCAGTTTTGATGACTGCTGCTGTATAATACAGATTAAGATCTGGCATAGCTAGTCCACCTTCCCTAGCATTTCTTTCATTAATTCCCTTGATATTCTAGACCGTTTGTTTTTCCAAATAAATTTTGTTATTATTTTGTCTAACTCTAGAAAGTAGTTTTTTGGTAAATTGATTGGTATGGCACTAAATATATAATTTAGTTTGGGTAAAATTGTAATTTTTATTATATTAGCTCGACCCAGCCATGAGCAATTGATATTTTTCCAACTATTTAGATCTGATTTTATTTGTGTGAGAAGTGTTTTGTAGTTGTGATCATATAGATTCTGGGTTTGTTTTGGCAAGTAGATTCCCAAATATTTTATAATGTCTACAGTGACTTTAAATGGGATTTCTCTTTCTATCTCTTGCTGTTGAGTTTTATTAGAGATGTACAGGAATGCTGAGGATTTATGTGGGTTTATTTTATATCCTGCAACTTTGCCAAATTTATTTATTGTCTCAAGTAGTTTTTTACTTGATTCTCTAGGATTCTCTAAGTATATCATCATATCATCTGCAAAGAGTGACAGCTTGGTCACTTCTTTGCCTAATTTGATTCCTTTGATTTCTTTTTCTTCTCTAATTGCTACTGCTAATGTTTCTAGTACCAGATTGAATAAGAGGGGTGATAGTGGACACCCTTGTTTCACTCCTGATCTTATTGGAAAGGCTTCTAGTTTATCCCCATTGCATATAATACTTGCTGATGGTTTTAGATAGATGCTAGCAACTATTTTAAGGAAGGCTCCATTTATTCCTATACTTTCTAGTGTTTTAATAGGAATGGATGTTGTACTTTGTCAAAAGCCTTTTCTGCATCTATTGAGATGATCATGTGGTTTTTGCTAGTTTTGTTGTTGATATGCTCAATTATATTGATGGTTTTCCTAATATTAAACCATCCTTGCATTCCTGGAATGAATCCTGCCTGATCAGGGTGTATTATTTTTGTGATAAGTTGTTGGAGTCTTTTGGCTAATATTTTGTTTAGAATTTTTGCGTCTAAATTCACGAGGGAGATTGGTCTATAATTTTCTTTCTCTGTTTTATCTCTTCCTGATTTAGGAATCAGTACCATATTTGTGTCATAGAAAGAGTTTGGTAGGACTCCTTCTTCACTAATTTTCCCAAATAGTTGTAGAGTATTGGAATCAATTGTTCTTTAAATGTTTGATAGAATTCACTAGTGAACCCATCTGGCCCTGGAGATTTTTTCCTAGGGAGTTCATTGATGGCTTGTTTGATTTATTTTTCTGAGATGGGGTTATTTAGGTAATTCACTTCCTCTTCAGTTAATCTGGGCAACTTGTGATTTTGTAAATATTCATCCATTTCACTAAAATTGTCATATTTATGTGCATACAATTGGGAAAATAATTCCTCATTATTTTTTTGATTTCCTCTTCATTGGAGGTAGATTCACCCTTTTTATTTTTGATACTCATAATTTGGTTTTCTTCTTTCTTTTTTTTTATCATATTGACTAAGGGTCTATCAATTTTGTTGATTTTTTCATAAAACCAGCTCTTAGTTTTATTTATTAATTCAATGGTTTTCTTAATTTCAATTTTATTAATCTCACCTTTGGTTTTCAATATTTCTAATTTAGTACTAAATTGGGGATTTTCAATTTGTTCTTTTTCTAGCTTTTTAAATTGCATGTCTAATTCATTGGCCTCCCTTCTCTCTGCCTTAATTAAGTATGCACTCAGGGATATAAAACTTCCCCTGAGAACTGCCTTTAGTGCATCCCACAAATTTTGGTATGTTGTTTCACTATTATCATTCTCTTGAATGAAATTATTGATTGTTTCTATAATTTCTTGTTTGACCCACCAATTTTTTAGGGTTAAATTGTTTAATTTCCAATTAGTTTTTAGTCTATCTTTCCATAGCCCTTTATTGCATATAATTTTTTTGCATCATGATCTGAGAATGATGCATTTAATATTTCTGCCTTTCTGCACTGGATTGTGAGGTTTTTATGCCCTAGTACATGGTCTATTTTTGAGTATGTACCATGCACTGCTGAGAAGAAAGTAAATTCCTTTTTATCCCTATTCAGTTTTCTCCAGATATCCATCATATCTAGTCTCTCTAAGATTCTATTCACCTCCTTAACTTCTTTCTTGTTTATTTTGAGGTTAGATTTATCGAGTTCAGAGAGGGGGAGATTAAGGTCCCCCACTAGTATAGTTTTGCTGTCTATTTCTTCCTCTAATTCCTTTAACTTCTCCTCTAGGAATTTAGATGCTATACCACTTGGTGCATATATATTAAGTAGTGATATTGCTCAATTCTTGATAGTGCCTTTTAGTAGGATATAGTTTCCTTTCTTATCTCTTTTAATTAGATCTATTTTTGCTTTTGCTTTATCTGAGATAGGTATTTCTACACCTGCTTTTTTTACTTTAGCTGAGGCATAATAAATTTTACTCCAATCTTTTACCTTTACCCTGTGGGTATCTCTTTATTTCAAATGTGTTTCTTGTAGACAGCATATTGTGGGATTATGGTTTTTAATCCATTCTGCTATCTGCCTCTGTTTTATGGGAGAGTTCATCCCATTCACATTCAAAGTAATAATGACTATCTATCTGTTCCGCTCCATCATATTCCCTCCCCTGTTTATGTTTTTGTTTCTTCCTTCTCCCTTCCCCTCTTTGAAGTTTTCCCTTTTGACCACCCCCTCCCTCAGTGTTCCCACCCAGTGATCCCTCTTCTTAACCTACCCTCTCCCCTTACTACTGTTTCCCTCCCTTCTAAACCCACCCTTTAGTCTCCTCTTTTTCACCCCCCCTTACCCTTCTACTTTCTATAGGATGCAATAAGTTTTTATATTTATCAGAGTGAATTACTCCCCATTTGATTCCAAACCAGTGAGAGTGAATTTCAAACATTGCTCTTCTCCCTCCCACCAATTCCTCTATTTAATGAATTTATGTGTCTATTCACATTAAAATGTGAAACTTCACTGATTTAAGTTGATCCCTCTTTGAACCAGAACCAGTGAGAATAGTGTTTAAATGATGTTCCTCTCCCTCTTTCTTTCCCCTCTTTTATAGTGTGTTTTAATGCCTCTTCAGATGGCACATTTTACCTTTTCCTATCTAATCCTTTCCTTTTTCCCATTACAGTCTCTTTGATCCCCTTAATAGTTTTTTTTTTAGACATCAGGTTAGTGCATTCATACCCACACCCTTTATCTAAGTGTAACCCTTTTGAAGGTCATGATAATCATAAAGATTTTGAATATTGACAGTTAGCTCCACATATAGGGATGTGAACATTTTGCTCTTGTTGCATCCCAAGTAATGAGTGTGTGTTTGTGGGTGTGGGTGAGTGCACTTATGCATGTGTGAGTCTGTGTTTCTCTTGTTTACCTTTTTATATCTTTCTTGAGTCTTGTAATTGGAGATCAAATTTTCCATTGAGCTCTGGCTTTTTCATCAGGAACATCTGGAAGTCCCTTATTTCATTAAATGAACATCTGGCCTGGAAGATTATGCTCAGTTTTGCAGGGTAATATAATCATTGGTTGTAGTCCTAGCTCTCTTGCCCTATGAAATATCAAATTCCAGTCCCTCTGCTCTTTTAATGTAGAAGCTGCTAGGTCCTGTGTGATCCTAACTGTAGTTCCTCGATATATGAATTGTTTCTTTTTGGCTGCCTGTGATATTTTTTCTTTAATCTTGTAATTCTGGAATTTGGCTACTATATTTCTTGGAGTTTTCAGTTTGGGATCTCTCTCAGGAGGAGTCCGGTGAATTCTGTAGATAGCTATTTTATCTTCTGATTCCAGGACCTCAGGACAGTTTTCTTTGACATTCTCTTGGAGGATGTTGTCTAGGCTGCTTTTTTCATCATGGCTTTCTGGTAGACCAATAATTCTTAGGTTGTCTCTCCTGGATCTGTTCTCTAGGTCAGTTATTTTTCCAGCGAGATATTTTACATTTTCTTGCAATTTTTCTATTGTCTTGTTTTGACTCTTGGTGCATCATAGAGTTCTGAGCTTCAGTTTGATTGTTTCTAATTTTTATCGAATTACGGTCTTCAGTTATTTTTTGAAGTTCCTTTTTTAGGGAGGTATTTTCTCCAATTACTTCACTGAGACGTTTTTCCAAGTTGGTCACTGCCTCCCTGATTTGGTCTTTAAAATTTTTCTTAAGCTCCTCCAGGAATGCTATTTGGGCTTGAGACCAGATCATGTTTCCTTCTGTGGTCTCAGGTGTGGGTAGAGAGTCTCTATTGTCCTGTGTATTTTGTTGTTCTTGCCCTCCATAGTATGCTCGAATAGACTTTCTTGCCTTCCCCTTCTCCTTCTCAGCTTCTTTTTTTCCCATTGTGACTCCCTGTTTCTTAGTTTCTCAGGCTATGAGTTTAGGGCCTTATCCTTGACTTTGAATACCTCTGGGTGGCTAGTTTATGGCTAAGTCAGGGAAGTCAATGAGGGATATAGATGCCTAGGTGTGGGTGCCTCTGACCACTTCAGATTTCTGCCTCTATATCTCCTGGGCTATAAGTAGGCTTTTGTTGGTGAGGTGAGGTGGGGCTTGTTGGTACCCCACCCTCTTTTCTTCAGACTACTGGCTGTCTCAGTTACACCCCTTCTTGGAGACTCTCAAGCCTGGGGCTATTTCCATTAACTTGGGATTTCAGTCTGGGTGGGAGACTTATCTTTGGGTTTTCTGCTTCATGAAGGAGGGATGGGAGGATTTGAGCAGCTAGAATTTACTTTGCCATTCCAGCCCCTCTATTATACAGGCAGGTAGTTTCTAAACTTCCAGGCTGGGGGCTGAATGCAGCCAGAGAAGCCTCTCTTTCCACTGAGGGCCCAACTCTCCTACCTGGCTCCAATGATCCTACCCGTCCGAGAGATGACTGTGATTCATCCTCGGTAAGTCTGCAGGCTGAGGCTTTTGCTCTCTCTGGTGTAGTCTGCTTGTCTGCTCTTAGGTCTGGGCTGTGCAGACCCCACGCGCTCTGTGCTCGACCAGTCCGGACACAATGGGCAACCTCCTGGGCTGGACTCTGCCACACTTCGTCTTCCAGTGGACTCTGTCACTCAGGATTCCACTCAGATTCACCCTTTGAGCCTTGGTGACTGAGGAGCTCAGCGAGGTTACTGCTTCCTTTCCGCCATCTTGGCTCCTCCCCCATGCCTAAAGATTTTTGAAGTTAGAACTATGGACAAAGATGCACAGTCAATTTAGTGTAGAGGCCTTGAGTTATAGGAAAGAATGAAGTTGACAGTGTACGTTTAAGATTGAAAATTTTTCCCTTTGAGTTCACAGAACCTTTGAAATCTATCCATAGGTCCCTAATTCTGCACAATAAGGTACAGAATTAAAGTCATGAGGCTCTCTTTTCCTGTATCCTACAAAAAAAATCTCCTCCATCTTCCCCTACATTCTTCTGTCTGCATATCATAGTCTTTGGCATAACATTGTATAATGATGAAAAATAGAAATAAGAAAAATTTTATATGCATCTCACCCAAGATATATAACTACGGGAGACTGTTTATAGCCTAATTCTCCACACCCAATAGGTCAGATTCTAGTCTTGTTAATACAAAAGAATCATTTCTTTGATGGCAGGGCTAATTGATTCAATTGTTATTTACTCCCTGCCCCCAAACTTAGCCTTACAAATGGTACATAACAACTTGTTTCTTCTTCTTCTTCCTCTTCTTCCTCTTCTTCCTCTTCTGCTTCTTCTTCTTCTTCTTCTTCTTCTTCTTCTTCTTCTTCTTCTTCTTCTTCTTCTTCTTCTTCTTCTTCTTCTTCTTCTTCTTCTTCTTCTCCTTCTCCTCCTCCTCCATCTTCTTCTTCTCCTTGTCCTCCTCCCTCTTCTTTTTTCCTTCTCCTTTCTTCTTTCCTTCTTTCTTCTTCTACATTGTCTGTTGTCTCAGGCTGGCTTTGAACTCTGGTCCTCCTGATTCCAGGGCTGGTGCTCTTTTCATAGAGGAATAGCCTAGGTAACACCTAGCCACCCCAACTTGTTTCTTCTATGGACAGGTCAATATACTAAAGACTGCAGCTTTACATAGGTTACAGATTTAATTAAATATGTAGGTTAGGTGATTGTATAATATGATAATAATACTTATATGGAGTAACAAATGGACAAGAAAATCAAGGTTAGGGGGAAAATCAGTAAAAAGGAATTTTCACCGCCGGATCTCATATTGTTCTATAAAGTTAAATTATCTAATAATATTATATTTTTTAAAAAATAATCAATGGAATAGAATAAGTAATCCTATATTGGAAATCAAAAGTATTGAAAAGATAAAAGTGTAAGAAATAAACAGAAAAAAATGCAACATTACTTAACAAAAATAATTTGGAAATTGGGAAAGGGAGAAATGAAATTAGAGCCATGCTTCATAGCGTATAATGTACTACATTTCAAGAGAATAAATAATTTAGATTTGTACCATCTTACATATAAAAGAAAATAGAATGATATGCCCATGATATTTTTGTAAAGCAAAAGAAATTCAAAAAATAGGAAAAATTATAGGGAACAAATGATAGATATCTTTTATTTTATAAAAATAAATGGCCTTTTCACCAAAAAGAAAATGCATTGAAAATAAAAATAAACAAACTGGAAAAATATTTGCTGAAAATACTTCTGATTAAAAAGTGACATCATCAGCTACAAAGAATTTGACATAAATTGATGAGTAAGTTCCTTTTTCTGATGGATAAATATGATCCATAAGTATAAAGAAATATAAAATATTACTAACCAACTTGAACACTCTAATATAAAAAATGCACTTTGGAAATATTTGGAAATACCATGTTCCATTAACTCAACCAGTGAAGACTTTTGGAAACAATAAAAATTCAATGTTGGCAGATTTGTAGAGAAACACTAGTATACTGCTGGCAGTATTTTAAATGGGAAAGCAAATGACTGCCCAAAAGATACCTAACGGTTCTTTCATTTCAGCCCAAGGATATGGACAATATTATTTTTATATTGTTGAAAAGAAAGAAAAAACTATTTTAACAAAAATGTTCATAGCAGCTTTATTTGTATGGGGCGGGGTGGGAACATGCACACACACACACACACACACACACACACACACACACACACACACACACACACACTTTTAACAACTCAAACATCCAAACAAACCTGGGAAAATATCTCTACACTAACAACTCTCATTTGAAAACACGGTGTGGACAGAATGCATTAAAGGGATGTTGTTGTTTTTAAGACAATCAAAAATCTTTAGATTGTATGCAATGAGCAAATTATATTAGCACAAACTTCCATAGTATGTCATGATGAGGTTTCTCCAATGCTGAATCATCTAGGAATAGTTTTATGTACTTCTCTGCTCCAGGTTAAAATGGCTATTCTTTTAACCTCCATTCCAGACCTTCATGCATAACGAATTCCCATTAGAACTATTTTATCATTGCTTGTGGTCATGCCCTTTTTTCTAGGTCTGTTCCTTTTGTTCTTTTTTTTCTAAAATTTGATTTTATTATTTTTTTCCTTTTTAACAACCATTTTTCTCCTTCCTGTTCCCCCTCCCCATGGACAATTTTAAAAAGAAAAAAACCTTAATAAAAGTATTCATAGTCAAGCAAAGCAAATTCCCACTTTGGTCATGTCTAAAAACATATGTTTTTTTCCTACACCCATCATATCTTTACCAGGCAATGGGGAGCATGTGCCATCTTCTGTCCTCTGGAATCATGGCTTGTTTCATTGATAAGATTTCCAAAAGCTTTCAAAGTGTTTTTCTTGATAATTTTTATCATCATTGTACTTCTATGCTCATTCCATTCTGTATCAGTTCATAGGAGTCTTCCCATTTTCATCAAAAATTGTTAATCAACTCATTTTTATGGCACAATAACATTCCTTTCCATTTATTTACTCTAATTTGTCTTGCCATTCCTCAATTCACCTTAGTTTCTAGTTTTTTACTACTGAAAAAAGAACTGATACACACACATACACAGATATTTTATGTACAGGTCCTATGTCTCTTTATGTTGGCTTTTTGAGGCACATTTCTAGTCCACTTCGCCCACTCGTTAAGTCCCTCCTTGGTCTCTTCCTTTTGTTGTTGTCTGTTGCCATGTCGTAATGGATTTGGAATCATAAGTCTTGGGTTCAAATTCTGACTTTACTATTTACCCATCTCTAAGCATCACACTCTTCATCTGTAAAAAAGAATGTGTTGGTAATCCAACATAGTAGTTAGTAGTTAGATCATCTCTAAGATCTCTCCATGATCCTGTCCAGTTGACATAGTCCATTTTTCATCTGCAAATCTATTGCTGGCCCTGGTAACAACTGTATCTTAGGTAATTTGAGTAAGCCCACCACCAATACATTCTCTTAATAAATTGGGAAATAATCCGCATATCTAGCCAGTACTGGGACAATTAAATATTGGAACTACAATGTGGCATTTGGAAGAGTCCTTTGCTTTGGAAGCTTCAGACACAAAAAGTGTTAATTCCAGTCCAGTTCAGGATGATATACTAGCTCTCCCAAAAGGCACCAGACCAGGAAATGGACCAGTGAGAGGCAATGGGCACCACTCCAGATGTCAATTGAAGCTAGATGTAAGTATCTCCTTAAGTATTCCCCTCAGCTCTCTCAATTGTGGCCCCTAACTGAGGTTACATAAGTGGACTGGAATCCATTTACACTATTACATCAATCACTATTCCTTAGCTATTCAAAAGTATCACTGTACTAGAAAAATCATGCTGAGCTTAGAATTGTAGGATGTGGAGGGAGTGAAGAGAAGCAAATGGGCAATAGGAAAGATAATGAGTGTTTTTCATCCTAGATCTAGCCATTTGTATTCTGACACAAGTGGTGTGTGTACGTGTGTGTGTGTGTATGTATGTATGTATGTGTTACACATTCAATCCAGCATTTCCTAGACACAGAGAAATGATGTTTTGATTTGGGGAAGCTTGAAAATCTACTTGCAAAGAATTGGAAATTAAGGGGGTGCGCATCAATTGGGGAATGGCTGAACAAGTTGTGGTATATGCATGCAATGGAATACTATTTTGCTATAAGAAATGAGGAGCAGATGGACTTCATATTTACCTGGAGAGGCTTATATGAACTGATGCTGAGTGAGAATAGTAGAACCAGGAGAAATTTGTATACAATCACAGACACAACATATGTGTGATGACCAACTATGATAGATTGGACTCTTCTCAGCAATGCAGTGACATAAGTCAATCCCAAAAGACTCATGATGGAGAAAGACGTCTACATCCAGAGAAAGAACTAGAAAGAACTGAGTTTGAATCCCAATTGAAGCAAACTACTTGATCTTTTTCTTCTTGTTTGGTTTTATTTCCTCTTTACCATTTTTTCATTCCATCTGGTACAATCCGCCTTCGCCTTTGTAACCTGACTAATGTCTAATGTGAAAGTATTTGCAGATCCTATACTGCATTGTATGCCATCATGGGGGTGGGGAAGGGGAAGAGGAGGAAGGGAAAGAAAATTTGAAACTCAGGGAATTGTGGAATTGAATCTTGTAAACTAAGAGTAAACAAATTAATACAGACAAAAAAGGGAACAAAAACTAAAAAAAAAAAGAAGAAAGAAAAAGAAAATCTACTTGTATCCTCCATTGTATTTCCCCATTCCATATCTATGTCTTCAGCCTTTGCTTTTACATAATATCTCTCCTTCACTCCTTTTCCTATTGCATGGTGAAGATAAATCTAGTTTGCCCCACATTTCAATGTTCCAAAGATCTCTGAGTTCATTGGTTTGGATGCTCCTTCAATCCACACAAGATTGCAGCTCATTTATACCTTACTCAATTATTGTCTTTGAGAGTTCCTATGGCCAGAATAATGATCCTGCTCTGGCCAGTTCAGCAATGGGTCTTTCTAAAAATTACTAGTCTGACTACTTTTCAGCTAGGCAGGACTCTAAATAGGACATTAGAGAACAAGGGTTATCTTTACAATTCAGTGAAGTATCAAAGCATAATTTTAATGGAAATGTCTCTTAGCCAAGGGATAATTTAGGTCAAACTACTCAAAAATGAATGCAAAACAGTTTGGAGATGCCTCTGTACTGTTTGTTTTTCTTTTAATTATCTGCTTCCTGTCTACTTGAAATATCTGGATCTTTTTAGGTTTCTTTGAAGCTGAATTCTTTCATGAATAGTTCATAATCATTTAGTGTACATACATACAAATACTCCCTACTTTATAGAAAACTTTGCCGAATAGTCCACTGATTAGAGGTGGATACAGCTGCAGTTAACATCCATCACCTTTCTTGAATACATATAACATATTCCCTTTTATCTAAGAACTTGGTTTTAGCTTTCAAAAAAGACTTCACAATTGTGACAACCCCCAGAGTCCTTTCTCTCTATTTCCAAAGTTTGTAAGAACTAAGTCACTATTGGGCATACTGAATATAAAAAAAAAAAAATCTTATGTGCAAGGAACATAGATTTGGTTATTCTGAACATATATATTTGTATTTATTTATACCCTATGTATAACTATTGATTCCATTATCATAAAATCATTCCTGATAAATATAACTGATTTCAAAATAATCAAGAATAATCGTTATTCCTATTTCAGCTGACAAGATAAAGTCATTACAGTTAGGTGTTTTTAGAGTACATTTTATTGAGTGAAAGAGAATCAGATCAGTAACACAACATCTCAGTTGATTAAGACTCAACATTGATAATGATTAAGACTACAACATGGTAATGATAAATGAATTAATATGCATTTTTGAAGTGATTGTATATTGAGTTAAATATCAATGGTAGTGATGGTTTGTATGTTTCTGAAAAGAGCAAATTTTTCCATGGACTTGTTTGAAGAGTTCAACATGCTAGAATATTTTGGCCACATAATTAATATTAACGTTTTCTCTTTGGAAAAGCCTAAAACATACATTTGCAAAGAGAATAAAGGGGGATCTTAATTTTTTAGTTCCTGTGACCATTCATTTATACAACAAGTATGTTTTGAGGGCCTACAATGTTTATCACAATATACCAGGTACCTGTAATGCAGGAGATTTTAGTTCAATTCCCAACTTTGTCACTTAAATACTTGGGTGTCTTTGGGATCATCACAATCTCTTGGGACCTCTATTTTCTCATCTCTAAAATAATGGTAGTGAAGTAGATAACCTCTAAGGTCCATTCTAGCCATAGATAAATGGTTCTGTAATATTGTCAAATCCAGATTTTCTGCCTATGTGCTACAGGTTCCATAATCTATTAGTCTAGTGATATTGTTGTTGTTTTTAATTTGGAAAGGTATTAGTCTGTCAAGATAATTTATTCTTCGTGAACTGGTGCTGTTCATAGTGATCACTAAATTCTAACTAACCATCCATTTCTACAGTTTCTAATTGTTCAGAAAGTGATGTAAAGCTCACAAGCCTGCACTATTGTCCTTCCTTTAAAAAGGAGGGCAACATTTGCCTAGCTCAACTTACATAGCACTCATCCGCTTTCCCCAATTTCTCAACAGTCAATGAGAGCAGTATCTAGATCTCATATACAAGTTGTTCCAGTGTACTAGGATGTAATTGATCTAAGACAAATAGTTAAAATGGTTAGATCCTTAAAAAAACCATCTATCTCTTCACCTTAATTTTCATTCAGGTCCCACTTAATCATTTTCATTCTATCTTTTCCATTCTGAAGTCTATTCTTTGTTAGAGAAAAAAGAAAATCAGAATTTGAGTTGAATAGTGTTTTTTTTTCCTTCTGTCATCTATTATCATCATGTCATCCACTATAAGCAGTAGGACTCTTCCATCCTTGTTGTTAAATATTGATTGGTTGGTTATTGTCCTTCATTCTCAAAGAGGACCAAAATGACAAAATTATGTTGGAGTTAAGTTACAATGTGTCCGACTGTGGCTGATTAGACCAATACAAACCTGGAATGCTCTACCAGAGGTTGGGCACAAATAGTCCATGTGAACATTTGGGGTGGATTCTTTCAATGTACACATCACATATTTCTTTTGAGCTACTTCAATTGTGCTTTGCTTTTAGGGCACACCACCTTCTCTGATGAGGGCATACCATACTGGGTGATCCTATCCAGTGTCTCCCATGTCACACAATCAATTCCAAAGTTGAATTGCCTTAGGAAGATTCTCAATATAACCTAGCAGGATAACATACCAGGTACTGAGGTCCTTTCTTGAACCAAACTGCCAAGCATTCAAACTTAAACAACTACTATGAGCTTGTCACTCTGTTCAAATGTCAGATGAACACTTGCCTAAAAGATTATTTTATGGAGAACTCACACGGGGCAGTTATGCTCACATGGTGGTCAGAAGAAGCAATACAAGGACACTCTCCAGGTTTCTTTTAATCATTTGTAGCATACCATTAAAAGACTCTGATCCTTAGTAGTCTTCACAATCTTCTGCTGGTGCTGGGCTTTAACCTTTCTTCTGTTCTTATAGGACAGGCTGCAGTTTTGGATTTGTCCTTAAAAATGTAATCTTCTATCCTTTTTACACATCCCTTTAAAATCTAAGATCAATGGAGAGCCATTGGGCACTCTCTCTTTTCTTTTTCCTCAGCATGATTAGCTACTGTATTATAAAGAGTTCATTACTGAGAGTCTTTTCTCTTTCAGTAAACTCACTTAGAGTTTTAGGTCATTTGATCTTCCCTAAAGTTTTATTGTCTCAGAAATCTAAACTTAAGATATCTATAGGAAATACCAAATTGTATTTGTTTTTCCCTTTTTATTTATTATAACCCTAAGATGATATAGTCATTTTTTTCCTAAAAGTTCCACGTTTTGACTTTACTAATCAGTTTTTCCTTATTGGTCAAAATCAGAGAGTATCATAGTTCACCCTGACCATCTAAAAATGAGATTATAAGCAAGTCAATTCATGAATTTATAATCTACTTTTCTTTTTAAGAGGAAATTTTTGTATTTTATTCCCAATTATATGTAATAATAATTTTTAACATTCATTTAAAATAAGTTGAGTTCCACATCTCCTCCTTCCCTCCATTTTGCCTCTCTCTCCTTGAAAAGGAAATCTATTATTATTTTAGCAGAAAGATATCTCTAGTATATTAGATGTTCAAGAACCTGACTTCTAGTCATAATGTTGCCAGTAAATGAAGTTACTTCATGTTTTGAAATGATGAAACCATTTTAAACTGGATGAATTCCAAAATCTTAGCTTAATCTGATTTTTACTTAACCTTAGATTCCATTTAAAATAATTGGCAAGTAACCAACAAAGAATGCCCTCTTGAGGTATGGCATTGTTTGACTTAGACTTAAAAAAAAAAAGCTTTGGGGTCAAAGTTTTCTTTTGAAATAGTCATTGTTAAGCTGTCTAGATAAAATATTGTTGATTTTGGTAATCATTAAGTTTTTCCTACTCATTACCTTGACTCTGTGCTTCCCCCGCCCCCTCCTTGATTTTTTTTTTCTGGGTAAAGTGTTTTCTTTTTTCAAAATTCACTTGCACAATGATATTTCATTTTGGACAGCTCTGAGAAAGAATTTTTACTTAAAATGTGTTCTTTCTTTTTGTGAAACCTGTTTTCATTCTTTAAATACTTAGATCAAGACAAAATTTAGAAATGTCTCCAGGGGCGGCTAGGTGGACCTGAGTTCAAATCCAGCCTCAGACACTTAACACAAAAACTAGCCATGTGATCTTGGGCAAGTCACTTAACCCCAATTGCCCTCCAAAAAGCAAAAAAAAAAAAAAAAGTCTTCAAAGGGAAAATTTAAAGTTTTGAAATAGTTTCAGCATTCTTATAAAGAAAGTGATTCTTTGCATTGTTTGCTCTAAAAACATTGAGGATGCAATAGATTAGTAAATTCCACAGTAACTGTAAAAAGAAGTGGCACTGCTTATGTGTATTAGGTCACATAAAGTCATAAGAGTATATCTTCACTCTGGGGAACAAGATCCCTTGGGTCTTCCCTTTCATCTTGTCCATCTGCACTCTGAATTATGATGTTACAATCTATTTCCAGTTATCCCCTACCCCCTCACCCCCATGGCATCCTTACACAGCTCAGGTGTGACAGAAGAGAACAGGTGATATTGACTTTGTTATAGCCCAAGAATCTCTCAATTTCCAGGGGAAAATCTCAAAATATATCATCACTACCATTTCTCTGGCACAAGTTCCAAAGTATATGGGTCTACCCAGAAACTGAATCAGATAGATTTAGCCAGGAGAAAACAAAACTCTTGTTTATTTCTCTAAGGAGATAGAAAATTTGCCTTCTGAAGTGGTTTTATTCCCCATCCCATAGTTCTTTGACAAAATCAATAAACTAACTATGTTTATCTCCCTAATCTTTGTCCATGTGTAGCTTAAGGGAAGCAGGTTAATTTTAGCGACATACTATATGAGTGTCAGGTGGGGGAGCTAGATTCTATAAAGGACTTGTTTTGAACTCACTTTAAAGGTTTACTTCATTGTTCTGTTTGTTGATTAACTGTTTTATCCACTTTCCTATTCTAAAATGCTTTAGACATTCTGATGGGATATAGAGGTCAAGAAGAACTGCTCAACCATAATTGCAGAGGTTTTGAACCTCTGTTAACTGCCATATATAAGCAACCTCGAAACCTCCATGAGAGTCAACCATGAGTTCAAGTGTTATGTCCCGAGATTGATGAGATTTAGGAGAAATGAGTTAACTCTGATTTCATTCCTACCACCACCACCCCCAAATAGCAACATATATCCCCATAACCCTAATCACTGTTTTATCAAAGAAATTGTTCTGCTCAAAAGCAGACCCGAGACAGATGAAGTTAACCCTCCCCATGTAGCCCAGCTATAGATCCTTTGAGCAAAAAAATACCAGAGTAATTTTCAACACTTTAGCAAAGATATATGGAGACCCCAGGGATTCTCTATGCCAACTGCTTTTAACTTTCCTGTTGGTAGTTTTTCTCTGTTTTGGTAACTGTTTCTATCTGGCAGTTATTAGAAGAGTTTGTTTAGAAAAAGGACTATTTGTTCAAATCCTTAGACTCTGAAGAATCCATTTTATGAGATGTAGAATAGGTGTCTAGACATCATGTGAACATGAAGAAACTCATCTGGGACAGGGGACCGAAGAGAGACATTTATGGTGTCCTATAAGTACTGTACTTCTTTCATACACCCTGTTTTCCCTTTTCAAATGGGGAAACTGGATTCATTGTTCCTGAGTGGACTGAGAGTTTAACGTAGGTTTTAAATGGGGAGTAGGTCAGATTATTCCATAATCACTAATTCTGCCTACATTAGCTAGGTGGGTTTTTTCTTTTCCTAGACCTTCAGTATTTTTGCTATCAAATTTGATTCACTTAAACTCTTAGTAAGTGGAGTTAATTCTGACATTTTAATGGGTCTTTACTTTTGTACCTCTCATCTTTTATTTTCTTCAAATCTTAAAATACATTGGAAAAAGCTTAATCTGATACTTCCAATTTGTAAAGCATAAGAAATATAACTTATTTTCCTCTTATATTTAAATATTACTATTAAGTACAGTTAGTAAGTTATTAGCAACATGTTTTTTTTTCCTTTTCAACTTGGCAAGAAAACAGGATTTCACAATAGAGCCAGAACTTTAATTAATTCATGCCTCCATGGTTCTATTTAGTATTCATTTTATTTTTTAATTAATTTATTAGTTTAGTTTCAGTTAACAAGATTCAATTCCATAGTTCCTTGAATTTCAAATTTCCTTTACCTCCCTCCCTGCATCCTCCATGACAGCATATAGTCCAGTATAGGATCTGCAAATGCATTCATATTAGACATTAGTCCAATTACAAAGGCGTATTGTACTAGGTAGGATGAAAAATGGTAAAGAAGAAATAAAACCAAACAATGAAAAGAAAAAAAGATCGATTAGTTTGCTTCAATAAGGATTCAGGCTCAGGTCTTTCTAGTTATATCTCTGGATGTCACATTTCTCTCCTTCATGAGTCTTTCGGGATTGAATTATATCACTGCATTGCTGAACAGAGTCCAGTCTGACATAGTTGGTCATCACACATATGATGTGTCTGTGATTGTATGCAAATTTCTTCTGATTCTACTCTTCTCACTCAGCATCAGTTTGTATAAGCCTCTCCAGGTAAATATGAAAAGTGTCTCCTCATTTCTTATAGCACAATGATATTCCATTGCATTCATATACCACAACTTGTTTAGCCATTCCCCAATTGATGGGCACCCCTTTAATTTCCAATTCTTTGCAACCACGAAAAGAGCTGCTATAAAATTTTTTGTACATTTGGGTCTGCCTCCTACTTCTATGATCTCTTTGGGATATACCCTAGAAGTGGTATTGCTGGGTCAAAGGGTATGAAATTATTTATATCCCTTTGGGCATAATTCCAGATTGCTCTCCAGAATAGTTGGATAAGTTCACAACTCCACCAGCAATGCATTAGTGTTCCAATTTGCCCACATCCTCTCCAGCATTTGTCATTTTCTTGTTTTGTCATCTTAGCCAATCTGACTAGAGAGATGTGGTATCTCAGAGTTGTTTTGATTTGCATTTCTCTAATCAATAGTGATTTAGAGCATTTATTCATGTGCTTATAGCTTTAATTTCTTTCTCTGAAAAATGCCTGTTCATATCCTTTGACCATTTATCAATTGGAGAATGACTTGTATTCTTATAGATTTGACCCAATTCTCTGTATATTTTAGAAATGAGTCCTTTATCAGAGACATAGGTTGTAAAAATTCTTTCCCAATTTCCCATCTCCCTCTTGATCTTGATTAAATTGGCTTTATTTGTACAGAAGCTTTTCAATTTAATGTAATCAAAATTATTCATTTTGCATTTTATAATGCTCTCTAATTCTTCTTTGGTACTAAAGTCTTCCCCTCTCCACAAATCTGACAGGTAAACTATTCCTTGCTTTCCCAGATTGCTTACAATATCATCCTTTACACCTAGATCATGCACCCATTTAAACTTGATTTTGGTATATGGTGTTAGATAATGATCAATGCCCAGTTTCCGCCACACTACATTCCAGTTTTTCCAGCAGTTTTTGTCAAGTAGTGCATTCATATTCCCAAAACTGGGGTCTTTGGGTTTATCAAACAATAGATTACTATATTCATTAATTGCTCGATCTCGTACACCCAATCTATTCCATTGATCCACTATTCTACTCCTCTGCCAGTATCAAGCAGTTTTGATGACTGCTGTTGTATAATACAGATTAAAATCTGGCATAGCTAGTCCACCTTCCCTAGTGTTTCTTTTCATTAATTCCCTTAATATTCTAGACCATTTGTTTTTCCAAATAAATTTTGTTATTATTTTGTCTAACTCTAAAAAGTAGTTTTTTGGTAAAGTGATTGGTATGGCACTAAACATATAATTTAGTTTGGGTAAAATTGTCATTTTTATTATATAAGCTCAACCCAGCTGCGAGCAATTGATATTTTTCCAATTAGGTAGATCTGACTTTATATGTGTGAGAAGTCTTTTGTAGTGGTGATCATATAAGTTTTGGGTTTATTTTAGCAGGTAGATTCCCAAATATTTTATAATGTCTACAGTGAGTTTAAATGGGATTGCTCTTTGTATCTCTTGCTGTTGAGTTTTGTTAGAGATATACAGGAATGCTGAGGATTTATGTGGGTTTATTTTATATCCTGCAACTTTGCCAAATTTATTGTCTCAAGTAGTTTTTTACTTGATTCTTTAGGATTCTCTAAGTATATCATCATATCATCTGCAAAGAGTGATAGCTTGGTCTCTTCTTTGCCTAATTTGATTCCTTTCATTTCTTTTTCTTCTCTAATTGCTACTGCTAACATTTCCAGTACCAGATTGAATAAGAGAGGTGATAATGGACACCCTTGTTTCACTCCTGGTCTTATTGGAAATGCTTCTAGTTTATCCCCATTGCATATAATACATGCTGATGGTTTTAAATAGATGCTATCTACTATTTTAAGGAAGGCTCCATTTATTCCTATACTTTCTTGTGTTTTTAATAGGAATGGATGTTGTATTTTGTCAAAAGACTTTTCTGCATCTATTCATGTGGTTTCTGCTAGGTTTGTTGTTTATATGATCAATTATACTGATGGTTTTCCTAATATTAAACCATCCTTGCATTCCTGGAATAAATCCTACCTGATCAAAATGTATTATTTTTGTGATAAGTTGTTGGAGTCTTTTGGCTAATATTTTATTTAAAATTTTTGCATCTAAACTCATGAGGGAAATTGGTCTATAATTTTCTTTCTCTTTTTTATCTCTTCCTGATTTAGGAATCAGTACCATATTTGGGTCATAAAAAGAATTGGCTAGGACTCCTTCTTGACTAATTTTCCCAGTTTGTAGAGTATTGGAATCAATTGTTCTCTAAATGTTTGATAGAATTCACTAGTAAACTCATCTGGCCCTGGAGATTATTTCCTAGGGAGTTCTTTGATGGCTTGTTTGATTACTTTTTCTGAGATGGAGTTATTTATGTAATTCAATTCCTCTTCAGTTAATCTGGGCAACTTGTGATTTTGTAAATATTCATCCATTTCACTAAAATTGTCATATTTATGTGCATACAATTGGGGAAAACAATCCCTCATTATTTTTTTTTATTTCCTCTTCATCGGAGGTAGATTCAACCTTTTCATTTTTGACACTCATAATTTGGTTTTCTTCTTTCTTTTTTTTATCATATTTTACTAAGGGTCTATCAATTTTATTGGTTTTTTCATAAAACTAGCTCTTAGTTTTATTTATTAATTCAATAGTTTTCTTAATTTCAATTTTATTAATCTCTCCTTTGGTTTTCAGTATTTCTAATTTAGTACTAAATTGGAGATTTTCACTTTCTTTTTCTAGCTTTTTCAGTTGCATGTCCAATTCATTGACCTCCCTTCTCTCTCCTTTAATCAAGTATGCACTCAGGGATATAAAACTTCCCCTAAGAACTGCCTTCAATGCATCCCACAAATTTTGGTATGTTGTCTCATTATTATCATTCTCTTGAATGAAGTACTGATTGCTTCTATAATTTCTTGTTTGACCCATCCGTTCTTTAGGATTAAATTGTTTAATTTCCTATTAGTTTTTAGTCTGTATTTCCATGCCCCTTTATTGCATATAATTTTATTGCATCATGATCTGGGAATGATGCATTTAATATTTCTGCCTTTCTACACTGAATTGTGAGGTTTTTATGCCCTAGTACATGGTCTATTTTTGAGTATGTGCCATGCACTGCTGAGAAGAAAGTAAATTCCTTTTTATCCCCATTTGGTTTTCTCCAGAGATCCATCATATCTAGTCTCTCTAAAATTCTATTCACTTCCTTAACTTCTTTCTTGTTTTTTTTGAGGTTAGATTTATCAAGTTCAGAAAGGGGGAGATTAAGGTCCCCCACTAGTATAGTTTTGCTATTTCTTCCTCTAATTCCTTTAACTTCTCCTCTAGGAATTTGGATGCTATACCACTTGGTGCATATATATTAAGTAGTGATATTGCTTCATTCTCGATGGTGCCTTTTAGTAGGATATAGTTTCCTTCCTTATCTCTTTTAATTAGATCTATTTTTTCTTTTGCTTTATCTGAGATAAGTATTGCTACCCCTGCTTTTTTTACTTTAGCCGAGGCATAATAAATTCTACTCCAAACTTTTACCTTTACCCTGTGGGTATCCCTTTGTTTTAAATGTGTTTCTTGTAGACAGCATATTGTAGGATTATGGTTTTTAATCCATTCTGCTATCTGCCTCTTTTTTATGGGAGAGTTCATCCCATTCACATTCATAGTAATAATGACTATCTGTCTCTTCCCCTCCATCCTATTCCCTGCTCTGTTTATGTTTTTGTTTCTCCCTTCTCCCTTTCAATCCTTGAAGTTTTCCCTTTTGACTGCCCCCTCCCTCAGTGTTCCCACCTAGTGACCCCCCTTCTTAACCTACCCTCTCCCCTTACTACTATTTCCCTCCCCTCTAATACCCCCATTTAGTCTCTTCCTTTTCAACCCCCTCCTTACCATTCCCAACTATAGGATGCTATTAATTGTTATACTTATCAGAGTAAGTTACTCGATGTTTGACTCCAAACCAGTGAGAGTAAATTTCAAACAATGCTCCTCTCCCTCCCTCCTTTTCCTCTATTTATTTAATTTATGTGTCTATTCACATTAGAATCTTAAACTTTACTGATTAAGTTGATTCCTCTTTGAGCCAGAACCAGTGAGAATAGTGTTTAAATGATGTTCCTCTCCCTTTTTCTTTCCCGTCTACTATAATGTGTTTTACTGCCTCTTCACATGGCATATTTTACCTTTTCCTATCTCATCCTTTCCTTTTTCCCATTACAGTCCCTTTGATAAGTCTTTTCAGGGTCATGATAATCATAAAAATTTTGATATTGACAGTTATCAGCTCCTCATATAGGGATGTGAACATTTTGCTCTTGTTGCATCCCAAGTAATGAATATGTGTGTATGGGTGTGGGTATGTGAATGTGGATGTGTGTCTGTGTTTTCTTTGTTTACCTTTTTATGTCTTTCTTGAGTCTTGTAATTGTAGATCACATTTTCCATTGAGCTCTGGCTTTTTCATCAGGAGAGTCTGGAAGTCCCTTATTTCATTAAATAACCATCTCCTTGCCTGAAAGATTATGCTCAGTTTTGCCCGGTAGTTAATCCTTGGTTGTAGTCCTAGCTCTCTTGCCCTATGAAATGTCAAATTCCAGTCCCTCTGATCTTTTAATGTGGAAGCTGCTAGGTCCTGTGTGATCCTAACTGTAGTTCCGTGATATTTGAATTGTTTCTTTTTGTCTGCTCGCAGAATTTTTTCCTTAATCTTGTAATTCTGGAATTTGGCTGCTATATTTCTTGGAGTTTTCAATTTGGGATCACTTTCAGGGGGAGTCTGGTGAATTCTTTCAATAATTATTTTGTCTTCTGAATCCAGGACCTCAGGACAGTTTTCTTTGACAGTCTCTTGGAGGATGTTGTCTAGGCTGCTTTTTTCATCATGGTTTTCTGGTAGACCAATAATTCTTAAATTATCTCTCCTGGATCTGTTCTCTAGGTCAGTTGTTTTTCCAGTGAGACATTTTACATGTTCTTCCAATTTTTCCATCTTCTTGTTTTGTTTGATTGATTCTTGGTGCATCATAGAGTTCTGAGTTTCAATTTGATTGGATCTAATTTTTAGCGAATTATAATCTTCAGTTAGTTTTTGAAGTCCTTTTTTCGGAGGTATTTTCTCCAATTACTTCACTGAGACTTTTTTCCAAGTTGGTCACTGCCTCCCTGTCCAGACCCATGTGGGCACTTTTCTGGGCTGAATTTTGCCATATTCTGTCTCCCAGTGGATTCTGTCACTCCAAAATCCATTCAGATTCACTTTGTAAAGTTTAGTTGATGGGATTCCTGGAGAAGCTTAGAAAGGTTACTGCTTCCATTCTGCCATCATGGCTCCACCCCCTCCCCCATTCCTACATTCTTAATCTGTGGGATTCTTGTTCATGTCCTTTTATTGAGAAACAGCATGATGTAGTCAATAGATTGTTGGATTTGGTATTAGGAAAACCTGATTTCAAATCCAACATCTGGTGCTTACTAGGTATGTGACCTTGGACACATCACTTAACCCTCAAATGTAGCAGTTTCCTTATCTGTTGATGAGAGAATTAGAACAAATGGCTTGTAAGATCTTTCCCTTTCAGGTCTAAGTCTATGATCTTCTCCCACAGATCCTTCTCAGATGATTTAACCATTAAGTTGGAAAAAGTTGCATTTTTCCCCCTCCATTTTACAGGTAACAGTGTAGAACTTAGGCTGTCATTCTTTTATCCATTGTTCTCAATATACAGTATAGGACATTATTCTATGCAATACTCTTTCCACCAGCTATCCTTCTATATCTTTATTCTTCATTGTGCCTAACTCCTAGAGAAAGATGTCTAAAATCAATGCCTCTACCTCCTTTCCTTCACTCTTCTAAATCCTCAGCAATGATTCCTAGCATCATCAGTCAACTAAGCCTTCTCTCTCCAAAGCTATTAATGATATATTAATTTTCAAATCTAATGACCTTTGCTCAGACTTCATCCTTCTTGACTCCTCTGTAGCCTTTGTCACTATTGTGTAGTTTTTCTTCCTGGACAATCTCTTGTCTATAGGTTTTCGTGACCAGGCTCTTTCCTGGTTCTTTTTTACCCTTCTGATCACTGCTCCTCAGTGCCCTTTGAAAGTTCTTTGTCCATGTCATGTGGATGACAAGCATAAGTCCCCAAGCCTCTATACATGACCTTTTCTTTTTACTCTGCACCATCCTGCTTATTAATCTCATCAACCTCCTAAGTGGTCTCACAATGTACTGCACAAGGAGCTCCAATGATTACCTCTTACCTCACAAATCAAACATAAAACTTTGTTGTTTGCCATTTAAAACTCTTCATATTCTTACTATCTCATATCTTTCCTACTTCACTTCTCTCCACACACTCCCTGATCCCAGGTAGAATGGCTTGCTTCCAGTTCCTCATTCATAATTCTCCCTATCCTTCCTCCTTGCCTTTGTGTTGGTTGTCTCCTATGCCTGGAATGTTCTTGCTTTTCACTTCTGCCTTAACTTCCCTCAAGTTTTGAGTCAAAACTTACTTTCTCTAGGCAGTTTTCCTTGTTCCTTTAACTGCTAATGACTTCTCTCCAAGATTACCACCATCCCCCCCCCCCCCATTTGTTCTCTGTGTTTCATATGTATGTAGTAATTTACAAGTGATCTTCATTAAACTGTGGTCTCTTTGAAGATAGGCATGGGGCTTTTTGCATTTCTTTGCAGTCCCAGAGCTTAGCACTTAATAAGTATTTAATAAATTATTGTTGACTGATAGCACATCTCCCTTTTCATTATTTCTTGTATACAATTTACTCATATGTTTTAACTTTGTACACTCAGCATTATTCTATTACCGACTGAGTTACCTGAAATAATTTTGTTGCTGATGACTTTGAACTCTGAAGCACAACCATTCAATGTCACTGCCATTTGTGCTTTTTTTCAAGGCTATTGCTGGTATTTCAGTTAATGTTTTTTTCTTTAAACAAGTCTTAAGGGCTGGGACCCTTAATCTCCTAGTCCTTGAGTTGTCATTTGGCTTGGTTTGGGTTTTGTTTTTTTCTTTTGGTCATCTACTCCTCTACAGAGTCTGATTGACCTAATCATTCCACAATTGGTGTTTGCTAGGGATTTTATTAAATTCTCAGGTATTATATTAAGTATGTAGAAAGGCAAACATCTTATCTCATTATATCTTTTAAGGTAATTTATGTAATGTTGGTAAAAAAAAACTATTTTGAGCTCAACACATAAACCTGAGTTGTCATGGATACACACATTAAGAGGCTTTCTTCATCAATTTATTATGAGTCTGACAAGTTATTTTTAGTGTATGAATTATTTTACCCCAAAAGACAGATGATATAATTGAGCTTCATCATTATTATAGATATTCCATTAAAAACATCACTCCTCTGTATATTTTTCATATGCATACCTTCCCCCTTAACAGCATTTTGTAGCCCAAGGACATACTCAAACTAGTTGTCAGAAAGACTCAACAGTATCCTGGGATTTACTTTTTCTTATTAATTTTCCCTTTGCTGCTGTGTTAAGTTTTTAACATAATTGTCTTAATGGTATTTGCAAGTAGTGTAAGACTAGATAGGTGGGGAACTCAGAGAAATCTAATGACTAGTAGAACATCTCTGATTCTTGCCATGTGGTGACCCTATATTACCTTCAGCCTAACCCTTCAATTCACCAAGCATCAAACATTTATACCAATGATCCAAAAAAGACAAAAATGAAACTGTCCCTGCTCTCATGAGATTTACATTCTATCAGGGGTAACAATGTGTATGAATATAAGTAAATATAATGTGTCAGGGAGGAACTGAATACATAAAGACTGACTACCCATAGAGGGTTAACAAAGGCATGGATATGGGAGAGGGATACAAGACTTATCTGTTTAGGAGAGAAAAAAGGAAAAAAGAGAGCTTATATACACATTCATACACACAGGACCCCACTAGTGAACTGACTGGAATGGTTGTCTTGATTCAGAAGCCATGAGTACAAGTCTCTTATTGAGTTCAGTTCAGCAAACACTAGCAATGGAATTATAGAAATGTCAGTTAATCTCTCTGACACTGGCTTTCTTGTCTGGGGAGGAAACTGTTTTGCAAATGTGAAGCAACAGAAACAATAATAGGTTGGGGCAGCTAGTGGCACAATAAATAGATCATTGGCCTTGGAGCGAGGAGGACCTGAGTTCAAATCCAGCCTCAGATATTTGACACACTTATTAGTTGTAACCTTGGGCAAGTCACTTAATTCTATTGCCTTGCCTTCCCCCTCCACAAACAAAACAAAACAATAATAGGTCACATTTATATGTTGTCCACTAATTCAGTCATGTCTGCCTCTTCATGACCCCATGAAACATACTGTCCCTGGAGTTTTCTTAGCAGATACTGGAGTAGTTTGCCATTTCCTTTTCCAGTGGATTAAAAATAGAAGTTAAGTGATCTGCCCAGAGTAACACTGCTGGTAAGTGTCTGAGATTTGAACTTGGATCTTTCTGACTCTAGGCCCAGTGATCCATCCTTTGAGTCATCTAGGCGTCTCCTCACATTTTTATAGTCCTTTTCAGTTTTCAAAGTGCTTCACAAATTTTATATCTTTTGATCTCCCCAATAACTGTAAGGTAGCTTGTGGGAGTGTTGTTATTTCTAATTTTTTTCTAATGAATAAACATGCTTAGGCATATGAAATGACTTGGCCTGTGTAGTGACAGGCAGTAAATGACAGAAGTTATTCCTCTATTTTTTACTGTTACCTATCTGTGCTGAATCAATGAGAGACATTTATCAGCAGCAACACTAATGTCTTTTTATTAAAAGATTGATATTGGTGTCATTAGATAGTAATATCTTATGTATATAGCACTCTTCACTTTGTATCTGCTTCTCTGCCTGGATTTTTCTCCCAAGATGTTACTACTAGGATAAGTCACCACTTCTAAATTCACCATAATGCTGCTAACTTAAGCCCTAATACCACTTCCCTAGACTCAAAAAATGAGCTGACAGATTTTTCTTAGAAATGAAACACTTTGAAATAATCTTGACCGGTAATGGAAGACTGAGTCAAAGGGACAAGTCACACTTTTGCTGAAGAGCCACAGATGCCACAAATTAAAAACAAATTGTGCACTATAATAAGTAGTGATTCCTGATCTCAAGGAATTCATCTTCTTTATGAGAAGTCAACATGAACACATATATATGTATACAAGAAATATATAATAATTAATATTTAATGAATTTATTAAAATTAAAATAAAGCAATTAAAACATTAAAATAAGCAGATTTAATTAAAATGTAATTTAATTAAAATTAACAGAATTGGTATAGTTTAAAAATGGAGTGGGCTGTGAAGGTATTGGTTTCCCCTTGAGGGGGTTTTTCAAGCAAAGACTGCATGACCATTTGTGGGGTATGGTGTAGGATTTTCTTTTGAATATAGGTTGGTCAACATGACCATCTAGATTCCTGATTCTGGAAGTGCTGTGCTCAATTACTGTGCATGGTAAAATCATTAAAGGATCCATAGAACACCATAAAACATGAAGAAAATTATTAATATTATATGGTTTTAAAATTTTTGAAGCTTTTTAAAAATCATCAATCATTTCCCAGGGCACTATTCCTTCCCCCTCCATTGAGCCCTCACTTTAAAAAAAGATGAAAGAGATATGAAAAACTAGCCTGTGACCTCCAAGATCTGTTTCTTCCATCCTAACCCCAGCCAAGAGAGGGAAGTATGTGTGCTACACAATCTTTTCTCCCAAAGTATGTTCATTGCAATTAATCTTGAGTTCAGCTGCTTATTATTATTATTTTTGTTTAAATTATTTTAGTCATTCCATGTATTCTCTTGGTTCTGCTTTCTTTTCTCTTTTTAATGCCTACAAATCTCCCCATGTTGATTCTTATGAGCATGATATTCCAATATATTCAAATAGAGAAGTAATATGCCATAATGGGTAGATATCTAGCTTTAGATCCAAGAATATTCATGTTAAGTGCCACCATTGACATAAAATGGTAGTGTAAAGCTGGAAAAGTCTTTTACGAACTCCATGTCCTTTGCAACTCTTGAAGGAGATTAGTCGAAGAGAAGGTGCTGGCCTGCATTGATAGAGGGAATTTCTCAGTCTATTCTAATATATCCCTATTAGATTATAAGCTCAATGAATTCAGGGACTGTCTTTTGCCTCTTTCTGAATCCCCAGAGCTTTGCACACTGCCTGTCACATAGTAGATACTTAATAAATGTGTAATGATCAATTTATATACCTTGGGGATCTCTATACTTTTGAAATAACAGGTCCCATCTCTATCCTCTGTCCTAGACCTTCCTACACCACCATAACTTCAAACATAATGAGTTTGTTCATTTTGTTTTGTTTTGTTTTGCCTTTCTTTATAGAGGGCAGAAATTGAACACTTAGCTCATCCACTTTGCATCTGCTGCTCTCTGGTTTCAGTTCTACAGAACAAAATGGCGCTATGCTGAGTAACTCTTGGTAGAGCTCCTTTCCCATCCCCCCACCATGCTAATATTGATTCTGTACATCAAAGATAAAGAATGGCTTTAGAATTGACCTGTAACTTAACTGGTATATAGAAGTGATGGCAAACTCAAATGGAATCAAAGGCCATTACTCCATACATAAGTATGCCTGCCAATTACATATTGACTTGGTTTTAGAATGCAGTATGTTCATTGTTTTATTTTCACTTATTTTGTTAAACATTTACCAATTAAATTTTAATCTGGTTCAGACTGCATTCTGAGTTATATATTTGACATTTCTGGTAGAGAGAATTCCTGTTAAAAAATTTCATCTACTGGTGCAGGTTGGCATCTCCTCTGCAATTTATGGTCTTAGTAAGTTGCCCAGGGCACTCAGAAGTTAAATGATTTGGCCAAGATCACACAACCAGAATGGATCAGAATCAGGAAAATGACTCTTTATTATGTTTTGCTGCCTGCTGAATGCCAAAGATCACAAGAGAAATGATTATTTTGATAACTAAGATTTTGATATAGGCTTTAAAATGTTAAAGTATTGATACTTAAGCATAATGTGAAAATACGGCAGAATAGGTTAGATCTCAGGTGATTTCTTTTGAACATTTTATTGTTTGAAAAAAAAGTGTGGACCCTTAGATCTTCTACAAAGTTTGTATAATTCTTTGAAGTAGCATCCTGAATCATCTTGCAGATGTCATGTTAACCATCTAGCAAGATGAAAAAAGAAAAAAATACAGAGTATGACATATTCCTTTAATTTGGAGTATAGATTTGCAAATATGTTCATATTCTGGTTTTAGCAATAAAACAGCATTTTAGGAGGTCAGGTAATGTGGTACAAATGAAAGCAAACCTGGTTAGGAGTCATGCCATCTGGGTTCCAGTGCTTGATAAGACACTACTTAATCTGTTGTTCTTTGGACTAGTCACACTGCTTGTCTGATGAATTTGCTTTCCTCATATGAAAAAGGAAATGATTTCATATCATTTATTTGTAAAACCTCATTCAACATTAAAATTGAATCATATACATGTGGTATTGTTTCTCCAAATGTGAGTTCATGATTTTTTTTTTCATTTCTCTGCTTGTATTTCCTCATGAAAAGGGAAAGGATGGTGAATTTAAAGGTGTGAGGATTAAGGGAAAGAGAGGGAGTAAAACAGACAAGAGGAGGTGCATTGGGGGAGGAAGATGTGATGGAACAGTAAAAGATACTTCAACTTGCAAACCAAACATTCACTTTTCCAGCAATGGCATTGCCCCAGCCTGTAGGAGAACCATCTACTTCAAAAGATTTATTAATTGATTGATTAATCAATACTCATTAATTTATGTTTCTTTATATTTATTCCTGGAGTAGGCAACTTTGATTTCTGGTCAGTTCAAAAGCTTTTTTCTTCTTTGCCTCAGTTTAATGTCTCAACAATCTTATTTTCTAAGAACTGCTGGATTTTAGGGAAGGTGTATCTTGACCTTGTTTCTAATTGTCTGAAATGTTAAAATTGGCTACTCTGAAAGCATCAATTAGGATGAATGGAATTTTTGTTTTTAAACATTTTAACAGCATTCCCCCTGAAATTAAAGTCAAATAGAGGAAATTACTTTCAGAGATCCACAACTTATGAAATTTTCATGGCATAAATCTCTCAGGATAGTACCTTGCAAAGCAGTCATTTCCACTTGAACTATTTAGTTAAGGTAGAATTCCTCTGATACCTTATACCCATAAATTTTTACTTTGAAGGCACTGTTTAGTCTAGTCGTAATTGGTGAAAGATTACTAGAAACCCAAAAGAAAGGAAAGAACACTGCAGAAAAAAATAAGCAAAATTAAAATGTAATAAATTTGGTTGATAATTAAATCAATAAATTCATCAAATTAATGACACTTTAAAAATTCCCAGATAAGGTGAAAAATTGCAAGACTCCAAATATAAATCCAAATTATAAAGTCAGTGGCCCAAGGCAAGGATACATTTCATGTCCAAAAGGGGTAAAAAAAAAAAACTTTAAAAAAACCTGTTTGGCTAAAAAAATCAACTTAAACCTTAGTAATAAATGATCATAAAACCTAACAAATGGCCAAAAATAAATTAGCCAGTATCTTTTCCTTGAGTTTGTGTAGGTGTGTCATTTGTAACACACCTACACAAACTCAAGGAAAAGATACAGGCTAATTTATTTTTTACCCAACACACTGCCATTATTGTTATAGTCATTTGAAAATTATTCATTTGAACCTAACAATGATTCTAAAAGCAATGTTCATCACATTTGACTACAATTATCCCTTTAATATTGCACAGGTTAGGGGTGTGACACCTGTGTGATCTGAAAAATTGATGTAAAATATTTTGGCTCTCCATACTAGAGAAGAAATCCGAGTTATTGTGGTATTAAAAGATAACATATGTCAATGCTATACAATGTGATGCATATATTTTATGCATTTCTGAATTTCTCAACTTTTTCTATATCATCTGCTGTCCTTCATGTGTCGCCTGCAGCTTCCACAAAACTCCCCCCAAATTACCATTTAATTTCTTATGCTGACCTGCAAGATATATTGAACCTGCGATTCAGAAAGCTGTGATGTGGAAGGTATAACTGCATTTTGTGTAAATTCCCCTGAAAAGTTCAGTTGAGTACATTTTGATACTTTAAAAGATTCATTATTTCACCAGTTCAGGTATTCCAAACAATGCTGTATATATTATCCCATCTTTATCATTTTCATCTTATGAGTTCTTCATTTGTAGCTTTCCAATAAATAAAGTGATAGGTAAGTAGATAGATGGATAGATAGACAGATAGGTAGAAAGAAAAATAGATGTCATCTGGAAGCACTTGTAAATGTGTGGAAGGGTGTCATCTAGTTCTGTTAATATTTTGCTAAACATGAGCTATCTTTACATGGCCATCCCATTCCTCTTTTTCAGAATCACATGTGCCCTAGATGTTATTTTTTTTCAGCACTTGAGCACATCAGTGTTGGTATTAAGTGGCTGACTACTTAAATCACTTATGCATCTATAAGTTATATCTTGATGAAATGTATTTATGGAACTTTTCTCTATGAACTCATATATAGCTCATGTTTGTTCCCACCCAGAACACTTCTTAATTTGTTGTATTTCTACCTCTCCTTTAAGCTTATTGAGTTTACCTATAATAAATATTTGAATACAAAGCAAATGTATTAAAAGACATTTTGATAGAAATGGGACTTGCATCCAGGATTGTAAAGAAATATGGTGTTTTTTTCCCCTTTTCTTTCCAGAGGTGCTTCCACATGACCTACCATTAGTAGTACTGTAGTATGGGTAAAAATGAGACTTTAAAGGTAGTACCTGCATGCTGTCGCTTGACTTGCTTTTCCTGGAACCTCTTATCATTTTTTCTCTAGTGTCTGTACTCCTAGTCTGAACCCAGGTAAAATTCCAATGCTGTAGTCCCACATTCTGCATCACTGCCCTCTGCTGCCTTCATTGCCCATGTCACTACACACTTGCAGTGATGATATACCATTACCATCTCTACACATAGCTTGCCTGCTTCTTCCCAGCAATCTTTGCCCTATACCTCAAAAACATGGAAGAATGAGTCCTTTCTTCTCTGGCAAGTTCACCACATTCCTTTTGGGTGACATGCAACTTTTATACTAATGATATGATATTCTGTGATTCACAACCTTATATTATCCTAAGGAAACTATTGATATAAAAAAGATTAGCTTTCATACAGTAAGCAGCTTGGAATCATTGGAAATGTTACAGTGGTAACAAATGTGGGCCAGCCCATCCTCTTCTGCATGCCAAACTCAGGATCCATCTGCAACAGCTAAGACACACACACACACACACACACACACACACACACACACACACATTAATTCAATAGATTTCATGTCATAATTAGGAAAATACACTTTCAATATTAACTTAGATTTTTCCCCTGTCTGGAACATGATACTAATCTTTTTTTTTTTTAATTGCCTGTGGATCTTGATGATAAGGCCTTGTAGCATTTTGGGAAGGCAATAAATAATCAAAGAATGTCTGGAACACCTTGATATCTAGAGGAAATTCTTCTTCCACTTAATTTTTTTGGCTTTCCTCTGATGCTAGTAAACCCCTTTGGCAAACATATGTGTCTGTTTTGTGCCTCATTTGATAATGTTAATCAGGGAATTATTAAAACAAATTGTTGAGGTTGCATTTTTCAATGAATCTTGTACTTTCTTAAAAGATGCAGAAAATAACTTAAGAGAGGTTTACAATAAGGTTTACAGTTTCCCTTTTAAGTCAGTAACTTTTCTGTTATGAAAAAAAAAACTGAGATCTTATATTTTCTGCTCTTTTCTGTCAATTTTGTGATGTGCAGTTGTATTCTGTTATAGAAAATTGCTCCAAAAATCATGGTTGGTCTTCTCATGTTTTCCTTTAGGATAGTTCAGTACATGTATTCCTATGCTTTCCCATAGGATGGAAAAGTAAAATAAAAATAAGAATTCCCATGATGAAAAAGTAGGGGAAAGGATACTTCTTTTAAAAATAAAATATAGTTCTTGATTTTTTTTACTCCTTTGGAATCTTAATCTATTTTGGGTATCTTAAAAATCAATCATAAAATGCTTTCAACATTTTTGTTGAATTTCTTCTGTATGTATTAGGTCAAGTACAATCCCTTCTCAATTTCATCTTGTTATTTTCACTTCCTCAAATATTTCACCTGTGCGTAGTGGTGGACCCAGGTTCAATTCCCCAACAAGCCTTTATTAGGTACCTATCATTTGTCAAGCTGTGTGGTAAGTATTGAGAATACTAAGTCAAAATTCAAACTATTTCTGTCCTCATTGAGCTTATGTTCTGTTGGAAAGAGAAATACATGCATTATTAATTAATAATAAAATTATTATCCAATGAAGGTAATTACTTGCACACAATATATACACAAACACCTATAAACAAGTTAACAAATATTTTAAAGATTAATAAACAAGTAATTTAGGGGTGGCTAGGTGGCGCAGTGAATAGAGCGCCGGCCCTGGAATCAGAAGGACCTGAGTTCGGAGCCGGCCTCCGACACTTAAACCACACAAACAAAAACCAGCCGTGTGACCTTGAGCAAGTTACTTAACCCCAATTGCCCTAAAGGGGCGGCTAGGTGGCGCAGTGAGTAAGAGCACCGGCCTCGGAGTTGGGATGACCCGAGATCAGATCCGGCCTCAGAAAATGAGCACCCACTCATAAATAATGACTAGCCATGTAACCTTGAGCAAGTTACTTAACCCCAATTGCTTTAAAAAAAAAAATAAGTAATTTGGAGGCATGAAGGAGAAATAACTTCTGGTAACACTGAGAAAGCCTTGTTGAAGGATATGGCACTTAAGCTGTTAGTTGAAAGGAGTTGAGAGTTCTGAAAGATGAGAGTTAGGAGTGAGAATATTCTTGGCATGAAAGTACATGGGTCTGAAGGTGGGGAGCATAATATTTAATTATCCCAGAAAGATAGCAAGCCAGATTGTGAAGTGCTTTTGATGCCAAACAGTGAAGTTTGTATTTGGTGTACAGGAAATAGAAGGTGATTGAAGTTTCTTGAGCAGAAAAATTGAGACATAGATCTATGCTTTAGAAATATTCATTTGGCAGCTCTCTGGAAAATGGATTAAGGGGAGAGGTTAGATGTAGGAAAATAAATTAAAAGGGTATCACAGGTAGTCCAGGAGAAAGGAAATTAGAGCTTGAATCACAGTAATTTTAGAATCCAAATATGTTGGTTCTGTTAATGGATGATCACTATAGAAATTGCATTTCACATATGTTTACTGCTGTCTTTCCAGTTTTGTCTTTAACATGCTCTTTGGGTGGTCTGCCTTAGTTAGGTTTCATGCCCAGCTTTCTACAGATTCATTGTTACTGTTCAGTGCCTTTTGTGGGGTGACACTGCTCATAATTTCCTGTCATTTTCCTCTGCAATGTGTTGGAAAAATCTTTTTTTTAAACTAGAATTACCCTTCACTGCCATATCTCTCTGTTTGTCAATTGCTAGTTAGCTAGGATAGTCCTCATGTCCTTTTGGTCTCATTGTTGAGGTGACTCTTATATGTATATTCAAGAGATAGTGATGATGTCTTTACATTTATCCATTTCCTACTTTTCACAATCAGCAAATTATTTAAGTCAAGTGGTGACTCTAATTGCATTTAATGTCCTCTCAATCTTATCCTTTATTTTATTTCGTTATTAATTTTGACCTTTGTTCTCACTAGTTAATACTCCTCATGGACAGCTCATTTTTAGTTTCTCACATTTTTTTATGGTACACATTAGCTGTCAATTAAAATATAATTAAATTATTTTAGCAGAGGTGACAGGGTAGGAGGATAATTAGAGTGGGGGAAAGAGAGAGAACTAGCACACAGCCCAGCACTCCCCAGCTCCCTAGTTGGAGGCAGTATTGATGACATACAGGCCCAAAGTCACTGAATTGTCTTTCTCCCTTTCTTCTCTTTCATTTCTTATTCTCCAAACACATCTTACAACATAAAGAGGTCAACAAGATAAGATTAATATCAGAAAACATCCGTGTTCTTTGTAAAGTAGCAAGAGAGTTAGCACTCTGAAATGGGAAGTCGCAGGTGAAGGGTTTGGGGGCATGAGAAAAGAAAGTCTGGAACAGGAAATACAATAATTTCATACTCAATTAAAAATGGACAAATTATATTTTGTGTAGCAGAGCTTGATTAAGCTTAGATAGCATAAAGTTTGTTAATTACTGATTCAAAAATAGCTAGGAAGGCAGATTAATGTAGTTACTGAGCCTTTGGCGTTAGCAGAGCTAGTATTACGGAAGGAAAAGGAATACAAATGTATTGGTAGGAGACTATATGCTTAAAATGGGTATCTGTTGGATCAAGATGTGGTAGGGAGGAATGTGGAGTTAGTACAGTGATGATAGGCTAGGAAGGAAGGCCTTAAGATGAAAGGGAAAAGACAGGCTTTGTAGTAATGATGAAATGGGAGGAGGGCAGGACATACTTGTTCAGACAAAAATTTCACATTTCCAATTCTAGTGAGAAGAGTGGTTTTAAATAGTGTTGAGTTCTAAGATGTGGCCACCCTGGCAGGTGTTCTAATTCTATAATTTGAATGTCATTTAACTTCTCAGGTCAAAGTTTCCTTAGCAACAAAATAAAGATAATACTTCCACTACTAACCTCACAGCATTATTGTTTACTTGCTACTATTATTATGATGCAGGAAAATGGTATATTTTACATTGAACTTTAAAATTTTCACATACCTTACTCAGGTTCCTTGAAAGCACAGGACTGTCTTTTGCCTTTCTTTGTATATGTAATATACATATGCTAATGCAAGAGCACCTCCCTTACAGAGTTGTAATGGGGATTAAGTGAGATAGTATTTATAAAGTGATTTTTATTCCTTCAAGCTGTATATAAATGCTATTACTGTTGTTATTATCACTAAAAGGGAAAACACATTGTGGGGAGAGAGTTAGGGTAAAGCTGATCTACCATACAAATTAGAACCAGAGGTAGTCTGCTATAGTGGAAAGAAATCTGCCTCTTGAGTGAGAGATCTGGGCTCAAATCTTGACTCTCCTTGCTACATGATTCAGGAAAAAGTATTTTCACTTGAGACTTCTAAGATTATTAAAATACTCCAAGGATCTTTTTTAGATACCCAGGAAATAATTTAATAACATAGAAGAGTAGAAAGAAAAAAACATTGGAATGAAGCAGTTTTGTGACTTTGGACCATTTAAGCTGTAATATCTCTAATATTACGCATGTGAACTAAGCAAGGAGCAGGATATAGAAACAGAATATTTGATCAGAAGAGCCCTTGTTCAAGTCCAGACTTTGCTTCTGGGCCTCAGCTTCATTGTCTGTAAAATAAGGAGTTTGAACTAATTCATCTCTGAAGCTCCTTCTAAGCTCCAAAATCAAGGGACCTAAGTCCCTTCCAGTTCTAAGATTCCACGCCTAAATTTAACCCAAGATATAGCAGTTCTGTGGGATCCATACCAGAAAATAGTATAGTGAAACTTGTTTATACTGCCATCTTTAAATAGATCTATTTATGTTTGTAATTACTGAAAATACCTAACAACTAAAATGTATAACTAGTGACACAGAGACAATATAAAAAAAATAGAAAAATTTACTTTGGGAATGACAAATTGAAATTCTTGATAGCTTCTGCTTCTCTGAGCTTCCTAAGTGAGAGATGGCAGAGAGTCAGGAATTCATCTAAGCAAGAAAAGAAATTTAGGCATAAGGACCCAGAGCTATGAACCAGATATACTCATGAAGTTTGGTCCCATGGCTGATGAAAGTGGGATGGGGAGGGGGGCAGGCTACAAGTGGAGGTAATACAGATATACTTTAGTTCAAGGTTGATATTTTAAGGACTCACTGATATAATTAATAGCAATCGTGAAAGGTATAATAATCAGTAATTCCTGAACACAGTTCTACCTTGGAACTAATCCACTCTATTCCCGTAATGTCATTTTTACAGAAAGATTTATTGTTGTTGGCCTTCCTCAAATGCCCCTTTATTCCTTGCCTTTTATATAACATATGATTGTTTTTATGTTTTGTGGGTTTAGAGGTTCTTAGTTTGATTTTTTTTTCCTTCCCTCGGTAACATGCCAGATCGACAGCTTTAGAAACAGAAGTCCCTTTTCCTGCTTAACTATTCAGGGAGCTCAGTTCAAGGTGTTGGCTCTGATCTCTGATGTCCCAAATGGTTTGGTTTCTGCTTACTTCAGAAATACATAGTAAATATATTAAGCCTCCTACCCAGGACCAACGCCTATGGGGTCCTACTTTATTAGGCCCTTCTCTTTACTGGCTTTCATTTAGCCAGGGATTATTATTACTTACAGGATCACATTGTCATAGAATTTCAAGATAAAAAGAACTTCATTTTTCAGAGTAGAACCCTCAAGTATAGAAAGGTTAAATGATTTCCTCAACTGTGCTTAATGATAAAGGAACAAACCTGATCAGAACCCTTGGATAGACCTTATATAACTTTAATTATTCTATAAAAATGATGGTATTTTAAGAAAAACTGATAGCAAATCTCTGGAATGTAGAGCAATAATTGTTATGCTATGGCTGCATAAGGCACTGAATTGATAGATAGAATTGACTTTTAGCCACTTCTTTTATAAATGCTTCAATGTATGAAGCATTTATTGAGCACTTACTACATGCAAAGTACTGGTCAAAGTGCCAAAGATAAAAATAGGAAATTAAGACAGTTCCTGCTCTCATAAAATGTATTCTAGTGGGGAAGATAACACATAGTAAAGATTGTAGCTGGAAATCAGATGGGGGAGGTCCCATGGTCTTTAGTCTGCACCAGGAAAGCAGATATTGAAACCTCTTCTTTAATCTCACTTTCATTGATAAAATCATTTCCAATGTTGAACCATTAGATGGGCCAAGGATTTTAGTGGCAAGAACTTTCTTTTCTGGGTCTTCAGTAGATTGCATCACATGCAGGAGCGATTGCCAGGCTGCCTATAGTGCCTGTGTGAATGTAATGATGCACAGTGATGGTGAAAAATGATGTACTCAAATAGCAACTGGAACTTTTAGTCAGTGCTGCAGACTTGAGAGGAATCATGGCATAATGGATCGAGAAATGGCTAGGAAGCTCAGGAGACCTGGGTTCATCTCATCTCTGATATATACTGGCTATGTGACCCTAAAAAATTCATTTAACCTCTCACTGGCCAGGCAGCTCTTTAAAAGTCTGTTTCAGAGAACGTATGAACCTATATGAACAGAGGGGGCTTCCTAATCTGAGGGTTTCCTAGAAGAAATCACAAATCTATTTCCTATCCCTATCTTTACTGAAGAAAAAAATATTTCCAAGTGAAAGATGCAACAGTGAAGGGGTAGGAAAAAGGAAAAACCGAAGTGGATTTGATATGACCATAAAGATAAGAAGTGGAAGAGAACCAAATCCAACATTCTTATTTTACAGGGGACAAAATTAAGGTCCAAACAAGTAGTGTTGTGCCCAGAGTTACAGAAGTAGTCAGGAACAGATTTTCTATCAAAATGATTTCTTTTTCCAAATTGTATATTAACTCAACTATGGCATATAGTCCCTTGAGTGTATCTGTTTTATTTCCATGATCCAAGCAAATATCTATCTGGTTCATCACAAACACTGAACAAAAAAGAGTTGGTTTCATCCCATGTTGGTGATACTTTTTCTGGTGCTCCTACCCTTGGATCTTTTCAGGGTCACCTTCTGATGATAACAACTCCCCTGCCTCTCTCTTTTCCATCATTCCTTTGCTAGATGCTTTAAAAGGATAAAAATAAACTATTGTAAAGTAATAAAAATCGATATGTATTATCTTTCTATATATTTTTATATTTTATAAAATTAAATAAAATTTTAAAACTATATGTAAAAAAATTTAACTCAAGTCTTCCTGACCTCACTGTACTTCCTAGCTGTCTCATTCACTTGTGACCTGTGTGACGTTGGGCAGATCATTTAACCTCCTTGGGCCTCACCTTCCTTATGTATAAAATAACAGCAGTAATCTCTAGACTAAAGAGCAGGGGCAAATGAGACTTCATTCAAATTCAACCTAGTCCAATTGTGGATCTGTTTTTCTAGCCAGGGTGAAGTCCCAGACATGTTTCTAAGCCTAGGTTATATGTGCAGATTTGAGGAAACTGTCCTGGTTTCTGCCATGATGAATAGATTACATATTTCATATGAGGACGATATGGAGAACTTCTGTAGTAAAATGAATGGAAGGTAGACTCAAGAGGGAAGAGACCTGAGGCAAGTGGGTCAACCAGAAGGCTCTCTCAATTGTCCAGCCTGTAAAATCACATGGTTCTTTTTACTCAATAGGACTGACTAGTCTCATAGTCTCATTAATAGGTCAATAGTCTATTTGCAAATGACCCACGCCAGATAAACAAAGTCTAAGTTTTAAAAGTTTTCTGACATCAAAACTCCGTTTTAATGCAAGCAAGCAGTTTTTTTTTTTTCCCACACTTCAAGATCATCAAATCAAGTTGGTACTTGAATATTGTTACAGTCATCCTCATCATCTTGAGTGTCTTTAGGCCTCCTTATTGGAGCGGGCTTTCTGGTGACAGCTGGAGGTTCCATTGAGCAAACTAACTTTCTTTTGCCAATGCCTGTACTATTTAGACTCCCGTGGATGTCTCTGGCTGTATTCAGAATCAAAGCTGTCAGACTCTGATTTATTAAATTTTGGGCAAGGTACTGCTAATCAAATTCCTCCTTAGTGCTATAATTCTAAGACAAATAGTTCCAGATTCTTATTACAACTTATTTCATTTTAATGGTAATGGTACAACAATATCATCGTTGTATTATATAACACAGGTAAATCTTAGCTTACCTCAGTGTTGTGGTGAAGCCCCTAAGAACAAATATACCATGGTGTCCTTGCATTGGGATTAAGATCTTCTGATGATATAGCCAGGGCCATTATTTGTGGCAAAGTTTGGGTCACTCCCAATTTCTGCACCGTGTTTGACCAGTGTATATGAAGTAAGATCACCCAATGAGAAAACAGATATTAGGTTTCTAAGTTTACAAATCTGTTTTGGCTTCTGCCAGAAGCAAATTGTTTTATTATCATTGATAGTGCTGGTGGTAGTGTAATATCCCATAGCCTATGAATTATAGCCTTTCATCCTAACTCATACATCGTTAAAGAGCGTTTGTTGAAGATCATTAAACTCAGATTTTTATTCCTGTTTATACTCTTTTTCTTTAATTCAAACAAAAGTTTTATTTAGGAACTTGGCAGTCATTGACAAATATGAATGTTTCCATATACAAAGAGGGAAAGAAAATGGAGAAGTTGCATATGAGGCTGTGAATCTGGATTGTATGTCTTCTTTAAGCAATATGAACTTTAACATCTTAGTACCAATATAGTTCTTCTTGTCTATATTGCCTTCTGAACATACTCTGCTTTCCTTTGTAGATTTTTAACATGTTTTACTAATCATAGTTTTTCTACACACTTGAAGTGGCTTTAGTTATTAAGATGCTTGCCAGGTACTGGGGAATTATTTTTTTTAAACAAATGCTTTATTAACTTCTGTTTTACATCATTCATTTCCATCAGATTTTGGGTTACAATCATCCCCCCCCGCGTTTTTCCCCTACCCACCCTCCCAGAATAGCAGTCCCGCAAGATATCGCTTCCTCCAATCAGCTCTCTCCCATACCTTCTCCCATACCCCCTTCGACTTTTCCATTAGAGGAAGGTGAATCTTTGTGTCCCAATGCCTGTACATCATTTTCTCCCAATTACAAGCAAAAGAGTATTAATAATAGTGTTTATATATATTTGAAACATTTAATCTTAAGACCTCGAATTTCAGATCCATTTCCTTCCTCCCTTGTCACCCATTCCCTCTGGGGAGATAAGTAATTCAGTATATGTTGTACATGTCTAGCTACGCAAAACATTATCATAGTAGATATATTGTACAAGGCTGCTTATAATTCCCTCCCACTCATCCCACCCCCCACCTGGTCCATTCCCTACATGATCCTGCCCCTCTTCTATAGTGGGTACTTCCAACCTCCACTCCCCCCAAGGATGCTCTCCCATCCATCATCCCATCTCTCATCCCCCTTCCCCTTATTCTGCTGTAGGTCGAGATATCCCATTTAGTATGTATGTCATTCTCTTCCTGAACCAAATTCAATGAGAATGTGGTTTTGCCTTTTTGCCTTCCTATTCTCCCCCCGCTTCCAAACACTCCCCCTTGCTACTTCTACATGAGATAGTTTACCCTGTCTCTCCCCATCTCCTCTTCCCACTTTCCTCTCTCACCTCATAATTTCACCCCTTGAGTATCCTCCCTTCCCAACAAATTCAACCTATGCCCTCTATCCATATATAACTGTAACCATATACACACACATTCACATATGTATTCATATGACCACACACACTTCTTCCATTATTTTCATACTGAGAAAGATTTCCTCAGTCACAGTTATTGTTTTTCCATATAGGAATGTAAATAGCTCAACTTTGATAAGTTCCTTTTGATTTCTTTTCCCTGATTACCTTCTCAGGCATCTCTTGCTTCTTGTGACTGGATGTCAAATTTTCTATTCAATTCTGGTTTTTTCCTCAAGAATGCTTAAAAGTCCTTTATTCCACTGAATGACCATATTTTCCCCTGAGACAAAATACTCAGTTTTGCTGGGTAGGTGACCCTTGAGTTCATTCCCAGCTCTTTTGCCCTCTGGAATATCATATTCCATGCCCTTCAATCCCTCAGTGGAGGAGCTGCCAGGTCCTGTGCTATTCTGATTGTGTTTCCACAATATTGAAATTGTTTCTTCCTGGCTGCTTGGAGTATTTTCTCCTTGATCTGGGGATTCTGGAACCTGGCTATAATATTCCTGGGAGTTTTCTTTTTGGGATCTTTTTCAGGAGGTGATCGGTGGATTCTTTCAACCTCTATTTTGCCCTCTAGATATAAAACATCAGGGCAGTTTTCCTTGAGAATTTCTTGAAGGGTGATTTCTAGGTTCTTTCTTTGATCATGGCTTTCAGGTAGTCCAATAATTTTTAAATTGCCTCTCCTGGATCTATTTTCCAGGTCAGTGGTTTTTCCCATGAGATATTTCACATTGCCTTCTACTCTTTCATTTGTTTGGATCTGCTTAACAGCATCTTGATTTCTGATAAAGTCATTAGCTTCCATTTGCCCCAGTCTAACTCTGAAGGAATGAATCTCCTCAGTGAACTTTTGAGATTCTTTTTCCATCTGGGAAATTCGACTTTTTAAGGCATTCTTCTCCTCATTGCCCTTTTGGGCCTCCTTTGCCATTTGAGTTAGTCTATTTTTTAAGGTGTTGTTTTCCTCAGTCAGGCTGTTGACCCTCATTTCATACTTTTCCTGCATCCTTCTCATTTCTCTTTCCAATTTTTCCTCCACTTCTCTTATTTGATTTTTAAAGTCCTTCTTAAGGTCCTCTATGGCCTGCAACCTGCTCATGTTTTCCCCTGGGGCTTTTTGAGCAGGACTTCTGACCTCACAGTCATTTTCCTGCTCTATGCCCCCAAAATAGGAGTCTAGGGTTGCATTTTACTGTTTCCTTTGCCTAGGCATGTTGCCACTTAATTGCTTGACTTTTTGGCTTGTTGCCACACTATGGCTCTGCTGCCAGACAGGAATTTTCGTCCTGAATATGTGGGGGACAACTTCCATTTCTGGAAGCTGGAAGCTCACCCATGACCTCCACCCCAGATCACAATCCAGATCCAGGGAGGTTAAAGCAAGAGCAATTACCCCCCAAGACTGATCACTGGATCTCCCTACAGTTCGCAGGCTGGGAGCTGGAGCTGCCTCTGAAAACTACAAAATGGCGTATCTCCTCAGAGGCTTCTAGCCCCCAGGGGAAGAAGCCGAAGCCTTCCCCAAATACTGGTCCCAAAGTCCATAGGGCACTAACCTCTCACTTTGTCCTAGACATGTCTATGTTGATAATTCTGGAATTGCCACAGCTGCTGGTGTTCTGGGGTCTCTCCAGCAGGCTGCTGGCCCTGCCGCCCTGGGGCTAAAACTGTAACTCACCAGAACCTGGGCTCGGCTCTGCTCAAGTCCCCGCTCTGCGCACTGACAGCTCCCAGACCACTGTGTTGGTCCTTCCTGCAGGGCTGCTGGGCTCTCCTCAGCGGGAGGTTAGTTTCTCTGTATTGTTCTGTGGGTGCTGGGGCTCCAGAAGGTGTTCAGAGTCCCCTTTTACATAGTTTGGATTGAATCTGGCAGCAGAGTGGTTTGGATGAGCTGTTTCTACTCCGCCATCTTGGCTCTGCCCCCCTGGAGAATTATTTTTAAAAGACAGTCTCTCCCCTGAAGAAATTTGAATTTTATTCTGTGTGTATTTACAGGTGTGTAAATATGTAAATTGAACACAGGTGACTTCAAAGGAAAGCTAGTTGTGTGGTACCTTTACTTATCACAGGAAAATATGTTCCACTAGGGAAGTGTAAAATTAATCATTGGTAATAATTATAGCAAGATTTCTATAGCAACTCATCACTTTCATTAATCACTATTGCCAGGTTTCCTCAATAGCAAAATATTAAACTCTCTTTGTCAAGAGACAGGTAGGATTTATTTTCATGATAGCAACATGGATAGTATTAAGTGAAAACAGGATTGATTTTAAATTAGCAAAGGAAGAGCTCTTCTGTCATTGACAAAATTCAGTTTTTAAAAAAGATTTGTAAGTTAAATGAAGAAATTTCAACATCTTTAAAGCCATATATACATCAGTAATTGTAGTATGCTTGATTTTGTCAAGGTAGGTATTCTCCAGGAATGCAGATTTCAACTCTTCCCCTCTTTATACTTCAAAAGTTTCTTTGATTTAATAACGCATTATCATCATCACCTTTTCTTCCTTCTCCTTCTTCTCCTCCCTCTGTCATTGTCTTCTTCTTCTTCTTCTTCTTCTTCTTCTTCTTCTTCTTCTTCTTCTTCTTCTTCTTCTTCTTCTTCCTTCTTCCTTCTTCCTTCTACCTTCTTCCTTCTTCTCTTACTTTTTACCCTTTTGCAGTCTTTCTTCCATTCCTGGAATCCCTTCCCTCTTGGAATCCCTAGCTTCCTTCAAGGTTCGAATGAAACACCACTTTTCAAAGGGGTTGCTTTCCTAATCCCCACAGCTTCTAGAGCTGAGGCCTCTCATCCTTCCCACTTGTCCCTCTCATTCCTTCTCAAAGATATGCTGAAATTTCTAGAAAATCCCTTTCCTAGAAAACCTTTATACAGAAGTCATAAAAACTTCTAGCCAATTGGAATAGACTTGTTATTTAGCATATTTCACTTTATCAAACAGTTTCAAAGACTTTTTGTACTTCTTAAGGTCTATGATTGACAAGATGTATTCTCATTTAAAGCTAAAATGGGGTGGAATAATATCTATCCCACCCTTATACACTGACATCTATACATGCTCTCTTGCTCCATAGATTGTAAGATTCTTGATGGCAAAGACAACTTACTTTACATCTTTGCATCCCCAGCTCCTAGCACAGTTCAAGGCATGAAGTTGGCATTTAATAAGTGTTCACTAGCTAATTGAATTAATCCATTTTCTAACTAATATGAAAGCAAACAGCAACAACACAATTCCCCTGATCATTCTCCAGTCACCAGAACCACACCTATTTCTTTCCATAAAATATCACAACTGTTTTTAAGTGAAAATGGAAAACAGTTTATTTTTTTATTTTTATTATTTATTTATTTTTTTAAGCAATTGGGGTTAAGTAACTTGCTCAAGGTTACATGGCTAGTCATTATTTATGCGTGGGTGCTCTGCGTGGGTGCTCATTTTCTGAGGCTGGATCTGATCTCGGGTCATCCCAACTCCGAGGCTGGAGCTCTTACTCACTGCGCCACCTAGCTGCCCCTTTAGGGCAATTGGGGTTAAGTAACTTGCCCAAGGTTACACGGCTAGGTTTTTGTTTGTATGGATTAAGTGTCTGAGGCTGGCTCCGAACTCAGGTCCTTCTGATTCCAGGGCCGGCGCTCTATTCACTGCGCCACCTAGCCGCCCCTGGAAACCAGTTTATGGTGTGAAATTTGGCACAAGAATTAAATCATCAATGGGCAGTATCTTTGAAGATGGAGGACAAATATAGCCTAGCAGGTGCAGCTTTAATTAGCTGCCTTCATTGAAATCCTCTTGTGGGCAGTATAATCCCACTTTGAAGGAGTTCCAGATAACAGCATGATTCTGTTCTGTGAGGGAGAGAGCCGTATGGGCTAAGTCAGATGAGGGCAAGTGCATCATGGGCAACTTCATGTCAAAAACAGAAGCATGAAATTGGGGGTGGGGATAGCATCTCTTTTCAATTGTGGCAGTCAGTTGGCACTGGAGGGGGTTATTGATGGAGTTTAGCTTGCATTTGTGACCATTCTGTTACTGAAACATTCATTACCCAGTAAATTTAACTTAGACTGGACTACTAGCTATGCAGTGGTCATAATTCCCTTCAATCTGTATAATTTATTCAAGCAGTAATAAGAGATTCACATTCTAAGTTCAAAAAATAAATGTCATTATTCATAATTGCTACACCAAGCCAGTAAGATTTATGCTTTTTATGATGAAAATTTCCCCAAAATATCTGTATGCTTTCTATGTGTATTCATATACACCTGAGACTAGATTGCAGAGAGAACTTTGAGAAAGATGAATAACATTACAGATATTAGAAGGCTGTGAATATTAAGTGGTTAGAGATGCTAATTTGAAGTTCATATATTTTAACATGCCTCAAAGGATTCATTAAAATTCAGAATAGCAAGAAAAAAAGCATACATTTTGTGAATGAAAATTTCAGAGTTTCAAGACCATGCTGAGAATGCACTTTTTTTCTTCTGACTTTGATTACATGTATTTGTTCATATCCTATAGTTTTGTGATTATGTGTGCTTTACATTTTTGGCAAGGTAATGATGTTTACAAGCTGAAATGTTTTAAAAATACAATATTTTGTGGGATTATGAAAACTAACTTCAATAGAAATTGCATAATCTACTCACAGCTGTGAAATATTTTATGATGAGGCTAAATAGACTCAACCATATTTACAAAGTTGATAGAAGGGGCAACAAAATTGAACTTTATGTCATGAAACTATATACTTCTGTGTAAGAATATTTGGGAGAAGATAAAAGCAAAGGGAAACATAAGTGATAGTCTTAAGGTAACACAATATAGATGGACAATTTATGTTTAATATATTCACTTATATCTTTCACGATCTATTGCCAACTGTTTTTTGGACTTTTTAAGCAGGGATGTCCCATAGGCATCTCAAGTTGACTTTCAAAATGGAGCCCATTTTCATTTCCCAAAATGCCCCTCCTTTTCCTAAAATTCCCTATTAATTTGGAGAGTGACTTCATATTTTCAGTCAACCAGATTTTCAGCTGTGGTGTCATCCTCAACTCTTTCCTCTTGTTCCACAAATCAAAATGCCATTTTAAAACCAAATATTTCTATAATAACTTTCTAATAACTACTCTTGCTTTTATCCCTTTTCCTTTACTTATACAGTCACCACCAGGATTGAGGCACTTGTCCCCTCTCACCAGAACTTCTTCAGTAGCCTTCTGTGTGGTCTCCCTGCCTCAAGACTTTCCTCACTCCAAACCATTCCCCAAACAGCTACCAATGGAATTTTCCTAAAACATACTGATAAGATCATTTACCTTTCATACAAAAACAAAACCAAACAAACAAACATCCAGCAGCTCTCTTTTGCCTCAAGGATTAAATATAAAATCCCTTGCTCTACAATTTTTTTTATTTTTATTTTTTGCTTTTTGGAGGGGGGAAAGGTAGGGAAATTGGGGTTAAGTGACTTTCCCAAGGTCACATGGCTAGTAAGTGTTAAGTGTCTGAGGCCGGATTTGAACTCCAGAGCCGGTACTCTATTCACTGCACCACCTTGCTGCCCCAGAGTCAAATTTTTCAGAAGAATTATGCCCCAGTTTAATACCAGAAATTATTACAGATTCAGCTGTTGAGGCAATGTCAGTAATCTTATAGGAATCATGGCAATTAGTTGAGTTACTGCAATTTAGAAGCCAGGAATTTACTGTCTTTAAAAAAAAAAAGAAATGTAGATTACAGAAAGTATAGATTGATGATACTTAGATTGTCCAAAATCTGTGAAATAGGTTATTAAACAGATGGTTTGTACATTTGGGAAAGCAAGTCATGATCATTATAAACCAGCCTAAGCTCAATAAAGATAAGGCAATAAGAGGGTATCTTCATTTTCATTATGACAGATTTACTATACTGGTCAATTAGGAGAAGAGTATTGTTATCATTAATCTGAGTTTCAATAAGGCATTTGACATTTTTTAGTACTATCCATGTCAGTCAACAAGCATTTATTAAGTGGAAGGAGGGGTGGGTGACAGTGCAGTTTGGTAGATCCCAACTGGGTGGTTATATAAAGCATTTTAAATGGTTATATAAAGCAATTAGGTGGCATGGTAGATACAGAACTGAGACCAAAATCAGGAAGACCTGCCTTCAAATGCAGTTGCAGACAGTTACTAGCTGTGTGGCCCTAGGGCAAGTCACTTAACCTCTAATTCCTTCAGTTTCTTCATATGTAAAATGGGGGAAATTATAGCATCTATTTCCCAGAGTGACTGTTGTAGCACCATTTTGATATTCATAGCGTCTTCAGTGGCTATGAAAATGCTGGGATGATTTTGAATAGCAAAATATAACAGACTCTCCATGTGTGAGACAGAACCAAAACATTTATTCAAACACCAGAAAGCCAAATCCCAGCACCACAAAGTCAGATCCATCATAGCAACAAAGAAATCTATACACAATAACAATGCAGAAGGCACAGCCATCCCCAAGCCTTTCCCCTGCTGGGGCCTTCACACAAATGAATAGTCACAGCTGGCTGCCTGCTTCTTCTCTCTCCCTCAGTTCTAACTCTTCTGACCAACTTCCTCTGTCTGTGCTCTATCCTTCATTCTCCAATTGGTTGGCAAGCTCCTCCCACCACAGGCTCTTGTGAATCAAGCTTCCATGTGACTCAAGCAGGTCACATGGGTCTATTAATGGATGGAAAAGATCTTCCCTTTGACATTACCATTACAGTTGTGAAGATCAAATGAAATAATAATTGTAAAGCACTGCTACATTATAACTACTATATAAGTGTTCATTTCCTTCTCTTCCCATATCCAAAAACTGTTTTGATGTGAATTTAGTGGTATGTTGTCAAAGACACAATTCATTTCCCCATGACAGAATTTCACAGGTAGTTTTACTCCAACTCTCATTTTACGAATGTGGAAATTGAGATCCAGAGAGCTTTAGTGGGAAAGTGCACTAGATTTGGAATCAAGGGGCATGGGTTCAAATGCTGGCCCTGCCAATTTAATGCTAAGCCTCAGATACTTAAGATTCCTCATAACTCTAAATATCAGACACTATGCCATTCTCAAAGTCAGTGATTTAGTAAGGAGCAGAGCCAATACTGAAGTCTACATTTCTTGATTTAGAGTTCATTGCTTTTGTTTTGTTTTGTTTTGTATAGGCATACTTTGGAGATATTTTCGGTTTGGTTTCATACCACCATAATAAAGCAAATATTGCAATAAAGCAAATCATATGAATTTTTTGGTTTCCCAATGCATATAAAAGTTTTGTTTACACTATACTGTAGTCAATTGAACATGTAATAGTATTATGTGTTAAAATATAGTGTATATACTTCAAGTAAAAATATTTTGTTAGAAGATGCTAACCATCATGTGAGCCTTCACCTGGTTGTAATCTTCTTTGCCAGTGGAGGGTTTTGCCTTGATATTGATGGCTGCTGACTGATCAGGGTGGTGGGGTAGCTGTGACAATTTCTTAAAATAAGGCAATGAAGTCTGCACCATAGATTGACTTTTCCTTTCACTTGAACATGTGGAGGCCTTATTACTGGGCCTAATTTCAATAATGTTGTGTTTCAGGGCATAGGAAGCCAGAGGAAAGAGAGAAACATGGGGGAACAACCTATCTGTGGAGTAGTTCACTGTCTCATATGGGCGTGGTTTGTAGCACCTCAAAACAATAACAAGAGTAACATCAAAGATCACTGATCACAGGTCACCATAAAAGATAATAATAATGAGAGTTTGAAATATTGCAAGAATTACTAAAATGTGACACACAAATAGGATGGGAGCACATGTTGTTGGAAAAATGGTGCCAATAGATTTGCTCTGTCCAGGGTTGCCACAAACCTATAATTTGTTAAAAAAAACAAACAGAAGAAGACAAAAAACACAGTTATCTGTGAAGCCTAATAAAGCAAAGCACAATAAAATGAAGTAGCCTGTAATTATACCACACTATCTCCATTCAACATATTTAGCAATGATTCAAATAAAACTACAGATGCTACACTCATAAAATTTGTAGCTGAATATGTAGGCATGTAGATAGTTAGTAATATTTCCTACCTTCAGAGTCAGGAAGTCTTGAGTTCAAATCCTGTCTCAGAAAGCTGTGTGCCCCTAGACAAGTCACTAAACTTCCCTCTGCTTCTCTTTCCTCATCTATAAAATAAATATAGGAATAGCACCTACCTTCCAGAGTGGTTGTGAGGACTGAATGAGGTGATGAAGTGCAGCACAGTACTGGCCATAATAAGTGTTATATAAATATTAGCCATCATCATAATTATTATTAATATTAATTATTATATAATGTTGCCTATTATATAATATCAATAATTATATTATCAATATTAATTCTTATCATTACTTAACTCTTCTCAGCTTTAATTTCCAAAAAATAGTAATAATAGCATCTATCTCACAGGATTGAGGCACTTATCAGCTGTGTGACCATGAGCAAGTCACTTAACCCCATAAAAGGAGTCACAAAGAGTTAAACATGACTGAAATGCCTTAACAACAATAAAAATGAGGGGCAGCTAGCTGACACAGTGTATTAAAGGACTGGGCCTGAAGTTAGGAGGACCTGAGTTCAAATTTGTGTGCAGACACTTTCCAGCTGTGTGACCCTGGGAAAATCACTTAACCTCTGTTTCCTTCTCTTTCCTCAGCTATAAAATGAGGAGCCTGGAGAAGGAAATGGAAAACTAATTTAGAATCTTTGTCAAGAAAACCCCATAAAAGGGGTCACAAAAATTCAAATGACTAAACAACTTAACAATAACAACATTGAAAAGAGGTTACTGGTTTGCAGAACCAGGAGAATGTTGTACATGATTACAGACACATTGCATCTGTGATGATTGACTTTGATAGACTGGGCTTCTCTCTGCAATGCAAAGCTATAAGACAACTCCAAAAGAGGCATAATGGAAAGGGCTATCCACATCCAGAGAAAGAATTATGTAGTCTGAATGCAGATGGAAGCAAACTACTTGTTCTCTCTTTTGATTTGTTTCTTCTTTCTAGCTGATCATTCCATTGGTTATAGTTTTTCTTTACAACTTGACTAATGTTTAATATGAAGGTATTTATAGAACCTATATCAGATTGCATGCTGCCATGGTGGGGGGGTGAGGAGAGAAAAGGGGAGAAAGTGTGGAACTGAATAGTGTAAACTAAAAGTAATTAATAAAATAGAAAAGAAAAGAAAATTTAAAAAGAGGCTCTAAGGTGGTTCTATGGTTCTAAAGGACAGAACTAGTATCCTTGGGTAAAAATTACAAGGGAGATATATTTTGGATCAATATAAGGAAAAAAATGGAAATCAATTTTAGAAGCATTCATTAAGCATTTACTATGTCCAAGGTATTGATCTCAGTGCCGGTGAAAAAAGGTGAAAAACCAAACATTCTCTTCCTTCCAGGCTGCTGCCTTCTACAAAGGAATAGAAGGTGTGCAATGAGATGCATACAGATCAGGAAATTTGAAGACAAAGAGAATTCTAATAGATAGAAATGTTTCCCATCTGTTAGTGGGGAAGGAAAGACTTCATGGAGAATGTGATACCTAAACCTTAAAGGCAGATGTTGGATTTAGCGAGGCAGAGTTGAGGAATAAGTGAATGGTGGACCTGGGAATCTCCTTGAGCAAAGTCCTACAACTTAAAGCTGCCCCACCTTAGTGTGACAGGTCTTCCATATATTGGATATATTCAATCAGAGGCTGTATGAGCACATTTGGTGAATGTTGGGAGTTTTATTGAATGACTCTGAAGTCCATTCTTCAAGCTTCTAAGATTTAATGGTTATGAAATCCTTGGTTTGAATCAGGAAGGCCAGTAACTGTGACCTGAACTACTTCATGTGGTGTTAGGGATTGGGTTGCAATTGGAGAAGGAGAGTGGAAGGTGAGGACTTATGCTCCATATCATGTCCATATAAGCTTCATAACAGCCTGGTCTCTTCACCTGCTCCTAAGTGTCCAGGGATGTGAGTAAAATAAAGCATTTTGGCCTGAGCAGTAAAATTGGATGGCCTCCCCCTTATCCAAGTACTCTAATCTGGCTGTTTCTTCTTTAATTTTTGTCTCAAGCTATCACTGAAAATTTGTATTGAGTGTAATGCATATAAAGTTCATAACATCTTTAAAAGTGACCAGATGTTTGGTATTTTCCCCATCCCTGCATAAGTGACCTCTAAGAGAGGGAGTCTGTATATGCTTGGGAATTCATAAAGGGAATATAAAACTTAACAGGACTAAAATGCCATCATATTTATAATACACCCGACATTATAATAGTATGATGCTTAATGTAAAGTTAAATAAGGTTTTCTTTTTAAAAACCTAAACCAAATTTGCAATTCTATGAGCAAAAGTTGGCCCTAAGATTTAGCCCTTGTCAGTTTAAAAAAAAAATCAGTGGGTTTATGGTGGTGACATTAAATATCTAACATCTTGAAATGGTCCTGTGTAATTATTGGTAAAGAGTTGGAAGTGTGTTCATGAAAATTTTATTCTTTATTGTCACAATCTACCATGAGAAAGAGGCGGGCAAATAGAGCCAATGATTCCTGACCCTGTAGTAATGCAGTTATTGATTCCTAACTAAGCACTCAAGGGAAAAGTTCCAATGGACCTTTGGATATATTACTTGGCTAATGCTAGAAGTGGGACAATCTGTGAGTTCAGGTTCAGAACAAAAGCAATAGAAGTGGAGGAAGGATACCTAGATTGTGGCATTGAGGGAGAGGAGTAGGAAATGGAAGGTTAAATATTCCATCAAATGCTGAACTGCCTAAAATATCTAACTTGTACTGTCTGCTTTGAGGGCGGGGAGTTAAGAACACAAAGCAGGTAGATAGGTGAACTATGAAAGCAAGCTGCTTCTAAACAGACGAAAGTGTTCTGAGAAAAGTCATGGTACAACCCATAAATCAGAGGAGAAGTAGATTTGGGACTCAGATGTGGAAGAATTTTGTCTTGTTGGGAGTGGTTATACTTATAGATAAACACACACACACACAAACACACATCCATCCATACATATGCACACAGAGGGTGATGAAGAAATTACAAGGAACTTTGTGTTACAGGTTTCAATTTTCTTTCACTTATTCTTGGTGACTAAGGTCCCCAAACCCTACATACTTTGTACAAAGTATCATAAATGAAGAACTTCAAGGTGCTTCAGTGACAACACAGATACAGAGACCAAGGTTTTCCTAATTTTAGATTATAAATTCAAATTCCAATCTACATCAAAATTCTAAAATATTAAGGCAGAAAATCACATGTCATCATGTTAAAACAAGTCAAATCAACAAGCATTTAAGTACCTACTATATGCCAGAACTAGATTCTGAATTTTTTTTTCTTTTTTTAACTATACCTAACTCATTTTGATTGAAGTAAAGAAGCACAGCAAGGGGCAGCTAGGTGGCATATAGAGCAACAACCCTGGAGTCAGGAGGAACTGAGTTCAAATTTGGCTTCAAACGCTTAACACTTACTTGCCGTGTGACCTTGGGCAAGTCGCTTAACCCCAATTTCCCTGCCTTCCCCTTCCAAAAGTAAATAAATAAAAAGAAGCACAACTAGCATGATTTTAAATAGCATTTATGCAAAATAGAAAATTACTATAAAGTACCTACAAAAGGGAACAGTTGCTGCTGAGCATCCTGCTTATAATGGACAGTCACAAGAATTGGCTGAGTATTATTATTGAGATTATGGTATATTGAGAAGAATGAAATCATTCACAAATTGTGTCACTGCGTAAATCCCTAGTACTTAAGTCAGTCTCTTATCAAATTCTTCACCACTTTGTACCTCCTATACATATAGAAAGTGAGGAAAACATCTGCTTAATTAATGTCCAGATGTCTCTGAATTTGGAATTCACATTAGCATAAATTGGGAAGATTTATATAGGATTTCTTTGTAACTATTGCATGCAACAAACGCATTTATTTCTATACTAGGCTTTTGCATGCTATCTGCCACCTGGCCTCGATGTAATTTCCTTGCTGGTTTCTGTGGCTTCCCTGCTGCAGCCCCTTTCATAGTTAAGGGACATCCCAAAGCATTTCCAAAGCAGGATATTTGAGAGTGTACACCTGATGGGCCTGTAATTACTCAATGAAAAAAGAACGTTTTCAAAAGAAAGCACATGCAACTTCAATGTGGCGACATGGAGGCCAAACTTGAGTCTTTGGGTATTCTTAAAATGTCCTCTAACAATATTACACGTAGATTCTCTCAGGGCTTAGCACAGTTCTTAGCCCATGATAGGTGCTTAAGAAAGCTTTATTGACTAACTAATTGGCTATTGTCACTGTACCCTACAAATAAATCTTTTTATTTCTCTCACAATCCCTAGCTGTTTTATTTGACCCCTCAAAAAATTCAGTTTTAAAAAGAGGTGTGGGACAAGATTATAGAATCTGTGTTGCCTAGTGGGCTGTAACTTTTTTAGGGGAACATTAGGATCATAGTAAATTCCAAGTGCCTTATTTCAGAGGCTTCCAGAGAATGGATAGGACATCTTGTCTGTAGATAGGAGAAGGCTAAAGAAAAGCAATTCATGTAAGAATCAAGGATTCATGTAAGTAGGAACTTTATAACAATCAGAGCCAGCCCGGAGGTCCAGAGTTGCTGTTTCCCATCCAGTCTAGTCTCTGCCTCCTATAAATCTTCACAGCTCCCAGAGAGAATCATTAACAGGACTGATTATTTTTCCCAAATCCTCATTTTTTACTTTTCTCGAGTAAATATAAACTGCTCCATCTCCACCCCTGGTAGCTTAGTTTCTGGACTACAGTTCTCCTGTACTACACCCTGCCTCCTGAGTCTTTATTCCCAACTCCTTAGTAGCAGAACTGATATTGGGTGGCTCCCATGCTTTGCTGATGTCTACATTTCTGCCCTTGATCGAAGAATGGCATCCTTCTTCCCCAGAGTATCAATGTTCTTGCCATTGTATTATATGGAATGACCACTGGAGCAACCACCCACGTTACCCAACTGCCTTAAACATACCTCAAACTCAATCATTAGGCCAGAGTAACTCCTTTATTTTGAAAATATTTTGTATGGATCTCAGACCAAAGTTCTGTTAAAGCTGTGGGGAAACTCCTTTTTTACTTTGTCTCTCATCTTTAACGCCATACAAGGTTATGATAAATCAGTGCCATTTATATTATCTTGCTGATGGTACCTTCTATGGGATTTCTGGGCCAATGTATTTCCCCTCACAGTGGAATTCTTCTTAGAGTTAAGACAAAAGAATACCCTCGTTTTCTTCTTAGTTTTCCTTCTTTCCTTTATCTTCCTCTGGGGCATTTGGGATGGGTAATTCAAATTACCTCCCAGTGCTTCATGAAAGAGTTCTAAAAGGGAGAGCCAGCTGTTCCTGTTGAAGGCACTATTCCAAGGGAGGATATTTCTAATCCCGCCTACACCAGAGTTTAAAAACACTATTATATTCTATATAACATGATCTATATAATCATAATGATCTTTATGAAACCTTGGCAATTCTTTTATAAGCTTTTTTAAGTTTATGATCACTCGTAGGAAGTTTTAGGTTTAATGAGTTTCACTTGATTTCATTCCCATCTTATATTTTGTGATAGTTATTGTGCAGATTGGAGAGTTCTGGGGTGTATAAAATGATCTGATATAGACTGTTAGTGATCTTCCACCTGAATCTGGACTTTTGAACTCTTAGCATATACTATAAGCAATAGGCCAGTTCTTTTTCACGTAGTGGGTTCTTAAAAGTGTTGGCTGAATATATTCAAGTACAACAAATAAAACTCATTAACAGAACCCCATAAGATACATTTGTTTCATAGTGCTAAATTCTGAAGTGGACTGGATTTTCAAATTAGTGGTAGCAAACACCCTGGAGTTTCCCCATCCTGATAACCCTAGGTCCCTGTCACAGGACTTTAATACGTGTAAAACACTGCTATAATGAGTTCTCTAGGACTTTGGCACTTCTGGAAATAAACCTCAGGTGGAATCTGGAATGGACATGCCTTATAACATATACATGATAGCATAACTTCGGTATAGTATTATATTTGCTAATTTCCTTCCCTACAGCATAGACAGTAATCATGGAATAATCAATTAAAGTCTTCTTTGAGACAATTAGGAATAGAGAAGCCTTATGATGGGGAGGGACATACAGCAGAAAAAGCAAAAATGAAAGAGCTCTCAGGGTATAAAATTCTCCTGATTATTCCCTTTGAGACAGTGCCCCCCAAATAAAAAGGAAACATGATCAGTATGGAAGTCCTGGAGAACCATGAGTGGAAGCTTAAAATTCCTCTTACTACTATCAGCCTTGTGGCTATCTAAATCCTTTATCATGGAAAGAAACTGATTTCAGCTTTTAGACCAAAAAAACCCCTCTTTTATTATTCCCCCATAACTGGAGCCTAGTGACTACATACTCTTAACTTCTCAAGCAATGAAACCTTAACTAGAAAACCAGGATGAGGAAGAAAGTGTTGGGAGCAAAGCTTAAGTGAAACTCCATTCTTTGTTGCCCAACTCCTACAAGAAATCCTAAGGGTTAAAATTTTGAAAAAGAATGGTAATCTCCAATAGCATTCTAGAGGGTAAGATCAGGAGGCTGTAGTATAAAATACCATGTTTTTTCCATTGCTAACCTTAAGGGGAATATAAATATACTGTTGTAGTTTTTATGAAAAGAGTAAGTCTGGTTCATAAGTGAGTTGATCTACCAAAAAATAAATAAAAATAAATCATTGTCAGAGCAAAGAATGCTGATGGTTGCAACGAAAAATCCTGAGACATGCCAAGGCAGTGGACTTAGTTTTATTTTAGCATGGCTTTCAATTTATGGTGTCAGCTAAATCAGAGGGAGAGAATTTATCGGGTCTTATCAGTGAGATCCATCCCTTCTGGATGGGTGTGTTAGCCCCTCCCCCTGTGCGGGTTTATAGCTGCTCACTGATGCATTGTGAAAGAAAGTCGAAGTCCCCCCAGCTCTGGCTTTTATTTATGCTCTCTTTCAGAGGCTTCCTTCTCCCCTGCCAAGCCAGGAGAGCCAAGCAAATGGCTCATCTTCCCCTAGCATGTCTGACCTGCCTTTCTTCTGAAGAGACAGGAGGAGAGACAGTACAAGCGCTAGCCGGTGGGCTGCCTTTACTGCAGGCTTTTCTGTGCAGGCTGTCCCTCTCCTTTAAAACCGTGCATCCCTCCCCTCCGTGGCGGCGGCAGCAGCAGCAGCAGCAGCAGCAGCAGCAGCAGGCTGGCTGCTTCCATTCAGCCCCATTTGGTATGCATGAGCACCACTGCTCCAAGCCAGGAAATTGCTTTCTTAAGGAGAATCGGGGGCTAAGGCAGAACCCCTTTACTAGTCTTCCAAGTTCCAGAAACCCCTTGCCTTGACGGGACTGCAGGTGTGCCGAGATGACCCTGGCATGTCAGAACTGTGGGGCACCCTGGGTTTTCTAGGCATTTGCAGGTGGACAGCTCCTTTTTTTCCTGGTGGAATTGGGAAAGAGTCATGAATCAAACTGATGCTCATCGCCCACTAAACTGGACCATTAGGAAGCTGTGCCATGCCGCTTTTCTCCCATCTGTCAGGCTTCTTAAGGTATTGTAACGTACTGACTTGACCTGATCTTTTCCTCCTTTTTGAGGTGTTTCACTTTGGGCCGTCGTGGTCCTCGGAAATATTCAACTTTCCTCCGGCACAGACACACCTTTCAGAACATGAATGCATGCCAATCTTCTTTCACAACTCCTTGTTTTGGAGGGGTCCCTCAGTGCCACCTCTGGAGCTCTGAGCGACCCTTGATAATGACAATGTGGTCACTGAGAGTAGACGGAATTGACTTTTTTTTCTGTTAGCTCTTATAAAATGGAATTAGATGAACTTCTTTAGGAGGGGGAAAGGACTGATATGGGAGTGAAATTTTTTACTACGTTGTGAGGGGTTACTTAAGTGTCCTAGTTGCTTTTAAATTGAACCTAGGTGAGAGAACAAAGGAGTCTCCTGATCTCTTTAAAACGGTAGGTAGTTCTTGATCAGTCCCATTTACAGGCTAACACAGAGTAAGTCTTATCAGATTTTGATGCTTCTGGTACCCTCATTTTGAGCCAAGTGTTGACAATTTTGATCTCCTAAGTCAAATCAAGTTACTTCTTGCAATAACAAAGTAGTGTGAAAGTATCGTAAAACAGATAATGGTGAATAGGCCATGAGCGTGACTCGGTCTCCTTATTTGCATTACATAAAAGAATATTGCAGCATCTGGATTAGTGCTGATACACAATATTCCAAGATTTAGCTCTTTTTGAGGGTATATAGTATCTTAGAGAAAATCATCCACTACTTCAGAATAACCCATTTCAAATCATCTGATTCACATGGGGGGAATTAAAATAAGAGGTGTATAAAGTCGACACCCTCTCCTCTGAGAATGAGTATTTGTGTTATTTTTAAATAGTGTGGTAACATTTCTTACCCATTTTAAATCTTAAAAGACCCCTGTTCAAAATCTATTAATTTATATATTCTATTTACATTATTAAGTATAACATTTTAATGTAGTTTTCCCTAGCCACATAATGACAAATGTAATATGGACATTCATGGTTTGTGAAGTTAATCCTAAACCAGTTTTCTGCCCAAAATAGTTTCTCCTGATTATATATTCAGATTGGGTGAAATTTGATCTTGTCTATTGGTGGTGACGTGAAATAGCATTCATTCTTCAACCCATTATCTTGATTTCTCACATTCCTATAGTGCACTAACCAGTATTTCCCATATATTTTCACAAAAGGCATGCACTGGAATTGCATGCCATTTTTCCAAGGACCAGCATACAAACTGTCATGGAAGGTGTTCCCTGCCAAGAGCTTTATTTGGCAGGATGAAAGGATCCTTGGAGACAACTGCTTTTACTGCCCAGGAGTGTGTATGGTAGGGAATGAGAATGAGGCCAGGAAGAAGGGAGGGGGTGGAAAGTGTCCATTTCTCACCATAATAATGAACATGTACACTAAATCAAGCCAAGTTAAAGGACTCTGATTTGGAAGGGGAAAAAATTACAAGATGAAATTAATAGCAAACATAATTGCGATTAGTTAAACTGATATCACCTCCACCAAAGAAGGGTCTTTGTATAGGAAGATTTTTCAGTTTTACCAATAGTAAAATTAGTGATATTGTTTTTGGGGTCTAAGCCAAGCTCTTTATGCATTCCTACTCATTCTTTCCAGCTTTAAGGCTAGATAACACTTGCTGGTTAAGTGTATAGACTAATCATTTGGGATTTCTGTTTTGTGATTCCAAAACCAATAGAGGTCACTTTATGCAACTTAACTTTCTTGAGATGGATACATTGTTTCAAAATGATTTATAGTTTGGAATCTAAAGATTGGGGTTCAAGTCTTGCTCTTAATACTTTTACTAGCTAGGTAAATATCAATATACCCCTTACCCTCTCTCTGTCTCATTTTCTGCATCTATAAAATGGAGATGATAACACTCATACAACTTATCCCATAGTTTTATTATAAAGAAAGTGTCTTTTAAAATGTAGAGGAATGGGTGATATGAGTGATTATCAATACTTGGGTTGTCAAGTGGATCTGTGGCATCATTACTGTGGATAGTCCTTCTAATGATACAGATTGCATCTCACCCTTGGGGATTCTTGTCTATGTCTTGCCAAAAGTTTACCACAGAGATTCAGTTAGCATCCTGGGGGCCTACTATACTAATGACATACTTGAACTATCTTTCACTTTCTTCATATGTCTAATGTATCTTCTTTTTTGATTATACATTTCCTTGAGGATATCCATTATTATAATTCTGTCACAGTTCAATATTTGTTATTGCTATTATCCTTCATATTATATGTGGATGACATGTTATTGACCTAATGGGAACTAATTTCTTAAATACTCAGTTTGGTAAGTTGAGTCAGAGGTCAGTGTTTCTATGACTCATCTGCTTGTATGATTTCAAAATCCATTTTGGACACTTCTTTTAAAACAAGCAAAATTAAGTTGTATAGCATGAGTCATTTTAGTTAAAACTACACTGTTGACTTTGAAATAACAAAATGAAAATGATGCATAAAACATAAATTATAAACCATTTACCATCTGCTGATCAATCAAAAATAGAATTCATATACTAACTTAAAAATAAAATATTTATTAAGAATTTTCTATGTGCCAGGAACAGAAGATTCAAGGAAATTATCCCTAATTGTAGGCTGCTTATATTCTCCCTCAGGAAACTAGATACACAGATTTTATATATATATATATATATATATATATATATATATATATATATATATATACACACACACACACACATAATATACACATACATGAAAATTATATGTATGTGTTTCTATATCATATAATTATGTATAACAAACATGTTATGTGTATATATATATAATTTTGGAGTTTTTATATATGTACATACATATATACAACATATACATGTGATATACATTGATATATACATATATACAGAATATATACCTATTCATATTAATACATTAATATATACATATATACAGAATAAATGTAAAGATATTAAATACAACGTGATTCTAGAATAGTGTTAGAATCTGAGGGGACATGGAAAGACTTCATGAAAAATAATAATAGCTAATATTGCTATAGTGCTTTGCCAAACAACCTACATATATTGTCTCACTTTATCTTCTCAACAATGCTGTGAAATAGGCACTAATATGATTCCTATTTTACAATGAGGAAACTGAGAATTAAAGAGGAAAAATGATTTGTCCAGGGCCAAACAACTAGTAAAATGCCTGAGGTAGAATTCTGACCCAGATCTTGCTATCTCCAGGTGAAGTCATCTATTCAATATGCCATGCTGCTTCTCAAATAAAGTGCAGTAATATCTCACTTCCTTTGATGACCACTTCCAATCTTTTCCACCCTTCTGCTTCTCTGAGATTTTGTCAAGATTTTCATGGTTGTGGGTAAGGGGCAAGGAGAGGAGTGAGAGAGAGTACAGCATACTAGTTATAAAGCAAGCCTTAAAATCAGGAATACCTAAGTTAAAGTTATACTCTGTGTGCCCTTGGGCAAGTCATTTGACCTCTTACTTTTCAAGGCAACTCTTTAAGACTATAAGTTGAAGAGGTGCCCATCAGCCTTGATATAGGAATTTTGCTCAAAATCGCTGTGTGTATTTATTTAAACTATTGAAACTTAAAAATGTACCAAAACTTTTGAGATAGCCTTATAAAAATGTATTTATATAATTGATAACAATTGAAATTAAAATGAAGTATTGTACTGGATGAATCTTCTGTTGCCTATGATTGACTGATCAGTTAAAATTTAAGATGTTCTGCATTGCTGAATGCTTGAGCAAAAGATAAGTAGCTAACAGAGAGAAGGGGATGAAAATCTCCATTGAAATCTTATTGTAATATGTCATCCTGATGTGGCCATGACCTTGGGTTCCCTAGGTGGGTGCCAATGGAGTGTAATAAGACCTGGCATCTCACAAACAGTTGGAAAAGCTTTGAGTAAGGACTCAGCAACAGGCTGTCATCCAAGGATCAGTCTAGCAAAGTTCCGAATGGCTCAGTCCCAAAGTCAACCATTTGCTAAGAACTGTCAGAGCTTTCCTCTGTCTATATTCTTGGAGAACCTAGGTTCACGTCCACCCCATGATGAAGAATCAGAGAGGGACATTGGTTCTGCTCACCAGCTATTCTGTTTATTGGATCTATTAACTATCTGGGCATGTAGGACTTTGTGGGAAATGACTAAATGAACTTGAACAATTCAATGATTCACCAGGTAACGTTTGTTCACTTTTCTGGTACTTCTCTGTCCCAAAGTATATTTTTCAGGTACCTGGTTTGCCAGGAGATACAAAGCAGGACATGAGGCTGTGATTTGATTTAATTAAACTAACTCATTCACAGATACTGAAAGGCTAGATTCCATCTAATTTCTGCTGCTTTTCTTCCAGACATGTCTGTCTTTTCTGAGTTTAAGAATACTCTTATGTTAAAAAAATAGCTTTATCATTTATTTTCTTAGTTTCTCATCCTCTAATAGAGAAAAGTGATGCTACTGAAAAATGGGAATACTTCATTTGAAGAATAATTTAAACCCATTTACTTTGGGGCTATGCTTAAAACTTCATTCTGGCACTTGAAATTTTTGTTTTGCATTTTGTATCTTTTGGGGGGGCATGACATCCATCTCAAATTTTGAATTTGATTATGTTTGGAAATAACATTTAAATGTGAGTTCCTGGAAATGCACATACTGTTGGCAAAAAGGTGGAGGCTGTTTTGGGATGAACAGTTTTTAAAATAGAACCCTACTGATTTTGTTTTCTTTTCTGTTTGCCTTTTACATCTCTTTCATGAGTTGGGAGATTTATTTTTACTATTAATGCCAAACAATAGAGTTTATTTTAATAAGAAACGATTCTTAGTATTTATCATTCATCTCTGATATTTTACAGTTGTTAATATGTATTTAATATATCTATTATAAGAGAGAAAAAGTTACTGCTCTCATAGAGCTTACATTCTATTGGGGAAGTCAGCATGTACATGAATATGTGTATATAAAATAAGTATTTAAAATCAACACATGCTCTTTTTGTTAGTCAACAAGTAATTATTAAGCCAGTTACTTACTGTGATAAATGCTGGGGATATAAAGAAAGGTAAAAGATAGTTTCTACTTTCAAGAAACTTACAGTCTAATGGGGAAACAACATGAAAACTATGTGCAAACAAGATATGTACAAAATAAATTGGAAATGATCAATAGAAGGGGAGATTCAACATTATTGGGGGACAGGAAAGGTTTTGTAGAAGGTATGATTTTAACTAGGACTTGAAGGAAGTTAGAGAATCCAGGAGACAGGAGGAGGGAGAGCATTTTGAGAATAGGGAACAGTTAGTGAAAATGCCCAGAGTCAGAAAATGCGGTGTTTTGTGCAAGGAGCAGCAAGGACACCAGGGTTACTAGATTTCAGAGTACTTGGAAGGGAGAAGAAAGAGGAGGGTGGTGTAATAAGATTGGAAATATAGGAAGGGGCCAGGTTATGAAAGATGTTGAATGTCAAAGAGATGTTTTTCTATCCTAGAGGACATAGAGATTCAGTAGAGATTATTGTGGGAAAAGAAAGAGGAGTAATATGGTTAATCCATGTTTTAGGAAGGTCAATTTGACAGTTGAGTGGAGGATGAACTTGAGTGGGGAGAAATTTGAGGTGGGGAGACCAACTAGCAAACTATAATAGTACAGTTATGAAGTAATAAGGACCTGGACCTCAAATAGTGACAGTAAAAAAGAAGAGAAAGAGATGTTATGAAGGCCAAATTGACAGGACTTGTTACCATCTTAGGGAGTGGGAACTGAAAGTGAACAGATGAGGGAGGATGACACGTAGGTTGTAAGCATGGGTGTATGGGGGATGGTGGTACCTTTGATGGAAATAGGGAAATTCAGAAGAGGATAGGATTTGTGGCAAAGATAAGGCAGTAGCAGTTGAGGTAATCAAGAAATGCCTCATTTAGGAGGTGATATCTGGACTGAGCTTTGAAGTAAAAGCAAGGAGGAAATGGTTTCCAAGCATGGGGCCCAACCTGTAGAAAGGTGTAGAGATGGGAGATGCAATGTGGGGTGTGCAAAGTCTCACAAGAAGGGTAATTTGGTCAGACCATAAGATGTATGAAACAGAGCATGTATAGTAAATTTGGGAAGGTAAGTTGAACAGCAGATTCTTGTACCAGGTCTGTTGGTAATTTAACTCTAAAAATTCTCTTAATCAGGCTTTACTTCAACTTCTTCATTTGCAAAGCATATGTAAGACAGTATGTTATAGTGGAAAGAGTATTTCTGACCCTGGAGAGTCAGAGGACCTGGGTTCAAATTTTACTCAGATATTTCGTAAAGGCTTGGCTGGCCTTAGGCACGTCTATTACTCTTATAGGTTCTCAATTAACTGATCATTTTTTCCCTTGTTGAACCATGAAACTCAGATTACTGGAAATTTCCTACAGCACTTTCTATATTCTGTTGTGAAAGAGAGAAATGACAAGGAAATTAACTGCTAACAGTTTTCAAAGAAAAAGCAATGCTTGCAACATATCATAGTAAACAAATAATTTACTGCAGCATTAAATACCTTCTGCATCAATAGTAGAACATGTTTATATGTTTTCTTCATAGTACCTTAGTATGGTGTGATAGAAAAAATATTAACTAGATGTCAGAAGACCAGATTTGTAAATTCAGCTCCACTGAGTACCCTGTGACACTTTAAACTCTCTAAGCCTGTTTCCTCTTCTTTAAAATGAAAGTATTAAAGTTTGTTCTCAGCATAAAATAAGATGAAACATATGAAAGCATTTGTGAAATTATAAAACACTGCATAAAAAAACATCATTACTTTTATTATCATAACTACTATCTTGATATATGATGATGATATATACACATGATATATGTTCCTCAAGAACCATCTGAATCATGAAAGGAAGTTTAAATTATGTTCAGATTACATTGTGTTAAATATATTTGTAATTTATTTCAATTATTTGAAAACTGCTTATCTTTGGGGGAACAAGAGTCACTTCCAGCTCCAAAAATGATTCTAGGATACTTTATAATAACCTTGCTGGATGAATCGGGGTTCGCAGTTTCACGAAGATACTTAGTAAAAAATCTTTTGTTTTTGATTGGGAAGAAGTGATTTAGTTTGCCCCAAGACCAATACCACGAATCTCCTTGAAGGTGAAAAATCGTGTGGGGTTTTTAAGTAGACTTTTATTGATTTTTTTCATCACTTAAACTTACCCCATATCTCTTCCAGAGAGTTATCCCTTATAATAAAGTGTTTTTTAAAAAAATAAAGGATGGGCGGCTAGGTGGCACAGTGAGTAGAGTGTCAGCCCTGGAGTCAGAAGGACCTGAGTTCAGATCCGACCTCAGACACTTAACGCACACACAAACAAAAACCTAGCCATGTAACCTTGGGCAAGTTACTTAACCCCAATTGCCCTCCAAAAAAAAAAGCAAAAAAAAAATAAAGGAAAAAGAAAAAGGAGGAAAAAACTCAGCAAAACTACAATCCATCAGAAAAGTCTAATGTTGTATTTATCATTCTCTATGTTCATATCCACTTTCCCCAGAATACCAGAGAAGAATTTGGGGCACTATCTTTTCATATCTATTCTTTGGAGCCAAGCTTGTTCTTTGTGCAACATTGATTTCTTTTTTGTTTTGTGGTGGCTAGCCATTGTATATATTATTTTCCTTACTCTGTTACTAGAATTTGCATCAATTCACATAACTCATTTCATGTTTCTCTGTATTCATCATGTTCAACAGTTCTATTCCATTACATATAGTTTGTTTAGTCATTCCCAAACTGATGGGCATATACTTTGTTTTCAAGTCTTTGCCACCCAAGCATTTCTTTAAGCATTTTTGCGTATCATCTGCCCTTTTTTTTGTCAATGACTTTCATGGTGTATATCTCTAGCAGTGGGATCTTTAGGTCAACGCGGGGGAAATCTTGAAATTTAAATACAAAAGTGGGTGTCAATGGTGGACAAATTGTCTTTCTATCTCTTGTCTCTGTCTCCGACACTCTGTGTGTGTGTGTGTGTGTGTGTATCAAGGTAAATAACATAAACAGGGAAGGAAGAAGAATAGCCAGGAAAAGGCATTCAGAAATTCCCTAAATGGCATCAAAACAAAAACCTTGCCAGTATTAAAGTCCACATCCTCAGGTGTCTATTGGCAAATATGTTATGAAAACAACATGGTAATAATTGTAAAAAGGGAAGGTAGCAAGGGTAACAAGTGACATGAAGTTGAGATCCTAATGTAGCCAGGTAATTTTGTCTTCATAGGTATAACTGAGGCTTGCTATACTTTAAAGTTATACATAAATGCTAGTCATTACAGATTATCAAGTTTAAGTCCTGGAAAAGAGTAGAGGGAAGGAGTACTACACAGTATATTTCAAATGCATGACAGCTCAGGATTCTGCATTCTCTATTGTCTGACAGGTGGCTTTTTGAGAAAGTGACACAAGTAACTTTATGGAAATGATGAGTCAACCTAAGTCTGTCTGGAGAAGTCTTCATTTTGGTAATCTCACTTGTATTAGAATGAATGAAAGCTTCCAGCTTTCTGGGGATTAATTGGGAAGGTGACCAGAATCTTGAAATCTTTGTTTGCTGGATTCTTGGAATACCTCCTTTGGAAGAAAAGATCCCCCTTATGGGTAAAGGATATAGCATTCTGTGCTGCATCCTCAAACTTGTTTACCTTTTCCCCATCTCTTAGCATCAACTCAGAATTTTCTAGATAGCTCTTAAATGAGTTAAATTATATTCTTTTTTCCATCATATATTTTCTAAAAATGGAAAAGATGTTTAAATATAACAGAAATCCTTAATTTTTTTCAGGCAGAAAAATATTCTACTAGCTATTGACTCCTATATTGGTTGGTTTAGAGGAGAAATTTTAGGCTTGGCAAATAAAGTGTTAACATATTAATTAATTTTGAAATAGACTTAGAAAAATGTATAATACTATACATATGTGAGTTATTATTCCTGTGAATAATAAAGATTCATATACAGATTAAGCTATATTCATGATGAGATCATGAGAAGTTCTTTTTAGATGAGTTATGATGGACCTTATTCTAGAGAGCTAAAATGCAAATTCTTTTATTTGCTCTTTTTCCTTTTTATTCATTTATATGATTTTCCATCCATATGTTGAACAGATTGGTATATTTTCTTTTTCTTTACTTCTTTAAATTTTATTTTTGATTCTAAATCTAAATACCAAAAATGAGCATTTTTCATGTATCCAGCACAACGCACAAAAAAGGATTGCCCCTGGAACCATAAATCTCCATTTCATACTGCTTGCATTTTTTAAAATAGTATGTAAAAATTCCATATTTCTTTCAAAACTGTCCAGCTTGATTATACTTCCTTCCAGACTTCCTTTAGAACATTTTTAATGGCCCTCTTTTTTTGTCTCATTCTTCTAACCTTTCCCTCCCCACACTCCTCCAGTTAAAAACAAGGTAGGAGGAAAGAAAAAAAAAAGAAACAAACATTTATTAATTGCCTACTAAGTGCCAGAAGTTGTGCTTACCACTTGGGAAATATTGCCTCATTTGGTGCTCACAGTAACTGGTAGGTAGGTGCTTTTATTATTTTCATTTGGCAGTTGAGGAAACTGAGTCAAACAGGTTAAATAATTTACCCAGGGTCACACAGCTAGTGTTAGGCTGGGTAATGGCAACTATGGTTTACAAATTCTTGTGGGACCCTGGGATGTAAAATGTCCTTGCCAAGACACTTAAACTGATTTGGAAGAACTAGGTATATTCATAATCTTTTTGACTACCTTGAGATTCAGTTTTATTCTAGCCATGTTAGTTTTACCTTTTTTTAACCCGAAAATAACTGTCTTTGAGAATATATACAGATGTAAAGTAAGAGATAAGCTCTGATTTCTGTCTATAATTTATAACTATTACACTATACACTATAAAAAGCAGGACTTTCTTCCCCCAGTAGACATGAGCCTAAATTTCAGATTGCAGTATTAGTATTAATATTTTACATCACTAATAAGATCTAATCAATATTTGGGGATATTGATTCATTTGATTAAGGAATTTTGAACTTGTCTCATGAATTTTTCATGAGACAAGGTTTCAAGTAATTAATTGAATAGATTATTTTGTACCTGGAAAAAGTAAGGCATAATCAAGTGGTTATTCTAGGAATAAGCAGTGATTTTGTAGTGCCAGATGTCTGCTTCCAAAATATTTACTCAAAGAGAAAATGAGGAGTAAAAATTACACTTCATTCATTGATTATTTTAGAGTAAGGATGCTTCCTAATTTAGTGGAGGCTCTTTGATAGATTTCTTTTTACTAATTGGTGGGCTTATTTATATGATGAAATGTAGAGACCACTATTTAGGGACAAGGTAAAAAGCTTGCCAATACCACTCTTGCTCTGTCCTTTGAAAGGGATGGCACTTGTTTTTGTTTGTTTTAGCAAATGTCTAAAGATATGGACAGACAAGATAAGAATTTATAAACCCACACCTTGGTAATCTTAGCCTGGCATTTCTGTTTTAAACAGCAAATTGCCTTTGAACCTTTGTTTCACTATCACTTGGTTATTTTACAGTTATATACAGTAAATAATCCTTATAGTAGTCCAATGTGAATTTCAATTTATCAGAGTCTCCTAGAAAATAGTCTTGAATGTAAATAAATATCATGTGAAAAGGTCACAATTATAGATTGTTTTCAACTGTTTTACCCTGTATTATGGAAGATCAGATAATGTATGTGACTAGTTGATAATTGCTTATCTGAGTAATCTATATGATTAGTTGATCTATATTATTATAGTTGCTCGCTATAAAAAATGTTATTGAGAATAAGCTGTCAGAGAGGCTTCCATCAGAAATTTGTGCTCTCTAGTATTATATCAAGGAAGGGTAAAATATGACAGTTTCAACATTATGGTGTGACAGTTTAATCTATGAAGGTATAGAATGCTTTCTACAAGCTTAATGATGGGAGACTTTACAAACTTTCCCCTTGACACCAAACCATTTGGATGATATGGGAAATGCCTAAGAAACAGAGGTAAGTCACCAAATGCAATTAAGAGTGGTTTCACATTAGAATTCTTTTCTTTTTCATTTGGAATAAAAATATTGAAAGTCTGCTCGTATTTGAGAAGCCAGATGATCATCCTCCATGATGCAAAAATCAGAAAGAAAATGGAATTATTTCCTCATTATATTGTCAGTCATTATCTATAAGACATTTGAATTGTATTCAATTAGGCTGAAAATGTTTGACTGATCCTCATTGCTTTGTGAACAAAACAGCATCATATATTTACTTTTTGACTGATAGTATTAGATGAAATATTTATTATTTGACTTATTGGGCTTTTCTCCAAACAAGAACTATTTGTTTAAAAATAATGCAGCATTAAATTTACATGAATGAATAAATTTAAAAAAAATCTCACCTCAATGGATTCAATTCACTAAATATTTATCAAGTGCCCACTATGTGCACAGTCTATGAATGAAAGGAGAGAATATTTGAGATGTTCAGGTATTTATTTTTGCATATGAGGAATAGAATAGTCCAGGACACATTTACTTATTTATACAGAGGATTAGATTAATGTATTTGGTCTAGGATGTAACTAAAGCAACTGGTTTATCATTTCAGGATTATATAAGTAATGTAGACAAATATGTTGTGCTTAGATTAGATGTTGTACTTAGTGATTAGATGGAGACTTTTTTCCTTCCTCCTCTCAGGATGGTGAATGTCATTGGACAAGGTCAGACAGTCATGTTGATTGGGTTCAATATGAATTTATGCTATCAAAACTCAATTGAACCCTCACCACATAGAAATCCTTTGATTCTTACTTGCTTAATTTTATTTTATAACTTTCTTCTCCACCTAGAGGCTGTTCCATGCCTTGCTATATCTCCCCAGGTCTCCAAAATTATCTACCTCCTCAGGATCTGAATAGAGAACTTAATTTCCTAATATGCTGAGAAAATAAAGTCCACTCATCACAACATTCCTCTTTTCTCCTATTCTGTACTTCAAAAGCCATTTAACATCATCCCATACTCTCTCCTCCTTTGCTCTAGTTTCTTTTTAAGAGCTTGCTTTTCTGATTGCCAGGGTGAGAGGTGCTTCTGCTTTTTCTTTTGATCCTATCTACTCCCCACTCTTTTTGGTGCTTGCTGTTTTTTATCAGCCTCTTTCTCTCGTTTTCAATTTTTTCTGTACCTACTATTTCCTTCCTTGCCACATAAAAATTATGCTTTAGTCTACTCCATCCAAAACAACAACGCTAACAACAAAACAAGCAAAACCTTTTACTTGACCCCACCATTCCACCAGGTATCATCTCATTACATACAATAGGTTCAACTTTTCAGTTCTATGCAAATAACTCCCAAGTTTATATACTCATAGTCCCTCTCCTGAATTATTCTCCTTCACTGACATTGTTGGATAGTTCTACTCAGATTGGTACATCAAATTCAACACTTCCAATTAGAGCTAGTTGTCTTCTCCCGTAAAAATCCCCCATGTCCTCCAATCTTCTATTTCTGTTGATGCATCACCAACCTTCAAGTTAAACAGATTTACAAACCTAGAATTATCCTTGATACTTCTCTCTCATCTCCTATATCCAACTAATTACCATGTATATTAATTGTGCCTCCATACCTTTTATATCTGTTCCTTCTTCATTTGTATGACTACAACCATAGTTCGTTGCTTTTTTCCTAGATTTTTATAATGATTTCTGATGTGATCTTCCTACTTCTATTCACTTTTGTAGTTAAATGTCATGTAACTGGCAAAATAATTTCCTTAAATTGTACATATATAATTTGTTGTTGAAGAATCTTCACTGGTTCTCTATTACCTCTAGAACAAAATAGAAACTTTTTGTTTGTTTTGTTTTGTTTGTTTGTTTGTTCTTTAAAATCTTTCACAGTACCATTCTAGTCTACTTTTATAGACTCATTTCACATTATTCCTCAATCAAATATTCTGCATTTTCCAGCCAAACTGGTCTATATATCAAATCTTCCAAATCTAGCCTCCTACTCTCATAGAGGCTTTGACTCATATCTGTAATGTATTTTCTACTTATGTCCACCTCTAAAACTCCTTATCTCCTTCATTGTTCATCTCCTTAGTAATCCTCTCTCTAATTAACAGTATTTTCTCACTTCAAAAATTATTATATCTTTATATTTTAACTTGGTTTATTCCTATAATGGAATATATACTCTTTGATGACATGGAGTGTTAAGCATTTTTTTTTTGCTTTTTGGAGGACAATTGGGGTTAAGTAACTTGCCCGAGGTCACACGGCTAGGTTTTTGTTTGTGTGGGTTGTGTCCAAACTCAGGTCCTTCTGACTCCAGGGCCAGTGCTCTACTCACTGCGCCACCTAGCCTCCCCTAAGCATTTCTTTATCTTTTCATCGACAGTTACTTGCATAGTTGCTTGGACTTAGTATGAATAAATGAATGAATGAATGATCCTTTTTTACAACCTTAATATGTGCAAAGTATTGGGGATACAAAATGAAAATATATTCTCTGCTCTCAAAGGGCTCACATTCTAATGGGTTTAGACAACATATGTAAGAAGCATCAGCTGCAAATTTGATGGAAAGATCCCATGCTATAGCAACAAAGCAGCTGGTGATGCCTCTTTAATGCCATTTCCACTGATAAAATCATATCCAATTCTAGTATTTAACCATTTGATAGTGCTCAGGCCAAGGTGGCAATAGCTTTATTTTCTGGGCCTTTACTAGCTCTGTTTCTAAGCAACATCTATCTTAAGAGGTGATTCCAAGGATTTTGGCTATAACTGTTAGGCTAGAAAAAGGGTTGGTGGTCCAGGGAGTTCTGCTACTCCCATGGCTTTTGAGGTTAGCTGTCCATTGATGGCACTTGATCAGCAATTAGTATTGACTGTGGAGAAGAAAGTGAATCCCTTCACTACAGCAATTTATCCCATCATTGATAGCTGTGTGGGCTAGGCATTGGATCAGTACTCTTGGGAGCAAGACCTAAGACACAGTTATTCCCAAGTATTGCTCCAGGTCTCAGAGAAAGTGACAAAGTGGTATAACATGACTTGCTGTAATGTTAATGGCATAATAAGATCTCCCCCCCCCATTTATCGGCTTCATATGGAGCTCATTGGGGGAGGGACTTGCCTAAGGAGGAGCTTGCTTAGAGGGAGGATTGCTTGTAGGAAGGCTCCCATACATTTTGGTACTAAGTTGATTAGGCACTGTGATGCCCTTTGGCTCTGAGAAGTATATATCTACTCTGAGTTGGCATTTTGCTTGGAGGGGTCGCTTATGAGAAGGACCATTTGATTTCCTGGTGGAACCCTGATGTTTAGACCAACCCCTCCCCCCCAGCTACTCAGATGAAAAGGCACTTTCGATCCAGTGGCATATGTAAAGTGTATAGCAATATGGCTTTAATTCAGGCTGTCAGAGCCCTGTTTGTTCATCTTTATGCTAATTTCTCCACTTATATATTCCTTGACATTCGGGGGGCTGACCTTCCCCCTGAACTAGTGAATGTAATTAAAAGTAGTTTTGTTAACCCCTTTTTGAGCAGTCTTTCCTAGAAAGCAGATCCAAGAACTTGTGCCAGCAAGTTCTGGGTATGCCAGGGTGCTTGCTGTTACATTTACCTGTCAAGTCTTCTCTTCTTAAGCTTTCCTTGCTACTACATCTAGAATGACTTGCCTGCTCTGGAGATGACAGTTGGTTGGCAATTAATGGAAATGGCTTGTTCTCTTCTCCAAAGAAGTTGCTTCCCTATATGTTGGCTACAGTACAGGGTGGGAAATAGGACAGTATGATACTGGACAGTTAGTGGGCAGTTCCTGAACTTTTTCCAGCTCTAATTCCTTGAATCCTATGAAAAAAAGCCTTACTGTTTGATGCTTTTAAATATGGGGGATTTCTCTCTATAAGCCAGTCAAGTTTTTTTTTTCCTTAAATGAAGGAGCTTAGGAAATACCTATGTTTTCATCATCTTTGTAAGGTGAGAAGACTACCATTCATATATCTGCCACTAACTTCCCTGTGTGATTTTAACCAAGTTACTCTAATTCTCCCTTATTTCCCCTTATTTATAAGATGTGGGGTATTAGATGGTATCTCTTAGATCATTTCTGGCCATAGAATTCTATGATCTAAGCAGTAACAGATAAATGGAAAAGGCATCCATATAATATCTTAAAGATGTACAAAATATTTACTCTTTATTGAAAATATGTTTAGTAAACAGTAATCTGAGAGTTAGGAACAATTTCACCAGCTTAGATGCTGTATGGTAATATTGACTTGCTTAGGGGCTAGCTTTGCATAGTGAGTGGTCCTGCAATGGTGTGAAAATAAAGGATACAAGATAATATGTAAGGTAATAAGGCAGGGAACACTTACAATGTTTTTTTTTTTCTTTCGCTCAAATATACACTTACAAAATATTTTTTCTGCAATGCTTATATTCACAAGCCGCATAATTTACAGTTAGACTTAAGCATGCTAAAAATGCTACTGTAATAATTCAGTCAGGCAGCTAGGTGGCATAGTGAATGAAGCACAGGCCATGGAATCTGGAGGACCTGAGTTCAAATCCAGCCTCAGACACTTAATACTTACTAGCTGTGTGATCTTGGGCAAGTTACTTAACCCCAATTGCCCTGCCTTCCCCCCTCAACAAAGGAAAAAAATTTAATACAATCACCCCCTTAAAGCATCTGAGTCCTTGTGTGCAATAGATAGCATATTGTATAAGTTGAAAGTTCAAGGAACACCTCATGTCCCCAACCCCCTCCCACTTTCAGCAACTTTAGAATATATGTTTGATGTCACAGTAAACACACTGTAGGCTGCTTGTAGTTATCCATTGGCTTACTACCTGGCTCATTCAGGATAGTTTTCCAGGATCCAGAAGTGCTCTATGATGTCATAGAAACATAAAGTTCCCATAGAAGAGGCACAAGTGTCCCATTTCAGCTATGCAGCTCAAGAATAAAGAGATGACAGTACTATTATAGTCTGCCCTGGTCAGACCACGGAAGTCTTGCTCTCAGTTCTGAGTGCCATATTTTAGATAGGAGATGGGTAAACTGGAGAGCATCCAGAAGGAAGAAATCAGGATGGTGAAGAGACCTTGAATTCCTGCCATGTGAGAATCTGTTGAAGATTGCAGAAACATTTCTTTGCCATATTCATTCTAATGCCACACTCAGGCTCACTGGAAACAGATTAGGAGATAATTGGAATCAAGTGCTAGCTTTACATCTATAGGAAGCCCATGAAGCTGTGGGAAGTGAACTGTATGTCAAGTAATTGTGCCATTATTCTGACAAATGAAAGTAGTGTTTAACTGGGGGTATTTAAGAAAAAGGAAGAGAAGTTACTGTTGTTTATGTATATGTGAATGGAGAACAAATGAATAAGTTAGTGAATGAAAGAAAAAAATTACTAAGTTCTTAGCATGTGCCAAGTATTATGCTAAATATAGGTGATAGAAATGCAAAAGCTTAGGCAGTCTGTGTGGCAGGAGTTTGCATCCTAAGAAGGGGAGATAATGTATCTAGGGGTGTGGTGTCTTTCTTGATAGGGACATTTCAGTCCCCCTGGAAATCACAAAGATAGTGAATATAAGACTGCTTGCAATCTTGTAACCTTTGATCAGAATCAACTTACCAATTCAGTTCAATAAACATTTATTAAGAACCTACTATATAGCCAAGCACAGGGGATACAAAGAAAGGCAAAAGACTGTCCCTTTGGGAAAGTTGCCAGAGTAAGCCTTTAAGTTCAGTATATGAGTATTTTGGGGAAATCACCTTCTGATCATTTCCTGCCTATACTCAGAATATCATCTTCATCATTTCCTCTCAATCCCCACCCCAACCCCAATACTGAACTCTGCTCCTGAGATGCCCGCTATCTCTGAGAGATGAGTTTTTGTCTTGTCCAGAACCAAAGTTACTTTGTGGCCACCTCTACACCACAGTCACCATACCCACCATGCCCCCTCTGCCTTCTTTCATTTGTTGTCTTCCCCATGATAATGTAAGCCCCTTGAGGGAAGGGAAAGTCTTGTTTTTGTTTTTGTTTTTTTGGAGGGGAGAAGGCAGGGCAATTGGGGTTAAGTGACTTGCCAAAGGTCACACAGCTAGTAAGTGTCAAGAGCCTGAGGTCAAATTTGAACTCAGATCCTCCTGACTCTAGGGCCCATGCTCTATTCACTGTGCTACCTAGCTGCCCCTTTTGGTTTGTTTTTTGTTTTTGTTTTTGGAAGGGCAAAAGCAGGGCAATTGGGGTTAAGTAACTTGCCCAAGGTCATACAGCTAGTAAGCGTCCAGATTTGAGCTCAAAATGGAAGGGGAATTCTTGCTTACTTGTGTTTGTATCCCCAGCATTTACCATAGTACCTGGTAAATTAAGAAATGCTTGTTGACTGACAGATTGACTATTCATAGAAGCATAGGATCATAGACCTTGAACTGGAAGGGAACTCAAAAGCAAGTTAGTCCAAACTCCTCATTTCTCAAATGAGGAAACTGTGGCCAAGGAGGTTGAGTGATGTGCCGGGGTGGAAATTGTCCTAACAGTTGCCTTGCTTGGAAGTATGGAGTTTATGAAAAGTCATTGACCAATCATTACATGACAAGCACTGTGCTAGGAATACAAATAAAAAGAAAACTGAGAGCAAACTTGCTTTCAAGAACTTTATATTCTAATTAGGGAGATAATACTCTTACTGGAGTGGTGATCAGAGAGCATCACTTTAGTCGAGAAAGTGAGGGATGGTGAGTGTGGCCATGGCCTTTGGGGA